>JAOXNG010000001.1:212506487-212519297 GCA_028566535.1 Scolopax minor
AGTAACAGGTAACTGTGGATACCATATTTATCTAAAAACTCTACTGTAGTTTGCTCAGGTATGGTTCTGTACTTTGGAGCTCTCTTGGGTATTAAAATATGTCTTGACAAGTAATACTGCAGACTGTTGTGCATTCCCATCGTGTCTTTATTCTGTCAAGTGGTCCATTTTCTGCGACTGTGTTTGGGCTCTGTCACCCGGATCTGCCACTGAGATAATTGCAAGCTCTTTTCAGAGAAGACTGAATTTATGTCTTTCATTTGTTCTTTCTTGTCCCCATTTTGTCCTCAATAGTTGTGTGGTTTTGAATTTCTGCTGATGTAGTTGATTGAGGCACTATTGCATAAAATCCCAGGCATTAGAAATAGAAAATAGCTATTATAATAATTATCATTATGTTATGTTACACAAAAATGATGTGGTATTTCAAAACACTGTGAAATGAAGAGAATTAGGTCTGTGGTCAGAGTAGCGCAGTACTGTAACTAAGGTAGCTTCTGTGAACTGAGTTCAATTCCTGGACATGTGTACAGTGTGATACTTCTTATTTATTTGACCTCATGTCATTTTTCTTCAAAAATCCTGCTTCATTCACTGTGTAGAAAGGGCAAGGCTCAGCTGATGTGCAAGTATTTAATCCATTGCTTTCCCATTGTTATTTACTGTTTAATGAGATGATTGTAGTTCTGTTCTATGGAATTGGTACTGAAGCCCTGAGAAATAGAGGTAAAAATATCTACTCATTTTAGAAGCCTGATTGTAGAAGACACTTCTGACCTGATACATCACCACATACACCACTTTTAATGTCTGGACACAGCTCCAGCTGTAACAGGGAGTGCCGCTATTCCAGCAACAAGGAGTGTATATATATGTATATATATACACACACATATATGATATAATTGCATATTTTTAAATTTTTCATATATATGAATGCTTATTTTCAGCAGGGAATTTGTTAGGAGATTCACTTGAGAATCATGGGGAGATTCTTCCTTGAACCTGATTACCTTCAGGTATTAGGAGGCATTTTCATGGGGGAGTATCAATGAGAATCATGGGGGAGTACTTTCAAAACAGATAGTAATTAGATAGTTAACTAGGAGAAATCAATTTGACCTAATTACAGTGACACGGAGGGATAGATACAGCGTTAATTCTGTACTGGGTATTTTTTCCTCAGTCTTGCTTTTTGTTGAATCATTTTTAATCTCCAGTGTTGAACTTCAATATAAACCTGTAGCTTCATTCTTTTTCTTCTTTAACCTCTGTCTAAAACCAAATGACTGCTCTGTTTTTATTCTCTTCATTGTTTCATACCCAGCCTGTCTTCTGAGGATTCGCCAGGGAGTTTTGGTGTGATAGACTGCATTGCTCACGTCTGTTTAGTTGCTTTTTCTTATAAGGAATTGATTTATGTTTTACGCT
Organism: Scolopax minor; assembly: GCA_028566535.1. Classification (NCBI taxonomy): domain Eukaryota; kingdom Metazoa; phylum Chordata; class Aves; order Charadriiformes; family Scolopacidae; genus Scolopax; species Scolopax minor. The sequence continues at coordinate 212,507,919 of JAOXNG010000001.1, forward strand.
TTGTAAATACAATTTGGAAGAAAATAAATAGACTTGGAAAAAAGTAACTTTGATCTCTTTAAAGTTAAAGTAGTCAAACCCTTTCTCTACCTAAAGTTTAGAGTGACATCTTGTGGTAACATTGATTTCAAATATACTTTTCTGTCGGTATTTGTCCACAGTAAAGATAGTGTTTTCTGTGTTCAAAATGTTATAGATTGCTTCGCAGAAGGATGTAATGACTTTTGAATATCACTAGAACTTTTGTGAGACTGGAGAAAACATTGCTATTTAGTGTAAAGGTCCTACATTTTTTCTCCGTGAAGTTTATCACACAAATACCTGTGAGTTCACAGTGTTTTGAGCTCCAGTTCAAGATGTTTTAATGCTCTTCTGCCCATTTGACTATTCTGGCCAAAATTTGACAATTTTTTTTGAATTGCATAAAAAATACCAATTAGCCATGATGCCAACATAACATCTCTCGGCAACATCTGTTTGTGCCAATTCATTACCTGTCCAAAGATTTGCTTAGGTAAAGATGAATATATCTAGAAAGCTGTCATGGAAGATTTGTTAATGTAGAAATGAGTAAGCCCATTTAAGATCAAAATTGCTGTAGTGTGTATGCTCTCTACCTATGGATCAGTCTCCAAGGTATGAGGTGGTGTAAATGCACCACCACCAAACCTTATCCAGATGCCTACCACCTGCTCAGACTACACTTTTGTGCAGGATGTTGAAAAGAAATACCAATCTCTTCAATGGATGGGGGGCCATGTAGGATGGTTTTGTGCTCAGACACTTAAAGGAATTGTAAAAACATGTAAGATTCACTTTCTGTTTTGGGAAGCTTTCTTTGGAAATGTGGGATTCCTGGCCCTAGAGAGAGTTATTGTCAGATCAAGCAAGGTACTGCTTGGTGTGGTCTCTCTCAAATCAGCCATGCAAAGGTCTCTTCCTGTTCTTCACCATGGAAGAGGAGAAAGATGCTCATATCCTGCTAGTTCAAGTTTTCACTATATAAAATGGTGATTAACGTTACCATATTGCCCATATGGCAGGTTGAACACCTGGCTGCAAAATTAACCGTTCAGTAAAAGACACATGACTTCTTTTTTAGGGTAATGGATTCATTAATGCATGCCAAATGGAAAGTCCCTCTACTGCTGCTCCATAACGTGTGGTCCCAGCTCTGCTGTTGTGTGTTGTGAATATGGGAGACCTGATTCAGGGAAGGATTCTGTGTTTGTATAATTCAGGTTTTTGTTGGAGCTATTTTGGTCCTGGGAGAGTGACAGTGCTGGGCAAATGATATGTGTGATATTCTGGCAATGTAAAGGATTTTTAGCTTTGTGGTAAAGCACACAAGGAACATAAGACCCAAGAAGCCCAACTTGAAGATCCTAAAAGGGCCATCTGGTGATGCCATTTCTTAATTTAATGGAAAAATAAAGATGTGATGTTTTCAATTAAGATGAGTATTTGGCTTGAATTGTTTCTCGTTAATAATGATGTACAAGTTAAGCTCTCAATATAATCCTGATATTTAAAATGGAAGAGCTGATGTAGATTTGGTGTAAAAATAAGCAAATATTTGGATATCCCGTCAGAATGGCTAGATGGTTAAATTTATCCACGATAGTTTAGGAAAGCCTTAAAAATTGTATCTGAAGAACCAAAAGTGTGTACAAATGACATATTTACAGGGATAATGCTGGAGATTTCCTTGGCAAAACCCCTCCACCCATTCCAACAGAGACTGTTGAAATAGTAAAGAACTTTGTAGATACAGTTAAGTACCAAACTAATGCCAGTCTTGTTTAAATGCCCTCTCTTCTTATCACAACAAGAAACAACTGGTGATGATGTTTCACTGTAAAGGAAAGTTGTCTGCTCTTTCTATTTGATTCCTGCTGCACAGAGAGCAGTGTTCCTGTTGCAGTTTTGAATGGCTCCTTAGCAAGTTTTGTCCTGTTATGAATCTGAATCTTCTCTAATAGTTTTCATCTGCCCAAGCAAGAACTTGGTCTTCATGCTGAGACAGCTAGAGATTAAGTAGATGATGCCCTGTGAGACTGTAAAGAGGTTTCCCCATAATGCAGGATGTGAGGCTGAGTTGACATCGTGCAAACCACAGTTTTGCCCAAAGCTGTGACTTCCAGGCAGTGAATTTTCTGCGCTCTTAGGAGATGTACCCAGGCACGTACAACCCATTGGTGCCACCACCAAGAGAAATGGGGCAGAAACCCTGAGCCAGCCGATGACCATTGCTCCCAAGTGCTCCATAGTGGGTGGAATGTGTTGAAGATAAGGTCTCATCAGTCAGTGTTTAGGTGGGAGAAATAGTTGTTTGAAGGCTTAATTATTGAATCCTCTGAACTTCAACCAGCTATTTGTATCCTCTTTCAGTAGTATAAAGCCAAAATCTTACTGTGCTGTGATCACTTAAGTCCCCTGTCTCATTTTGCCAGGAGAAAAGCAAAATTCTACCAGTTCTCACCCAGATTTTGTGCTAGTGTTCCCCTCTCTGCAGCTCAGAGGTGACAGGCTGCCTGCAAGATCCTCCAATATTATTAACAGCTGCAGCAAATTTAAATTTAAAATGGAGGTGGCTGAAGGAAAACAAGGTCACCCACCGAGTTTGGGGGCTGTAGCTTTAAGTAATTGTTTTCTACCCATGTAAATCCCTCTGGGGTTTCTTTTGGATTAAGTATTCCTCATTTCTCCTCTAAAACTCTTGTTTAATATTCATGCATGTTGTTAAGCAGCTGCTGCATCCGGCTCAAGAGCGGAAAGGGGAGAATACATTTCAGTAGCAAACAAAGTGATACTTAAATATATCCCTTGCCTACTTCAAAGCAGCAATATGGGGGTTAGTTAATTAATATTTATCAAATACACTAAAGTCCTTGGATGAGAGGCACTGTGGTTGTGCAAAGCACTGTTTGTTTATTGAGAGCTCTTCTACCTGGCTATTTTGACCATTTGCAAAATACACTTGAGAGAGCGATCACACATAACTTGCTGTAATGCTGGCTTGGTTCCTCTTCTCATCTTTGAGTGGGAACAGAATCAGGACAGACTTTCCAAAGGTATAATAATTGCAGAAATGTAGGTACTCTACTCAACCTGAGAAAAACACTCTTCACTTAATTAGTCATTTTGCAATAGATGCTAATATACAAAGTTTGTATTAACACAATACAATATAGAGAGACCTTGTTAGATTTTATTACATTTTCTGCTTAGTAATTTATTATGATTACAAAGCCTAATTCTTTTGCTTATCTTGTAATTATAGCGAGATGCTTATGAACAGGAGCTCCAGCTGCTTTTCTGTATAGAGTCTCATTAGATGAGGAATTAGAAAGCCCTTTTAGACTGTTAATCTTTGCTCATAACACAGGGTGTATAAAGCATTCAAAAATGGATGTTATTTGAGGTCAAGATTATATTTTGCGAGGTGATATCTGAGTTTGCAACAAGGACAACCAAGCTGAGAGATTTAGATGGATTCAGAGGAATGCCTCTTTTATTTTGAAGACTACACCTTCATAGCCCTCCTCTGGAACAGGGAGATAACTAATAGTCCCCATTTCATCAAATAGAAGTTTTAGGTGTCTGTGTGTACAGTGCTGCCTAATCCTGCATCTGGCTACAGTTCCGTGTCTCCATTTGACATTCCAACAGGCCTGTTTGGTGAGAATGAGACATCTAATGTCCATTTCTAAGTAATACAGGAGCCCCCCGAAGGAGTCCTATCCTTGTGGGGTGGTGCCCAGCTGTTCATGGCACTGCTGGGACTTTGTTTACAGGTTGCAAAGCCCAGCTGATCTCAACAAAGGCTTTAGTGACTGACCCAAGACCTCATTGGACACTTGTGACTGAACACAGAGCTTAAATGAGAAATGCAAAGCTTACATCATACCATGAGGTCATCAAGATACATGCTGTTAGGCTCAAGTTATAATGGAAAGCATTGTCTGACTTCATTCTCCTGGAAAGAATTTAGATCCAGTCAAGGCCCTATTCTTGTTCAGTTTTGTTATCTTCACTGTGGAAGATGGGGTGGGATATCCACCTAGAGCAAGAGTGGGTCAGAAAATGGCAAGCAGTAATTAGAAATTGGAACGTATGAAAATAGAAGGAAACAATGAGCTTTTATTGGTGTATAAATTATTAATAAATATGTAGCTCTGTATTTTTGCATTTTTTTGGTGATAAATTGTTATATTTACAGATCTGTTAATTACCAAAATTATTTGTCTTATAATTTGTATGTCTATCTGTGGAAAGAGGTGCCATCTATGAGACTTTTTACTGTTGGTCTTGCTTTGGGTAGTATTTACTCATAACATGAAATCTGAGTGATTATGATTGAATAAACCACCTTCATGGACTGTAATGTAATAACAGTCAATATTTGAATGGGAACACAAGATTAAAACCAGATATTTTATTAATGTTCTACTAAACTTGCTATTAGCCCAACCACCTGTGAGTGAGGGTGCACTGATTTTGTTTAGTTCCCAGGGTTCTGTGAGCTGATCTAGGAGCAGAGGTCAGCCTAGATGAGTGTAGCCTACAGTTATGCATTATTGTGTTGGCCAAAAGAAGCTGCAGGGTGAGATTCAGTCCACATAATTTGGTTTAGCCTTGGAATGAGGGTTATATACCTATATATATACCTAAATATATACTTAATATAAGGGTATATCTCTCTGTAGGCAATGGAAAGAGGTGAGATGACTTGGTTAGATTGGCTGAATTGTGTTCATTGTTGTGAATTCTGAGGAAATGTTCCTGAAAGAGAAGGAATCATCTTTACTTGGGAAGTTATGTCTACTTGTGCAATGGATTCTTCTTGCACAAATTTAAATACTCTTTACTTAAAGAGTCTGAGCTGGAGACATTCAAAGCACCAAGCCAAGAAAATCTGTCTTGTGTGTGGTGAATAGGTTGCATATGCATGAGACTGACAAGATCTTGGAAAAACTTTGTTGGTGATTCCTGGGAATTAAGGGAGGTGTCTTGGTGACAATATAAGAATCTCAGTTGATACTCCACACAAGTTAAAATATATGCATCTTTCATTGACTACTTGTCTGGGGCTATAACAATTGTTAGAGAAACGTAAAACCAGGAGTGTAAATATTGGATAAGAACATCCTGTCCTTTAATGAGATAAAGTCACTGTCAGGGCTCTGGGGAAGGGAAGGGACAAGCACTATTTGTTTAGCTTTGCTAAGTGTTTTGTTTATCATGTAGGACTTTTTGGCTTGGGACTTACTGCCAAGCACAAGTTTCCCCTTTGCAGTGCCTTTCTGTTATCTCTTATGTCACTCATGACCTTTCCTTTCAAGATAATTCCATCCTTGTAAAATTTCAGTTGAAGGAGAAAAATCAATAGAACCAGTTACTAAATTCAAAAAAGAGATTCTGAATTAAATATTTTTTTCACTTCATTTTCACCTTTGGCCTCTGCAGTTGAGGTTGAAAAGTGTGTTCTGTGCCTTTTCTGGAGGAATCATCTATTTTTTGACATGTTGCTCTTCAGCCCCAGGATATCAACAGTCTACTGAAGTACCAGAGTGCTTTGGTGTTTTCTTCAGCATTTCCCTACAGAATTTGGGCTTTCCTGGGGTAACGTTAGGAAATATTGTGAAGAAAATATGTAATAAGGACATGTGGCCAGAGAATTGCTAAGTTTCTTTCTTTGTACCCTGTTTTCTTGCAGTTTCTCTTTACTTTCACTAAAGAGAGGTCCAAGAAGTGGACTCCAATGGCTTTTTGTTGAACACCAGACTTGTATTTGTGCTTTTTACCTTTGTATATTGATTTTCAGGTGGTGAGGAGACAGATCTCTGGAGAAATGGGGATGGAGCTGTGATATAGTGATGTAATGTACTGTAATAATGAGGTGTGCTTATGCCAGGGATCTTTTGTTTTTAAATGGGATGTTTGCATTAAATCAAAGCAACCCTAAGGTAGTGAGGGTATAGGAATGGGTAAACAAAATGCCACTCCTGAACTTTCACTAAGACATGTGGATGGCAAGTAAAGGATTAGACATAGGAACACTTCAACAAGTACTCTCCATCCTCAATGGAATAAACACATTTTCAAAGTAGATTACAAATTTGTATAGACCCATACATAACTAGCAATAAGTGTTGTGTCATATATGTTTGAACTAACCTGTGCTGGCAAAGTGCTGTCATCCACCACCACTTTGATAGATCAAGAACTTTAAGATTTTCAGAATTCATATTCTGCAAGCTTTGCACTACAAATAAATTTGATGTGAAAGTTTCTGTAAGAATCATCCTTTGAAATGGGACTTGTATCACTGTGGAAGGCAAACACATGCTAAATCCTGCCAAAGGATAGGAGATATGGATGTTCCTGCATGAAAGTCTTCTCTTCACAATTCTCAAATGCTTTTTTTAGGATTGTCATTCATTCAAATTGTCAACTTCCTCCAGCTTCTTCAGTGCCAGTCCTTATCATCTGTTTGAAAAACAGTAGTACAAATATAGTCATGATGCAAAGGAGAATTGTATAGCTTGAGGTGGTTGCTCTGCCAGACCTCTTCTTCTTGCTGCAAAAGAGCCTCAAGGAATAGTGTAGTTCCTTTTTGTTGCCCTCCCTGAAAATCACTGGACATGAGACATGGTAGTCACCTGTCTCAGGCCCATTGCTCATCATATATTGCTTTATACTAGAACTGATTCACAAACTGCAATGCTTTTTACCAAACAAGCTATTTGACAAGTCTTAGTCAAAGAACAAGGTTTTGGGGAGGCCTTCATTAAACAACAGATTTACAGTAATTCTTGGCTAAAACACAGCATTTTGCTTTAAAGTACAATTTCCATACTGCGATGAAAAGACTTGAAGAATTTGCTGTAGGTAGGTTTTGTCCTTAAAGGCTCTCAATGGTACCATGGGTAAATTCGAACCCATTAGTGGGTGACTGCCCAGCTGAGAGTGACGGGGAATCTCTGCTCCTTCTGAACCGGATAATGTCCTCATAAACCAGCATGAAGTAAAATGGTGCAGATCTCATGTGCAAGCAATATACACAAGTGCTAGGACCAAGCAGATGGCTCACAAATGCAGAAGAAGCTGCACTCAGCAAATTCTCAGTAGCTTGCTTCAAGTATGGTTACATGACAAAGTCACTGCAAGGCAAGCAGGAGGGTGGATTTCCAGCAAATTTAATTAACTGCCCAGGTGCACTCTTTCACCATCTAATAAACCACTCTCTGACAACATATTGACAGCTGAAATCTATTTGGAAGTGTCTTCATTAGTGAATTAACCTGGGAACAGGCATGTTTCTACACAAGGGAACAGGCATGTTTCCACACAAAGATCTGTATTGTAAAATTGCTTGAATGGTTTCTTGCAAGTTCTTGGCCCATCCAACCACCATTCTCCCAAACAATTCATAGCCCAGGGATCATCCCTATAAATTGGTGCATGTAGCTGCTTGGTTCTGGAGATGAAGAGAGTTTTAAAGTATGAATCCCAGCTTAGTACTAGAAGATGGTCCCAGGCATGTGTCATCTCCATGGCAGAGCTCGTGTGTTGTGGGTACTGGGAGATATCTCTTAAGCATTGTCAGAATATAGCCTCAGATCCTTCTTCAGATGTTGCAGGTTGTCCCCAGTGATTTAATTCAAGTGAATCATCTTTTATCTACCCTAAATAATATGCCTGACAGCACTCACCCAAAATCTTGTTTGGCTAAATTTGATTTCAGTCGGATCCAAATAGATCCACCTTGTTGGCCTTTATTATGTTGGCCTTCACAGACATTGTCTGTGAAGAACCCTGGTTAACTGCTAGTCAAGGCATACAAAATAAGACTCATATATTCTTAACAACTACATGAAAACCAAAAATATTTGGAAAGATGTTATTCATCTTTGAAAAGGAATGATGGTTCATAGTCTTAAGCTGAGATAAGTCTTAATGCAGCTCAGAAAGCCAACCACATGCTGGGCTGCATCAAAAGAAATGTGGCCAGTGGGTCAAGGGAGGTCATTCTGTACCTCTGCTCCACTCTGGTGAAACCCCACTGTGTCCAGCTCTGTGGCCCCCAACATAAGGAGGGCATGGAGTGGGTCCAGAGGAAGCCACTAAGATGAGCAGAAGGCTGGAGCACTTTTGATATGAAGACAGGCCGAGGGAGTTAGGGTTGTTCAGCATGGAGAAGGCTCCAGGGGGACCTTAGAGCAGCCTTTCAGTACTTAAAGGGTGCTTATAAGAATGATGGGGACAGACTTTCTAATAGTGCCTGTAGTGATAGGATAAGCAGTAATGGTTTTAAACTAAAAGGGAGATTTAGACTAGACATAAGGAAGAATTTTTTTACCGTGAGTGTAGTGAAATGCTGGCCCAGGTTTCTCAAGCTCTCTAGATTGCTCTGGTTTCATTCCCTGAGCTTGTGAAACCTCTCCTTCACTGTCAGTCCAGTGGGTGGGTACCTTTGACAGCCACTGCACTTTTCTGATCAAAGGATGGAGTGAACAGTATATCTTTAGGGATGGGACCTCATCTTTACTAAAATTTCTACACCACCTTGTCAATATTGTAAAAATCACCATTTGACCTAACAATCAAATCTATCCTGTCTGCATTATCTCCAGTTCATTGATCCAAGAAACATCAATTATTTCTGTTAAACATAAATAACTTCCATAGCAATTTGCTACATATCATTCAAAAGTTCAGCATATTGAAATATGCAGCATTTTACAGATAATTTTAGTGTTCTATAACACTGTGATGATCTTTCCTCTGCTTTCCTCTCAAGATTTGCCATCTTGAGAACAAACATGAAAACTGGCTTTTTCACAGCATCTGCAGCACTGGAGAACTTGAATTATTTTGAGGAAGTAAAATCTTCCTGTCCCAGACGGCAGTAAAAGTCCACTTTGTCACAGCAATATCACAGTGATGAATGTTCAAGGGCAAAGCTTTGATTAATGACAGCTGCAGTTTGGATTTCACTGATGGTGATTTTGTACCTCCTTCCAGACAGCTGCACACTTACTGCAAGTATCTAACTAGACATATTTATTATGCTGGTTTGGTTAAATAGTGGTATAAATTAAGCATATGGATACTTATGTAATTTGCATACGCAGCATGTGACTGTATTATGTGACTTAGGCTTCGAAGAGAAAACTGTCCGTAATTCGGCTGAGATATTCCTGTTTTTTAAATTAAGGAGGTTCCTGATTAGGTTTCATAGAAGGGAAATCCCAGTCTGCAAAGGGTCCCAGGGGTGAAGGGATGCAGTTTTCCTCTCTTCAAGAGCACAGAATACCATTAATACACTTAAAATTGTCCAGCATTTTCACTTCCCCTTCCAAAATGCTAGTTTAGCAAAAAACCAACAAATTTTGGGCGAGCACAACTAGCCATAAAGCAAGTACACTGCCTTTAAATTAACTTTTTGCTATTAAATGTTTTTTTCAATTCTTTTTTTTTAATAAAGGTGAAGGACTTTTAATAAAGGTAAAGAATTTGGGCTGCTGAGGTTATTGAACAGGTTTGAAACTGTAAATGTTAAATAAGATACTGTGGCAGCCAGGTAGGAGTAAAGCTGCAATGACACTCCTAAATGACTGGTTTCACCTGTCATTTAAGCTGGTGTTTGTGTGGTGGTTGTTGGGAACTTGCATTTTGCATATGAGCAAAGCTGTAGAGAAATCATAACCCAAATCCATTACCCAAATCCGGTTATTTTATTGTACAACTATTACAACAACTGTAAGTTGGATGACATGATGTTAAGTTTAAGTTTGGTTTTCTCCACTTTATGCCAAGGTGTCTCCTGCAAAATCTAAGATCCCATCTCCATTTCTGTTCATCTCTTCTACCCATCCCTTTGAATATTAGCATTTTAAAGCTATTGATATGTAAAATCTTTGCTGTTTTATACATATGACAAAAAGTAATGTACTAAAGTTGGCAATATATCTTGGCAGATGATACCCAACAGGCTTCAGGTCTTTGCTGCGCTCCATCCCCTGACCTTCCCTCGGTCTGAACAAGGTCTCCAGACCTGCTGGCATGACCATGGTTATTCTTTTCCCCACCAGGTGCTGGTACCAGCAGTGTGAGTCCTGATTTCCCTAGAGGAAACAGGGCGAGAGTCTGACCCCTCAAAAGGAGACTCTCCTTATTTTTTTTTGCAGCAGTGTTGCAACTGAGAGAGATGCACAGAGCAATTTATGGCTTCAGAATTAATTTCTTGTGTAAGTTGTCACTGACAGGTAAGGGGCAAAGAGCATGTGGCTTGAACACTGATGTTTTTTTGTTTAGGGACTGTAGTCACGGGTAAAATCCTACCAGGTGGTGCTAGAATCTTACACATTGCTGCAGAGAACATGAAGTTTTTGAGCCAGACAAAATGCCCAGCTCCCCCATCAGCATCGGATTCAGATAAATCAGTGTCATTTCTCTGTTTTTGCTGTGTGAACTAATAAGTGCAATCTCTACACAAGCTAATACCTCAAAGTGTGTGGTAGCATCCAAAATAAAAGTCTGTTAAGAAATATTTTCTTTCCTATTGTTTATTGTTCTTTCTATGGGTACAATACACTACACTCTTTAGGACAAGCAATTATTACTTTTTTGGGGTGGTGGTGTCAGCCTTGAGGGGAAGATTTATAGCATATAAATGTCTTTTTTCTTGCTTGACAAGGTATGGGAACAGCGAGTAAGATTTGTCACCAGGTGGCACCATTAACTTGTTATATTTCAGCTAAGTGAATGCAATGATGTTTCTGTTCAGAAGGAATTTAGTAGAAGGATTGCTCTTTTCACCTTTTCTTCAGAGCCTAAGTAAACACACGGCACAGAGAATAGGTCAAATTCTTCTTGTATTCACCTGCACATTTTATTTAATGCAATTGCAGTGTTAGTGTCTGGTGAAGAATATTCCACACTGTGGATGGTAAGTAATATATGTGCCCCTGTTTTTCCATAAAACACCTTCCCACTTATGTATTTTGCAATATACTGCCCATCTGCTGTGTCAAAAAATGACATTTTCCCTAATGAAATCCCAGAACAGGACCAGGGAATTCTCATAGGGAACTATTTGTGTCTCAATATTGTTTGAACATTTTTAGATTATAGTCTATAAACCTAAACAAGAAGAAGTCAATTTTCCTTATGGGTGAGTAGCACCGTACACGTGGCAGAGCAGGTGATGAGTCCCATCCCCAGTGGTGGTGGTGGTGGTGGCTGCCCTCCATGTCAGGAGTGCTCCAGCCGCCAGCTGCTTGTGCTGCTTCTCATCACTCGCAGGATGGTGAACCTGTCCTCGGAACCAAAGAACAGAACTTTCCCCATAGCAGATATTTAAATAGCTCG
>JAOXNG010000001.1:212565070-212585326 GCA_028566535.1 Scolopax minor
AAAGTGACTCTCCCAATAGGGTGTGAAATTTTAAAGGTTTTCTTCCAGCCCGGAGTAGGGATACAGCCACATTCCTCCTTCCTCTTGGCCACTTATGGGAATTCCATTTACCTTCTTTCAGGCTAAAGAAAGTGAGTGCGTCTGAGTGCCTCTGATGAGCAGCCTCGTCTCCACTGCCTGATGCCTTTACCACTTTCTCATTGTTTTTATTCTTTTCTCTCCATCTCCTCACTACGGCTCACTTAATTTCCTGTGTGCATCTCTTCTGTCTGTGGCCTTGATTTGATGTGAGAGATGGTGGTTTCCCCCTGTATGCCCTCCTGGTGCACTGTAGAGAATGGCAGCTCCTTTTTCTGGCTTTAGCTTTTTTAATGATAAAAACAAATGGTGGTCTTTTTGAGCGAGGAGCAACTAATGTCTGCGGTGAGACATGTAAGAAAATTATAGAAATATGCAATATTGGGAGCAATGAACAAACAATGCTTCCTTTTGTATTAAAAGAATTGACAAATGGGATTTTGAGCAGAACATAATGCATTTTATCAGATGCTTTTAGATGTCTTCCTGACTCTCTCTAACTTCCCTTGGCAACTGTTGCTTCTTCCCCTAGTTGACAAGTAGTTACTTCTTTTTATCTCTGTGAAGCAAGGGCAGGTCTTTCCGTTTGCCTTCTGAAAGAATTTCTTTGTCATTTCCTAATCTATAAAAATTAGATATAATGCACATACATATGTGTATACTAGATATGTATTAGCTTAGATATATAATCTAGTTATTAAACTGTAATTCTTCTGATCCTTTCCACAATAATATATCGGTGTATCTAGATATTATATAAATCAACCAATCAATGAATCAATCAATTTGTATCAGCCCTAGAATAAATCAGTCATAGCTATATCTGCATCTCAAATTTGCACTGAACAAAGTGGGAAGATTTTCACTTGCAAAGTGGAAGTTATTTAGTGTCAAATCTGCTGTGCAGGGAATATCTGAGGGTGACATGGACATCACAGAACTGATTGCAGATAGCTCTGCAGAGGGCTCAAGAAGAAGGAATCGGAGCGATATGCTCGTGTTAGTGCTTCCAGGAAGCTTCCCTCCCAGTAAGAGGGATATATGAATGGTTTCATACATATATCCCTCCAAGCCATAGAACTGTCACCCTACTTGTGAAAGGAAAGGACAGAAAACAATGGAAAGGGGTGCAGGAGATACTGGGACGGCTACTGAGACTAAATCAGAGCATTTGCAAACATTATTTTGTTTCTCATGAAAATTTTCTGTTTCCTTATTATTAGCATCTGAGAAATTAATTTCCAGGTTACTCCTCTGACGACTCCTACAAATGGAGGTACACACAGGATTTGTCTCCCTTGACTTTGGTAATAATATTTAACTTTTTATATAGTACGTTAAACTTTCAAAGACTTTACAAATGTTATGGAACTAAGCTTCATTCATCTGTTGGCTCTCTCTCGTCAATGAATTCTCATATCTATCTGATAAAAGTGTCCATATCCACTTTATGAGTCTTTTATGGTTTTATTATGCCAAGGCTGTCTAAGTTAAAGGCTTGTCAGAGTTAAGAAATAACTTTTAATTGCCTATTTTTTCTTGCAATATTTTTTCTTTTAATATTTCATTTTTCTCTATCTCAGAAATAGATTTGTTTCCGTCTGCTGTGAGCACCCACGCTGCTTTAAGAGTGTACTGAAGTGAACACTTATTTCTATGAACCATTAAACTGTCATGATGAGGACGTGATTGTAGGGTTGCGTTACGTTCCCTGCTCCATCAAAGCAGTCCCAGGGGCTCTGATTCATGATCCCCTCAGGTGCAGGGAGGATGCTGACGTGATTCCTACCTCCAGGTTGCAGTTGCTGGAGGAATGGCTGAATGGGACATACATAGGAATAGAGTATATAAACTGCAGACTCTGACCCTCCATGGACTTTGCATTAATGCTTAACTGTAAAGCAAGGGGCCTCAAGAGAACATATCCATAATGTTTCTGGCCATCTCTGCTCAAGGGAACTGTCACTCTCTACAACTACCTGAAAGGATGTTGTAGCAAGGTGGGGATTGGTCTCTTCTCCCAAGGAACAGTCAACACAACAAGACAAAATGGCCTCAAGTTGTGCCAGGGGAGGTTTAGATTGGATATTAGGGAAAATTTCTTCACCAAAAGGATTGTCAAGCATAGAAGAGACTGCCCAGGGAAGTGGTTGAATCACCACCTCTGGAGGTATTTAAAAGACATGTAGATGTGGTGCTGAGGAACATGGTTTAGTGGTGGGTTTGGCAGTGCTGCGTTAATGGTTGGAATTGATGATCTTAATGTTTTTTTCCCAACCTAAATCATTTGATGATTCTCTGATGATTCTAACCTATGGGAGAAGGATGGCACCTGTTTTGCCATCCCATCTCTATCTATCCATGATCATAAGCAAGAACCCTTAAAGTTTTCACCTTGAGCTTGTTTTAAATCATCACAGTTTTAAAACACTCAGTGTCTCGGCGTAGCAAACATTTGCTAACTTTGTATCTCCTTAGGCTCTCAGGCTCCTGATTCATAATCCCTAATAATGTCTTGTAAAGGAAGCAGCTGATTCTTGCATTAAATATGTACAAATGGTACAAGTAGGTCTGTGTGTGCATATACATGGTAGATGTGTCTCTTACTGGTCTCTCTTATTCTTTTTACATATACATTTCTCCAGTGATTTCAATGGATCTTCTCTAGGCTTACATCATTGGTAACAGCAGGCATATCATTGGAACTGGATGGATAATTAATGTAAAACCAGCTAAATACTGAAATAAAGGCATGTTTGTGTTGGACTGGGAGATAATTCTCATCATTTCAGTAAAGCGTAACACAAATCTCCAAGTTGTCGAGATCTTAAATGAGTGGTTTAAAAGGGGTACTGAATATAGCAAGGGATCCAAGATCTGTGTTAAATTACACCCATAAATGTCCATAATAACTTTAAATGAGGTCACCTGTGCCAGATTTACACTGCCAGAGCTAGAGCAGGATCTGACCTAATCTTAGTAAGGGGTGATGTACATCAAAGGTGTTGGCATAAAGGCAATTTAAAAAGTGACTGGAAAATAGGATGAAGTGTTTGAAAAGAAGTTTCTGTGCTGCAAAGGTCAAAGCAAAACTCAGATGTCAGAAATATTATGTCTACAGTTCAGGACTGTTTTATATAATAGTATGAAGCTACAAATATTTTCTCCTTAATATTTACAAAATTTGTGTAACTTTTTTCTCCCTTAACTTACAAATATATTCATTTTGGGAAATATTGGACACCAGACTAATGTATGAAAAATAAAGTGTAAATTAAGCTGTTTGGAAACTTTTGGCAAAATGTTCAAATTTTTTTTTTTTTTAACAACTGCAGCTTCAGTTTTCAACATTGACTTAAATACAAACATACTCTAAATAGTTATGTAAAGTACTGATACCTATGTAGCTGCTGTTGAAGTAAATTTTATTATAGCTTTTTTGATGTGAGTTTTAGGTAAGAAAGGGTGAAAATCCATCCTCAGCAGACATCCATAAAGACAGCTCAGGATAGTTTGGATCAAGATTTAATTACCATCATCCTTCTACTTTTTTGAATCCAGTGTAAGAGAATGTGTTAATCCAGAGGAACTGCAAGGTTGGTGACAGTACAGAACCAATTTTGGCATCTGTTTTATTTTTTTTTCTTTTTTTTTTTCTTTTTTGTTTCTTCAGACTGATAGAGTTACATTAAGGGATATGCTTTTTTAGCATAATACTGAACACCCTCTTGTGTCTTAATCTACTTCTGAAGCATATAGTGCAGCTGTGCTTCATTAGATTCAAGATATTATGAACGCAGAATAAAGTCTTGTTTTGTGAGTGGGGATACTGAATGTTCAAAAAAAATGTGATGCCTGCAATTTGTTTTTTGTTTTTTTTCTTTCCATGTAAAATGATATTCTCATTCTGCCTCTAGACCTTGCTGCAAAATATTAATACACAAGACCTATAAAGGCCGCTGTGCTCTCAAATGGACATCTTCTAAGATCTGTAAACTCACTGCATTTCCTTTGCACTTTGGCATTATAATGTCAAGCTTCTCTATTAACACAGACTCCAAATCCTAAAAATGGGGGTTACTTGTTAAATACACTCAATTTTTAGGCACACTTCCAGTGCAGCATATGCCATCTGTCAAACAACTGGCAGTGAGAGAAAACAGTTCTGTTCAGAGTGGGAGTCAGTTAATGGATGTCACTGGAAGGAACCCATGAAGTTAAGAAGCTTTATATCTTATCCATGGAAAAAAAACCCAAAACATGACTGGGGGTGGGGTGTATACTTGTGTTGTGGCTTGCAAAAAAGTATGGAAATGTTTAGGTGTTGAGGTACAGTGCTTGTCATGTATTAATTCACTCTGTCAAAAAGACCTAAAATATGGCCAGGACCAAGAGTAACCTCTCTGTAGGGTACCTCAGCGTTGTTACCACTGCACTGCAAATATCAAGTGTTGACTGCAATCCTCAGTGTTGCCAACCATTGAAACCATCCATATTCGTGGAGCATGTTTTGGATTCCTAAGGACTGTGTCCTGGAGCTGTGGGATTCCAAGGGTGTTTCAGGTTTCAGTTAAGACAAAAATCTCTCATCAGTGGAGAAAAGATTAAAACTATGAGTTGTAGTAATCCCCACAAGCAAGTGAATAAGCAGGATCTACTTACTATTTAAGAAAAATCATGCCTTTAAGACTAATGCTTTGAGACAGGATGTAAAAACTAGTTGGAAAACCTCTAGTTCTCTCCACAAATCACAGAATAATTTTGACGAGAGAAAATATCTGAAGGTGATCAAGTCCAACCTCCTGCTTCAAGCAGAGTCAGCTAGATCAGGTTGCTCAGGCACCAGTCCAGTGAGTTTTGAATGTCTCCAAGATGGGAGATTTCACAACCACTCTTGTCCCCTCTTTTTCCTTCCTTCCTTATTCCAAGCTGAAATCTCCCTTGCTGCAACTGTTGCCTCTCATTCTATCCCTTTACACCTCTGAGAAGAGTCTAGCTCCATCTTTTTTACATCCTCAAATACATTAAGTAACTGTAAGGTTTTTTTCCTTCCTTCCATCTTTTCTTCCTAAGAACAAGTAATTGCAGTTCCCTCAGCCTCTCATATCCTATGTCCTTCAGCCTCTGACTATCTTCATGGCTCTCTCTGGATCCCCTCCAGTACATCAGTGTCTTCTGTGCTGGGGACCCTGAGATGGATACACTAATGCAGGTGAAAGCCTAGAGCTGAGCAAGACCCAACTTCCAATCATACTGGCTGGGATTCTTCTTTTCAAACTTCATGACTCTCACCCACACCTCCATTCTTTTCATAGCCAGTGGGGAGAAATAGGTCCTTCCAGCCTGCTATTTGCCTTTCTCTTTCAGCTGTCTACCATAGAATGAGAAGCTTTGTGTCCTAGAGGGACCACTTCTCTACATTGATTGCAAAACCAGCAAATTCAATTGTTTATATCTACACTGAATTTCTCTACATTTAGGTGAGAGAATCCCCAGCCTGGGTCTTTGTGGCCCAGAGATGGCAACTAGTCTAAGTTATAATAGTACAGTTAATGGTCATATTCTTGCACCTGAGCAAAATGCATGAACTTGTAATTTTTGAATGCAGAAATATAGTCTTTGAGGTTTATTGATTTCTGCCACTTTTCAGGCACAGTAAGACAAATAATGAAGGATTAAGATGGGGGTTTAGTGAACATTTGTAATGTTCATATCCAAAAAAAGCTCATAGAATCACAGAATGATATGGGAGGGACCTCTGGAAATAGTCCAAACCCCCCTGCCAAAGCAGGTCCACCTAGAACAGGTTCCCCAGGAATGTGTCCCAGTGGGTTTTGAATGTCTCCAGAGACGGAGACTCCACCACCTCCCTGTGTAGCCTCCATGCTCTGCCACCTTTGAAGTAAAGTAGTTCCTCCTCGTAGCTTTTGTTTAAATGAAGGCACTTTCATTTAGTCAGGAATTCTGCAAATTTTATGTTATCTATGCTTTGAGCACTCAAGCACTGTCCTTCATGTAAGTGTTGAAGAGCTTAGCCATGGGGTGGCAGAGGACAAGTAACTGCATCTCGAGTGGGTGAGCTGGGGAGGTGGCTGGAGAGGGAGCGTGTTATCCTGATATGTCTGCTATAAAGCATGGTGAAGTCCCATATGTGTCACCATGCATCACTACTGCTCGCATAAAACTGCAATGCTAATCAAGCATTTGGAATTAAATTGTAATTAATCCAAGCAGGCACTAAATCATGAGTCGTACCCTGGATTCCTGAAAACACTTATCTCAACATTCCTACTGACAACTGAGTATTGCTTTGCAGTAAGATGCTGATTTAATAAAATATATTGGTCCTGTAAACAGCAGCTTTTACCAGCCTTCACCAGTCAGGAGAATTCCTCTTCCTTTCACAGATTATTCAAAGTAGTTTTCTACCGCAGGCTGTAGGATACTGGAAATGACAGTACCTTTTCAGAAAAACATATCTCATTCATTCAGGTTGGCAAATATACAGGGAATAACAGCTTATTGTACCCAATACATATTTGTTGGACTGAGTGCAAGGATAAGACGGTGAAATATAATGGCCTGTGATATACAGCAGGTCAGGCTACACGATCTAATGGCCTCTTCTGAATACATGAGTTGCTGGGCCATGTGCCAGAAGCCAGACAGACTCCTGGTGTTCCCACAAGTCACTATATTCATCTGCCCCTACCCTCCTGAACTCTGCAGTGAAACTCCCATTTGCATCATTTAGAGCAAGATATTGATGGGAGTAGTTAATGCTAAGATGAAAAGCACAACAGTTTGCTGGGGACCTCTGAAGTGCTGGATAATGGTGATATGGCTAAGGCTAAGCAGGTCCTAAATCCTGCTCAACTAGAAAGTTCCCTCTAAAGGACTTAGGCTCTATGGGAGCAGTGGCTTTGGTTTTTACTTCGCAACTGCCAGTTCCTGTCAGCTCTCTGGCATGGGACTGCCACCTACGTCTTGTAGTCTGCAGTGCCTGAGGCTCGGTGCTGAGCAGGGTCCCTCTGTGCTGCTTGTGGGGAGGACATGGGGCTCTCCTGACATTGCTGTTTGGCACTGAGCAGCACTGGCATCACAGGCTGCAGTTTTTAATGGCAACTCTGCTAATCCGTGCATCCTTTGCTAATCCTCCTCTTTTCCAATTTAAAACCATTACCCCTTGTCCTGTCACTACACTTCCCGACAAGGAAGCCAGCTCTTCTGTAGGCTCCCTTCAGAAGGGAAGACTGAACAAACCTGATTGTTTCAGTCTGTCCTTGTAGGGAAACTTCAGACTGCCCAATGTGCTTCAAGGAAAAACTTCAGTTTTATTGAAGGTTTCCAATTCACTCAGTATCTTTGTTTTCCTGGAATTAACATTAAAAACACCAATTTATAATTTCTTTTAAAAGAATAATTAATTTTATAATTTAAATTTATACATCAGATGCCTTTTCCTATCTTTTCAGTTGTTTTTTTTTTAATTTGTTTGATTTGACAAGTGTTTTAAAAGAAACACTGTTTTTATATGCCTAAAGTAGCAGATACAGTATGCTAGGAAGGTGAACATTTCTCCTCTTTATGCTGTCTGGAACACTTTATCAGGAAAGAAATTACTTTAGTTTTGGTTATTTTTTATTTATTTCCAACAGAGGACTTGAGACACTGATAATTGGAGGAGATGAGACTACTCAGGCATGTTAGGTCTTTGCCAGCTGTTTCTTGTGCAGCTGCTGTCAGGGCTGGGCTCTGCTCTGACTCAAGTCGCAATAAAAGATAGTTCAATTTTGCTGTTGTTTTCTGGCCTGACTAATGTTAAAAGGCTTGACCTCATGTGACACAGCAGAAATATCTGAATTGCAACTATGATTCACTTTCAGATATTCCATTTTTTTTTCCTCCTGAAAACATTTGATAAGCCATTCTCTACAGATATGTTCACATTGGCTTGAATGCCTCTGGCTGAGAGCTTAAAATTTTTACCTGCTTCCAGAGCTTGTACACACATATATTCTCTTGGTTCTCTGTTTTTTGTTTTGCTTTGTGTTTTTTTTTCTCCCCAGTTGTCTATTGTTTACTAGATCTTACTTTTCTTGGGAGCCATATATACTGCTGCAGCAGGGTGATGGATCAACACCTCATCCACAGCTTAACTGAGATTTTTTGCCACTGGTTTTCCATATTGTTCAGTGAAACAAACATTGTGGGTGTTAGTTCTGCTTGAGATAGGCACAAAGTAACTTCAAAATCAGTCATTGTCCATGATGCTTTGGGTTTTTCAGCTTTTTATATGGAAGGATATATTTATCTGTATGTACGGAAAGGGAGCATTCTAGTTAAATAAATGAATAATCATATATTCTATACTACTCATGGTGGTCTTCTAAGACTGAGGAAAAGATCTGCTATACTGAATAAAAAATGACAGTGCCAAGCAATGCATTGATAGAAATAACACATATTAATCTTGTATTTTCCTAAACTGAATTGTGTGTTTCCTACAGTACCTAAGGGACTTAGGAGTACGAGAGACATTGAATGTCGCACTCAGTCCATTTAATCAAGCTCATTCCAGACCTCACTCAATGTTTGAAGGCAGTGGCAATGGAGAGAAATTTCCTATGTGTTAAAAGTGCCTGAAAAAATTGGAGTGGCTCCAGTGCTGGGTAGAGCTGCAACTTTTGTTTATCAGTCTCTTTTCTTGCTGCAGAAGTTAGCTTTGCAGGTATTTTTAGGCACAAACTGAGGCTCAATGTGGAGTTGTGTGGTGGAGTGCTTTAATGAGTTAAGGTACACTTCAGATATACATCTGAGGCTCTCTGCTGTTGAGGTGGTCACTCATTTCTGGCTATGCATGTTGGCATTGGCACTCATTGGTCCCTTGTTGGGGTAATTTGACTTGCTGAGCTACAAGAAAAGTAACTTCCCCCACTAAAGTGTGTAACATTCTGCCAAATTAATGAGTTGAATAGCCTCAGAAAAATGCCTGACAAGCCTGAATGCTGGTGGAAGGAATGAAGCTGGAAGGGGGGTAGGGTAGGGGCAAGGAAAGGCGGAATGGAGGAGTGGGTCCACTCCTTCAGGAACCAGCAAGCTGTTTAGGTTGGTTTGGACTCCCTCTTTGGCCAAGCAAAACTTGCCTCTTTTTCCTTTTGCCAGGTTTCTGCTTTATATGGGCCAAAACATTGATACAGGCTTGAAGTTGGCATTTCCATGTAGGCACAAATGAGTTTTATTAGTTGTTTTGTAGCCATACTCACATAACTTTCTTTTTCTGTACAAAATCTCTGAAGAGACCTTCGCCCTTCCCCTGCAACCAGACCTACAGGCGAGACGCCTGCTCTGCATTACTGATTTATTACATATGGTCTTTCAGTGGCAAACAGTGGTATTAATATTTGAATAGCGATCCGTCACATCTCTCCAACAAATCAAGGACAAACGGTCTCACTCTGATCTCGCTTACCCTGGGATTAAGCAGGAGTAATTTCACTGGATTCAAGCATTGCACTGGTATAAAATTGCTGGAGTTAGATGAAAACTGGCAATGGCAGAGAGTAACTGCCTAATAAAAAGGCACCAGGTCATCCTTGGAATGTTAAAATATTAAAAGGGTCTTTTGTTGACATGAAATTTTTCGATAATGAGCCTGCTGGGCTTGGTGGCTCCCCCTGCCCCTGTCAGTGTGACACATATTTGAGAGGGCCTTGCTCAGTCTGTGCGCTGGATTAGAAATCAGCTGTCATTAAGGAGTGTTTCGCAGCGTAAAAGGTTCCTGGGTGTGATGGTGCGCACGAGAAGCAGCCGTGGGGATTAAGCTGGCTGGTAACGAACATTTGTATTTACCAGTCTGGTTAACTTCAGATCAGCCCTTCTAAACATTTCCATGGAAACAAGGGAAGTTTTGGTTCACTGTAAGTGGCTTAATTTACTTTCTAACTGTATTAAAAATAGAATACTAAACAGAGACATAACTAACTCTGAAACATACTTTTAATAACGTGATTTTAATCAGTCATGGCATTCAGTGATTGCTTTTCCATACCTCCTGCCTGCAGTTATGGGTGAGGCTGTCCTTGCATCTGCAAAAGCATTAACAAAATAAGTCAGGAAAAGAACTGTGAGATAGTTGAGGGCCTTAAATCTTTATATTTGGTAGAAAACAATTCAATGTCTTTGTTTGTGAGCTTTCCTGGGTTTTTTTACAAGGCATGAAACTTGAGAAATTGGAACGTGCTTGCATCCTGAAAGCTTCTTATATATCTACTGTTTTACTGAAATTTCATGTGTAAATTTTGATGATGGAATAGTTACTTGTCCAGTCAGGGATAAAATACATACTGATATACTCACAGAGAAAAGTACTAAAAATGTGTTTTTGTTTTGCACTGGCATCTTTCAAGTCACATTATACAAAAGTAGTTGTAAGCAGATTTTTTCCTGTATTTCTAGGAAGGAGTTACCACTTTGATACAAGTCGGGATGCTTGTTGTAAAGCAGGAAAGTGAGGGAAACTGTGAGCTGACTCACATGGCTGAGGTTCTTGCTCAAAGTGCCTGTCTGGCTCTCAGGATGTCTGCACCCAAAGACAAATTATTCATGTGACTCAGGAGGTGTTTTCCAGTAGAAGTGACTCTTACTCCTGCTGATAATTGATAAACATATGAACTGCTTGAACAAAACCAGCTTTAATTATGCATAAATGCCGAACAGTCTGGAAATCAATTTGTCTGAGTCACACTCAAAATTTAGCATTATTCTCTGAATTTCAATAACTCTGAGTTTTGTCTTAAGCTATATCCTAAGAGCAGTAAGAGGTGGCAGGGAAATTGGCCCAATGTTTACCTGAGCATTGGAAATGGGTATAGCCTTGTAACAATGATATCAGGGAGGAGACTTTCCTTTCCTCTGTGGTTCCCAAAATCCCTACAGTGCACTTGGGCAGCTGCAGAGTGGTAAAGTTCAACACATGGGAAACTGAGAGAAAGAAATGCTCCGTGGCTTTTCAAACTCACAAAGACTTTTTGCAGTGGAGATAATTAAGTTAAGTTCCTGTTACCCGGAAGCTTGATCTCAATCCTAACTTTCCACACTTTTCCCATTGCTCATCACTTTCACCCATGACGGATGAGCTCTGTCTATCCGGTCTACCTAGAGAAGCCATGAAGTGTCATCTACAAAACGCTGGGGCATTCTGATAATAAAGCATACCTAAGAATTTACTTTTCTATAGAAAATACAGTCAACCTTATTATTATTAAATTATTAAAGCATGTTGTAACAGGTGGCTTGGGCATCCGGCTCCATTTCATACCTCCCTGGACAGGAATGTGTGCAGCTGACTGGAAGCAGCTGTGTATGAGCTTGGAGAACCCCGTCTGACGTGCCTGCAGCTCTGCAAGTGGCTTTAAGACACAGCAGAAATGGGCAGAGAAATGCAAAGACAATGTGGCTGAAATACCTGGATGCTGATCCCGCTGACATATGCTTAAAAAGCCAGCGTGGAGTATAACGCTTTAAAATGCTTGGAGTTTTTGTGTAAATGCTACTCCAGCTGCCGGAGGCAGACAAAATAGCAAAAAAGGATGTTCAGTTTTGCCCTGAAACAAAGGCTGGGATGCTTGTCCTTGTGAGTGCAAAGAGAAGGTTTGTAAACAGGAATGCAATGTAGCAAAAAGCTCAGAAACCAGAAATCTGTAGTGTGCAATGATGCCGTGACTATTCCCAGATGAGACCATTCGTGTGTTTAAAATACACACGCTTACAGGCTGAGACTGATATTTTTGGGATAATACCCCCTGCTTCACTTCTCACCACAAAATATAAATTCTCCTTTTAAACATGTGTTGCTATAGTGACTTGTTTCTTTGTTAAATCTTCTTTATGTCCTTACAAACCGAAGTCCTAAGCCTCCCCTGACAAGTGTGTGGGTTTGGGCTGGGGACAGAATAAGAATGATTTTCTGTGTATTGCAGTTGTTTGAGTAGTGCTGCTGAGGTAAAGGAGAGAGTCAAACCATAAGCTTTTATTATTAAGTCGTATCAGGAGCAAAGCGAGGTAAGGAAATGCTCTGAGTGGAACAACAGAGCACTAAAAAAAAATATAACAGTCCTCAAATGGTTTAGAAACAGAGAGAATAACTGGGGAAGCTTTAAAATGTGGATTTTTTTTTTTTGGTGTCAACAACAGGTGTGAGCAAAATGCAAGTCAGTCAGAAGGTAGCTTTTTTCTTGACAATGGATTTTGTGGTTTTAATAATACCCAGATATGTCAGGCAGAGGCTGACTGTGAAACTACTATATAGAAACCTGAAGTGCATGGAGCTCCAAGGAAAATTATACTGTTGCAACTGCGGCTGAAGTTGCCGCAACAAGGGTTTTTTCTTCCTCTTAGTACAGGCCATAAGGCAGCAGCGTTAGACCTAAAGATTTTTCCATATGGAGAACAGGTGAGGTTGCAGTCCACTCAGTGAAGAGGTGGAGCTCACGATAGTTTAAGTTGGACACAGGGAAATATACAAACATGGTGGGAGGAATAACATAAAAAGAGCTGAGACTGCAATGGAGGTGCCCAAAGAGCTGTTGGGACCTCCTTCCACCATGACCTTCTAAGCACCTGCAGTCCTCAGAGGGCTTTGTGGGGTCCAGAGCCACAAAGAGAAGCTGGAGGCGGAGAACTGAGTGACCATGAGGTCTGCTTCTTTGCCTCGTCCGCTCATGGCTCTGGGCAATGCACCATGGGGCACTGTCCACCAGCTCCTTGAAGACCTTCCAGGAACAGGAGGTGCTTTATCCAGTGTCTGCACTCTGGTCTCCCACCAGTCCAATTTTGAGCCTGTAACCTCTGAACCCTTCCTTTCCCCAGCCCCACCCCTCCAGCTGTTTCTTCCAGTATTAGTTATTCTTTTTCTTTGTGAGTTCTTTTCTATTTAGCCTTTTTAGAAGGCCTTGCAGGTTTTCCTCTATAAGAAAAATGTCCATCAGATTTTCTAGGCATTTGTAACCAAGCAAACTGTGGGTTAGTCCTCATTGTTGATCAAATCATTAGATTATCTGCAAATAAATAGAAGACTGAAACATCTCTCTTTTATAAATTGGTGTCTGGGATTTTGTCTACCACTGGAATTAATTTCTGATGGCAATTATTGTTCCACTTAAAAATAATTATCTTTATCTTTTACTTAGAAAATATAAATTAGGCAGTTCTCTGACTAGATATTCTCAGGAGCACAGGAAAGCTAAAATCACTGGTATTGAGAAGGTTTCCTATTTATTAGCTTAAAAACTGCTTCTGTAATTTATCTAGGAATATCTGGGGGAAAATAACAATTTATGCATATAGAAAACCATCTATTTAATTTTCCAACAAAATGTGCCATTAAATGTGTCATTTAACTAAGCAGGGACCTTAGTGCTTTCTTTTCTTTTTTTTTCTTTCTTAATTTAAAAACTCTTTTTGTTGTAGGCCCCTACTTGCTGTCATCAAATGGAAACACAGGTCTTCTAGTTCCCTTCTCCCAGTATCAAACATACTCAATTGTACAGGTCCCTGAATAGGTACAAAGTAAGCTGTTACAAAAGCTGAAAGTCATGTTCAGGTACTTCAAAGACTTCTTTCAAATTTGTTTAAACATTTTGAGAATTTATTTAATAAAAGAGTAACCTCTGGCAAAATTTATTAACCTTTGATTTACATTCCTCATTTGTTTTGCATTCCTTTTCTAAGTTACCAGTTTCTCATTTAGTTTTCAGTTTGAACCTCTGAAACAGAGATTGGAAGCCAGAGTCTCAGCTGATGCAAACTGACTTGTGTTCATTCCCAGCATCTAAGAATCTGGCTTCTTACATCTTCTATAGATTTTCCCAAATGAGATGATATTGTTTTCATTCTAGAACTTTATTTTCAGTTGTATTAGTAACATCTGGCATTAACTTCATCTTGCTGTGACAGGCAATTGCTACTTCTGAATGCAGCTGTGAACAAGTACAATATTGTTCACTTCACTTGAGCTACGTTTGCTTTTAACATGGCAAACTGTCAGCAGAGAGCCCAAAAATGATTTAGATTTAACGTTAATGAGGTGATGCTCTGTATTCCTTCACAGCTGGGGTCCTTTCAGACAGTATTAGGAAGCTTCTACCTTCCCCACTTGCAATTGCAAATCCTATGAAGCCAAACAGTCCATCCTTCCTTCCTCTGAAAAAAATGGACTAATGCCAAGAAGCGATGAACTAATAAGAATCTGACAAATGTGGAAAATCTTCTCACTGGAGGTCTGTCTGTATTAACCATCAATCCTAATGGTCTCTGCTGGCAGGAATGGATCAGTGTCTCTTTAAAAGACATGACTATACTGAGAAAAATTGTCTTGGGGAAAAAAAAATCAGCCAGCAACCCTTCTTCTTCACAAATTCTGATTTTTGTATGTTCAGTCATATCTCCCAATTGTAATGCCAGTATCTTTTTATCTTAGTGGTCCTGCTGAGCTGGAAACACTTTGAGAGAGGAAACTGAATTCTAGTCTTTTCCATGTGCTGTTAGGGGAATATTTTACCAAGTGTCAGGTGTGAGGCCAAGCATCGCATCTGGAAATAGACCTTGATGGCATCACTGACCTTGTTACTTGAGTTATTATGGAAGGGATGCAGCCTCATTTGGACTATGTACTGAGTGTCAGGGATGGCTTTAAAACCAGTGGTACAGAGTTGTGAAAAGCAAAAAGAAGGAGGACAAAGATGAAGGAACTGAAGAAATATGTGAAGTGATCCCACACCAGTCAGCGACTCGACTGCTACCCATGAAGTTTTACAGAAGCTTTCTGGGTGAGGCTGAGATGGAGTGAAAAAATGGGATAAAACAAGCAAGGAGATAGCCCAGAGGGTTAGAGAAGGTGATTATGTTTTAGAAGAGATATGAGAACTCAAATAGGGAACATGTACCTAATTTTGTAATATTATGTTCAATATAACATATTGAGGCTTCTTAAACTGAGAGTGCACAGAAAAGCGATTTTGCAGCCTAGCTGAAAGCTACAGAAAATAAGCAGATGCTCTGGTAAAACACCACCACTGGAGCTGCATTTTTTACCAAAGATTCAGGTTTCTGTGACATGGGTTCTGCAGCCACAGTTCTGAGGTGGGCTTATCCTTAGCACTGTGGGTTAAGCCTGGAGCAGTTGAGTCAGGGTGACATTTGCCACTAATTGCTGAGAGAGAAGAATGAGACCCATGCAGCCACTCTGCAACGTGTTTTGAACTGGGGAGTTTCGACCTAAAACTTATTTTCCCTTTTGCAGTTAGGAAGATGAGTGTCCTTCAAGCTGGAGGCCTGTTTTTGTCCAACAGTAGGTTTAAATTAACCTCATTATAAGTGGGAGCTTGATGGCTTTTTTTAGAGATTTGTCTGTTTATTTAAGATGGCTTCTTCTGTTCAACTGCCGCTAATTAGCATCCATCCTTAACTGGTCCAGAGCTTGCAGCTGTATTCATTTAAATGATTGTTAATGGGAACTACACCCATTGAGACATTGGGTTAAACACCACTTTAATGAGGGTGTGTTGGTTATTTCACTGTAACTGAAGCTCTGTTCATCTGTTGAAAGAGGTAAACGTTTCTCTCCTTTCTCACTAAATAATTTGCTGAAACTGTGATCATGAGTATATTCAATTAAAAGAAAGCACATCAACACTAGAGGAATTCATTAAGAAAGTGGGAGTAATAGAGAAATAGAAGAATAATCTTACAAATTAAGTTAGGTAAGAGCACAAATATTTAGCTCTTAGATAAGGCCAATCTTTGATTTTTATTACGAATTTTCAAAAGCTGGTTTCTCCTAGAAGGTGCCATTTCCGCAGCTCTAGAAACTGAAGTCTTTATCCACTGAGGCAATGCAGCATGGAAAAGTAGTACTGCAACTGTGACAGCCTCTGTTTTTGAATGACACTTTGCAGATTGAACCAGAGAGAACCCCCCCAGAGTCTGAAGCAAAAGCCGCTGTCGCACGAGCAGAAGAGCTCGCCAGCTTGCTTTGCCTGACTTTGTAGCACAGAAGCAGTGAATGATGCCAGCTCTCATCCCTCCGCTCTATGAAGAGAAACCTTCCCTCAGTGATATGCTCCAGCCATAGGACCACAATCCCAATAACTCTTCTCCCTCCGTACCCTTCCTAGGAGTTATATAAGCAGGAAATTGTAAGTGTGTGAAGCCAAAAATATGAAAGAATACAGAACAGATGAAGTGAGAGATTTTGTCTTAAAATAAAATCTTCTCTTCTGATTCTGATTTAGACTTTCTTCAGTCCAACTGGCATTCCTCACCTGCCTTCAACAAAATCTGCAGTAGCTCTTACTAAGCCAAGTCTCTGTATGGGCCTCTACCCTCATTGACTTTAAGCTGCTCTTGATGCCGTTGGCCTTACAATTTTCCCAGGATGTTCTTCCCTTTAGTGACTAACTTCTGTGGAATAACATTTTGTGATTTTGTCACTTGTGGTCACATTTTGTATCACATTTTGTCATCTTCTGACCCTCCTCCAGCTTTATGTGAGGATACCAAAAAGGCCTGCCCTTGATTTTCTTTTGCTCCTTCATTTTCTCCTTGTTTCTTGGTATTGTTATCCACCAATACAAATTTGTCTTATCTTGTCTATGTTGATGGGTCACAGGCTTGTCTGCCTACTCCAGGCCATTTTTATTCCCTCCAAACAGTGGTCTGGGGTTAGTTTTCTGACAGGTCTGACTGAAATACACAGATCAATCCAAGCCAGAACCAATATATGGCATTTGTTAATATTTTCCATTGCTGTCTCTTCTGGTGTCTTTTTGAGGGCAAAGTCATGAAAGTGAGCTTTTCTGTATCCAGTTTGGTTGGATCTTGCAAATCCTTGTGCATACCTTCTTTTAAGGATGTGGTCTTTTTGTAACTGTAGCACGTCTAGAAGTCTTGTCCAAGCTCTTATCACCTGGCATCCTGTTTACTGCAAGATTCTTTTCTCCAACTTTCTCCCATTTAAATTAATTCAAAATTAACATACAGAGGCATTTTCCAACCCAAGTAAATTGACAATATCACCTCCTTCCTGCTTTCTTCTATTAGTTCCTCTATCTCTGTTTATGCAACATAATCTTGTTTTCATTTTGAACAACCTTTTTGTTTCATCCCCACATGGCTTGTCATTTCTTGTTCATTTTTAAATGTCAGCTTCCACCTTTGATGGGCTGATGATGCCAGCTCCCTTCCTCTTGTTTTTACATCTTAAAATCATTACCTTACCCATGCTTACCCTCACGTTTGGAAGGAGCATTCTGAAACAGCAACAAAGCAACCTTCAAGTCATTTTAGAAGTCTTTTTTTGCTGTGATGCCTTACAGAAACCTTGACAAGTTGATAGTGTTCCAAGGCAGATCCTTTTCATGCTGACTGATATTCTTGTATTCCCTGGCTGACTGGGAGCCTTAGATGTTTTCTGTTTCAAGCAAGGATCTTGCTTTTGAGTCACTTATCTCAACAGGGACCTGGTCCATGATCTAAGGGACACTGAAATAAACTTTGCTTCACTCTAGGCACAGATGAAGAACGGTCTCAAGTCTGTGCCTGTGTCTTTCTTCTTTCCTCTTCCACCCCCATCTCCACCCCCCTATTACAACTCTGTTCTCTCTGCAGTTTCAGCTTCATAATATTGGTGATAAAACCAAGATGAGGCCACGTCTCCTAGAAACTAGCAAGTTGGGCATCACCTAGTGTTGAACAGAATAATTTGTTTGGTTACTGTTTCCCATGGTTTCTGTTAGACCCAAGCCAGGTAGAAGTAAAAAATGGGTTTCACACAGCAGTGAAGAAGTCTTTGTGTCTTAATTGGTTACAGCAAAAGACTAATGAGGGACTGGTTACTGCAAAGGTGGTTTTCAATAGTACCTTCATCTGATTATCCTCCAGATGTGGGAGAATGGGACCTGATCACTGGGGATATTCTGTGCAGCTTGAAAATTAAATTTCTTTTCAGAATGTCTGTAGTTGTCCCAAGCAAGAAGAAGAACATGAGTGTGAGTCAGATAGATGACATGTCCCTTGAACAATTTGTTGCAGGACCAGAATCCCTTTATATGCTTCATAGAATATATTCATCATAGAAGAATATAAACAATATAAAAAACTTGCATTTTTTCTTAGGTCTAATTGAATCCCTGTAAGTTTCTTAGTTCTAGCTATGGAATCTGTCCATGGTAATCTTGCAGCAGACCCCCATTTCATGGCAGATGTCCTCAGCTCATGGTGTACTCAGAGCATTTGTCCAACTGCAATGAATTTATGGTGCCATAATTGAGGGTGTCTCATAAAGGTACTGATCATAGAAAGTCTGAGGTTGAATTTTAGTGTGTCATATTTGTAACCAAACAGACTTTTAAAAGGAGTTGGTTTCACAGAGGATGGGAAAGGAGGGAGGCCTTTATGAGGTTGTTTGAGAAAAGGAATTAGAGGGAAAAACCTCTGAAATTGGTACAGGAGCACAGCATATGAATTCTGACTGAAGTCAGTGGGGAAGAGTCTAAATTTTGAAATTAAACGAAAATACTGAAAATACTGAAACTGAACTATAAGCCCTCTTGCTTTTTTAAAGTTAAGTCATCTCTTTTATTTTTTTTATCTCCAGAATGACAAAGCCATTTGGGTTTTATTGACCAGTGTGTCTTGATCTGCCTGATGACATTTCCCAAGATTAATGTGTCTGTTTCTTGACAATGCATATGCTTCATGATGCATCACAATTAACCACTGCTACTTGGTATGACAAGGAAGGACTCTTTTTATCTGCATGACTTCTATCTGCATTTCAAATGGCAAGTAAACAGACAGGTCCTCTATCCACTTCTCTCATATACCTTTTTGAAGTGAAAAAAAATTTAAATTTATGCTTAGGTTACCAGTAAAGTGCAGCATATTTTGGAGAGCAAATTGGCCTGGAAATATAAACAGTGGAAAAACACTAACCAAACCCCACAATGTATAAGATACAGAACACACAAGCATCTCTCATTATTATAAATACTTGAATTCATGGCTTTTATTTGTTTGTGTTGGTAGAAATGTCAAATTAATATTTATGAGCTCTCTTTAATGCATTTGCTAGGGATTTTTGTTTGTTTTCAGTATAAATTGTCAGGCTAATGCTGTTATTCAGGATTGTCAAAGTATGTTTTTTAAACTGAATGGGAGTTTCACATGTTGACTGAATTCTGCAGGGAGGTACCATTGTACTTAACTTACAATTTTGAGTGATCTATTTGTCTTTAACACAACTCTTCACATGCATAAAGTTAAACTTGTGTTCATCTGCCTGAAGCCACAGAGTTTTTGTCATATTAACTTTACAAACACCTCAGAAACATGCTTAGTTAGAAATTTGTTACTGGGAGAGATGAGGACACTTACAGTGGAAAATCCAGTTTGGGGATCCAGAGTCCCAGTCCTGCCACTGGTTTGATGTAACACTCCTGGCCAAATCCCTTTTTCCTCTTGTTTTCAAAGTAAGCAGTGTAGCTTTGAGGGCGCAGATGGTGAGTTCATGTCTGTGCAAGTGTCTCTTTGTATGAGCAAAGCCCTGATTCATCTATTGTAATGTCTCAGTGCTGTGAAAACTGGGGTCCTTTTATTCTGAAGTGTACACTGAGCCCCGGGTGCTCCCCGCTGGGAGTGGGTGCTCTGCGGAATCGGGGCTTCTCAAAATCATGGCTCTGTGACTTGAGTTTTTCTGTGGGTTTGGTTTTCCTGGAAAGAAACAAGCATCTTGTCTGTCCCTGTTTTTTTTTTGTGGGGTGAGATTTGCTGAGAGATTCCAGCTCTGCTGGGAGATCCCACCTTCTAGCTGACTGCAACAGAGCACTTCTGGTGGAGATGTGCCCTCATGAGGGGCTGGTGCTGCTCAGGCACAGAAGGGACCAGTTGTGTGGCCCAAGCCCTGCTGAAATCTGTCACTGCTCAGCAGACACCTTGCTGCCACCAGCCAAGTTTCTTTTTCCTGTAGCTCTGCAGTGTCCTTGGATCCTGAACTGTGAGGTTTTATGCTTTTTTTTTTTTTTTTCCTTCTTGCTGCTCTCAGGTGTGCATACGGGAACTTTGCAGGGTGCAGGACATGGTGTCTGAGGCTGGGCTGCTCTTACCTGCCTGATGAGCAGA
>JAOXNG010000001.1:212620801-212631781 GCA_028566535.1 Scolopax minor
GAGTCTGTCCCTGCCTCCCCTGTAGGCTCCCTTCAGATATGGATAGGCTGCTATGAGCCTTCTCCAGGCTGAACAAACCCAGCTCTCAGTCTGCCTTCACAGGTGCTCCATGCCTCTGATCATTGTGGCCCTGCACTGACCTGTTCCAACAGGTCCATGTCCTTCCTGTGTTGAAGACCCTGAAGCTGGATGCAGTACTCCAGGTGGGGTCTCACGAGTGTGAGTAGAGGAGTATTCTTGCCTCCCAGGGCTCTCTGCAATGCAGAGTTAAACAGTCACCGGATAAAGGATGCCTCTTGCTCAAGTTTTGTGTAGATAGATACAATTAAAACTGAGATGCTCAAAAAATACAATAATACAAAAAATACAAAAATACAGAAAATACCTAGATGGAGGTATCCACCTGGTAAAACAAAAATTGAATAGCTCTTTAGCTGTGACAATAATAACACCGCTTGAAGCTACAAGCTTGTGCTCAGCTCCAGATAGTCATTAAAACACATAAATTTACCCTTGTTTTAACCTCTGTTTTCATTAGTTTGGTCTCCAATGCTACTTATTTCTGGTCAGCAGTGTTTTGACCTTTATTCAGATGGAAAATTGAGGTGAAGGAAAAGAACACCCTGCTGCTGCACCTAGGTATAAATCTGGTAGCTGAAGGTCTGCTTGTCCCTGTATCATAGCACGAGGAGGCTATTTACTTATAGGGCATATGGTGTGGGGATACTTCTAGCATATTGAACGAGGATCATTTGCAATTACTGTGCAAGCTTGGTCTTTGCACACCCATCTCGCACGCACAATCTGCACTCGGTGCACTGTGATCTCATTGCTTTGAGACGGTCCCCAAAGACTCCAGTTCTTCATTTAATTCCCATCGTTCCTTGCATTTCTTACATTTAGAGGCTCGTTTTGCGGAGGCAGTCAATTGCAGCATGTGGAATGAATCCTCCTATTTCTGCTTGCTTCAGGAATGTCTGCTACCCTTGTACCCAGCTATTATAAACATTGTAATTACTTCTCTGTCCTCTAAGTGCTGTCTCATTAAAAGTTCCAATAGCAAAATCCTTACTTAAAAATCCTCTGCCTGGAGCAATTATCAAACCATTAATATGTTTTACACTAACAGCTTGCCTAAAAAAACGCGGACCTGCAAGAACCTTCTATAGTTGCCTATAAAAATTCAGTGTCTTCTCTGGATTTTTGTTTTTCTTCATCTGTAACTGGGTACAGCTTAATTTGTATGGCTTTGTTTACTCCCAGGAGCCAAATCTGATTCTGTGTAAGCGATTATACTTAATATGCAAGAGTCATTAGGTATGATCAACCATAATGTTTCATTAGAAGGGTTCAAAACATTCAGTTTTATGTGTCTGTTTCTTCTCTAGATTTAGCTCCTGGAGTATACATATATCTGATCAAATGCAGTTTGTGTCTGTGGGTTGATTTTGTACTAGAGCCAATTCCCATGTAATTATATTTGGCACTAATTTCTCCTTCAAGAAGGCAGCAGTCTTTTTATGGGATACGGTATAAGTGACATCTTGGTTTGTGTTTTGCTAGTTGTGTTCCTTTTGCACCCAAGGATGTGTAACAACCATAACTTGGTAATTGTTTAACAACAATCCTGAAGCTTGGCTTTGTGCTTTTTTTTTTTTTTTTAATATACAATAACTTTGCAATTTTATTTTCTATGCATTAATAAGGTATGCTTTACTTGCAGAGATTATTTTATACACTTGCCTTCTCAATTTGACTAATGTTTAGAAATAGGTGACTGCAAAAGGACTGTGTTATTAAAAACCTTATTTATGACTAGCTGCAGTTAAATGTCTTAGCCATACTGGGTATCCATGCTGGGTCTCTATTTATAAATTTGTTATTTGTTCTGTAGCTTGTCAATAACTTGAGTGCCAGCGCGTCTGTTAAATGTCACTTTAAAACACACTCAAAAGCAACTCTAGTGTGGTCAAGCCAGCGTTTCCATTTTAAACCCAGAAGTTGTGTGTGTGCAGAATGGTGTCATCCTGTGGACAGGAACACTCCCAAGTACAGCATTCTGGCCTCCGTATCCAAAATCCCTACAGGAGAGTTTCTTGATGAAGTCATGATGCTGAGAGTAGGGCAACACACATGTCATGACACTCTCTAAACAGATAATTTCTGTCTTGCTGGGCAAGTCTTGGTACAAGACATTGTTCTGTTTTTGCCATCTCCTTGTGTTTTCATAGAGTTAAGTATGCTCACGTGGAAGGCCTTTTTCCTTTCTTGCCTCTCATTTTTATTTTAACTTCACCATTGTGTTGGTGGCTTTGCATGAGAGTTTAGAGGAGTCTGACAGGCCCTTACTGACAGGGAGAGTTATTTAGTTTAATAATTGCTTATTTACTTTAATAATTGTTTTCCACTGACATGGGTGGGAGAGGGAACAGAACTGACATCTAGCCATTAAAAAAACTAAAATCAGATCAGCAATGATGAAAGAGTCACATCCACCACAGCAGGTTTATTTGTTTTGGTTTTTTTTTTTTTCACATTTATATAATATGCCTATCAAACAACCTCTAGGCAGTTTTCTGATCTGGGGTTTGTTATTACATCTGCAAAGGATTGGGAGCAGGCCAGAACAGCTGCTAGGGACCAGAAACAATAATTTTCCCCAATGAAAATGTGCCTGAATATTAACCAGCATACAGAATTAGCCAAACTTTTAATTAAGCAATGAGTCTCTATTGTGATAAGCATTGAGGTCAGACTATTGTGTAAATTCCACTTCTGTGTATCAAGGTCAAAAATGGTAAATCTAGTAGTTAAAGATACTATGAAAACATCACTAAATAACAAGCTCTTGCAATTTTAACATTTTTTTTCTAGAATAATTCTTCTACAACATGATATGTTTTAACATATCCTCTGTTGTCCTACCAGAGTAATCTGAAAAAATTCCCTACATAAAAATACCAGAATGTCCCAAGAGGCTTCTACCATAAGCTAGCAGTTCCCCTGAAGGGTATGGGATATAATTCATTGTTTCTAATAAGATTCTGAGAATTTATATTTTAACCACCTGCAAAAACAAATACATCAACTCTTAAAAATATAGTTCTTTGCCATGTAAAACTATAAGGGCTCTGTAAAATTGATATTCAGGGACAAATGTACTCTAAGTTTCACTCTAAAAATATTTCAGAGCAATTTGTCTCACTTACACATTTATTAACTCAGATCACTCACCAATCTGAGCAACTAAGCAAGAGAATTCACTGCCCTCCATGTGCAAAGGACAGGTTTAAGAGCCCATTATATATTTCTGCAGTCTACCAATACTTCTTTATTAAAAGGTGACTTAAATTGTTCCCAAGCATAAAGAAAGATATCACCCCAAGACTTTTAGATCATACAAAGATCACCCAGGGAGTGATTTCTTGGTTAGGTGCATGTATCTTTGCTCAGTAAGATAAATATATTTGTAAGAGGAAAATATACTTCCTGTTTTCTTCAGTTTTTTATAAATTGGGTCAGGTCCTCGTATGTTTTAACACATAGCAAACACAATCCTAAGTGCAACAACCCAGGAATAAAAGGGAAGGTGTCAAGTTGAAAATACAATTTCTCTCTACATTTTATATGTCTAATATAGTTACAGGTTACATGACTAGAATGACAGGATGTTGCATTTTCAGCTTATACATTTTACACATTTGGTTTTGCTTAACTATCACCTGTACCACTTTAATCTGTTAACAGATTATAGTGAAAACTGCCCCTGGTTTAGAGATGAGACAATTTACTGCTTATTTGTCATTATAATATTTAGATGGTCATGAATAAAGCATTTGTCTAGACCTTTGTGTTCTATGGAGGAGTGAATTTCACTCTTAGCCATTCGCCTTCTTCCTGAAAAAAGCCTTCAGGAACAGAACCCTTAAACATTGATAATGCTTTCTTCACTGAAAGGGTTGTTAAACATTGGAACAGGCTTGACAGGGAAGTGTTTAAGTCACCATCCCTGGAAGTATTTAAAATGTGTATAGATGTAGTGTTGAGGGACACTATGCTACCAAGTTAGTGGTAACTTGGCAGTGTGAGGTTAATGGTTGGGCTTGATGATCTTAACGGTCTCTTCCAACTAAAAGTATTCTATGATTCTATTTTTAACATGTTTCTTTTTCCTGTAAAAAGATCTCTCCTCCTTCAGCTCTTAATGACGTATTCAATGAGGAACTTCCTTGGTATTGCCACCTCCAAGGTCCAGGAGCTCTTAAGAAACAGCTGTGGAACTATCTCACTTCATCTTTAAAACTCTGTTTTGTCCCAAAAGAGAGGTGGTTGCAGCCATAGGAATCATTCCTGATATCATGTTCTCCTCCTGCTGATCAATATTGTCCTGCTGTTTGTTCATGTTTTTCCAACTTCTGTCTTCTTGAACTGAAACAGATGGTTTGTTGGAGCGGAACCCCCCATGTAGTAGCACAAAGGAGATGTAATCTGTGGTTGGATATCTGAAGCTTCAGGTCTCTTCTTGCCGAGCTCCAGAAAACTAGCTTTACAGATGACTTCTGAAACTGAATTTTTATTCAAATATCTCCTGTTTAAATAAAATGCCAGGTTAGCCGAATCTCACAATTTCATCAGCCTGTATACACCATGCCAATGGGGAAAGATGGTTGAACCCACTGACAGTTCTCTCTGCCTGTGAAGGATCTATCTCAGCACTCCAGCTTCTTCTGCTTTTCTGTCAGATCAGCCTTGTTACTGCATGGTTATAACCCCGATAGTGGTGTTCAGTTCATTGTTGTAGCTGCATAAAGTTTCTTTGCTGAAAGGAGAACCCAAAGTAATAAAGGTTTCCCAGGCCCTCCAGTTCTTTGTAGAAGTGTAGGGGAGCCTATGTAGTTTTCTGAAATGCTGTGTCCTCTTGCTGTATATTTATTTTTTTTTTAGTTCAGCATGTTCAGGTAGTCAAGGTGTCTCATTCTGAGAAAAGACAAGGCAAGAAGCTTCTATACAAGCTGGGAAAAAAAAATTAAATTAGGGGTAACAGACATAGTGGATCTGAAGTCCACTGTCTCAGAAGGCAGCTTTTGGAACTCTGGTGGCAACAGCAACTGTAACTTCTAAATTGTTATTATTTTAATGATCCACTAGAACAGGTTTGATCTGTGGTTTTCTTTGTAATTTATTAATTACAATGAGAATGACTGAAAGGATCTGCCGAGAGATTTTGGGTCATTCATTACGTCAGACTGGTGTCTTCTTTCACACATTTTTTGGTGTTGTGGTAGCTTGTAGAAAAACAGAGGTAACAAAACAGAGAATTTTGTCTCTTCCTAAGGAGTAGGAAGATTCATGACAGACATATGCCTCCAGTTATGTAATCAGTATTCTTTTTTTTTTTTTTAGATATCTTGTACCTTTTTGACAATAAATGCTCCCAGGCTACCCAATGGTATCTTTGCTAGGTCAGCAGTAAGCCTATAACTAGAGCTTTCAGGATTCAGGACGCTGACTATGTTGCTGCTTGAAACAGTCCATCTTCTGCAGTTATGGGTGTATTTCTTAATGCGATATCTTAATTCAATATCACTTTATTTCTTAGTGGACTTCCTTGCTTTTGTTCCCACCTAGGGAATGTGCCTGACACTCACACACATATCTTTGCACTCACATTGGACACTTCTGTTATTTTTGAGGGTTGGAATTGTCATATATTGTCCTTCACTTGCAATTTGTGATGATTGCCTTACCCTTGCACAAGAACCAAAACCCCCCATATATTGATGCTCTGCTCTATGGAGAGCCATCACAGAGGGGGAGGGCTGATCTGAGTCCTTGCTCAGGACTGAGCAGAGGGGAGTGCTGCAGCTTTCTCTTCAAATTGTAGTGAACTTGGAAAAACAAGACTTTGTTCCCAGCTTCACAGTGTTTTGTTGCAGCCCAGGCAGAAGATGGCAAAGGCTTGGATTGTCTTTCTGAATCTTGACCAGGTTGTTGGTCGTAAATATATGGAAGAAGATTCCTGTTTAACCATAGCTAAGAAAACAGGCGGTGTGGTATTTCTGAACAGTGAAATGGCATCACTGATTGTAGATACTTATTGAATAGTAGGAACTGTGGTTTTGCCAGTAGCCTCTAAAAGTGCAGTATTAGTATCGTCCATCTCTTTTAGGGGCACCTCTTGGGAACCCTGTTTTATAAGTACTGCACAAAAAAGTGTCAAGAAGATGACATCGCTTAACTTTGGCTTTGCTTATAAGCTAGTGAAGTGCAAAGTTGATTGACCCTGGTAGTCAGTAATAGTGCAATATGTTGTAAAGAATGGGCTGCATATACAGAATAGCACACAGAGCTATGTGCTGTTGACATTAACAATCAATATTTTTATGAGGCTTTTGAATACAACCAGAATTACAATTTGGGCCCATGCTAATGATAAGAGATTGTAGAGTAACTAGTACATAAAGGTGATTAGAGATGTTTTAAGCAAATAAATGATAAATAAACAAATAAAATAAAATGATGAATATACTTTCAAATAAGTTTTCCATCTGGCATTCCTCCAAGCCTATATGTACTTCTGTACACAAGCCAACCACCTCAATAGTAGATGCATCCCAACAAAAAGGAGAAAGACTTATCTAAGTCGCCTAGACACGTTTCAAGTGCATAAAGTAGCAGACAGCTTTAGTGTGAAGTGTTGCAGAATCAGAGACAGTTTTCATAAGACTGAATTTATTGCCTCATCCAGGCTCCCCTTCTGATAGTGGCATCTGGACCTTGGTGTCAGTGAGATGTGACAAGGGCACTGTTTCTCAAGTAAAGAAATATCAGCTTCAGCTGACAGCTCTGGAGGATTCCTTGTCCCTATAGGAACCCAAGGGGAACATGAATGAACCATATGGGCTACATAAGGTAGTATGCATGGCAGGAACATTTTATGAACAGGAGACTTCCTCCCTGACACCCGTGGCATCACCTGGTACATTTGCTCCTTCTCTCACAATACAGCTGGCAGTGATGTTTATTTAATGCAGCTACGGCTGCCCTTACACTTCTGTGCTTCTACAGGCTCAAGCTCACAGAAGATAAAATCCCTGTACCATACTTAATTTTTTAATAACCTTGATCAGTGGCTAGTGTTAATAGTTCTTGGAGTCCTCATACGAAAGCACAGGTTTCTGTCACCTCTCCATTAGGCAGTGGCAGATTCTTACCCAGAATTTAACTCATGACAGTTGTCACAAAGGAATTGTCTGTCAGATTCGTGGAGCTCCAACCTCCTGCAAAGCATTCAAGGAATGTTTGTTTGCCCTTTCCCTTCACGTTGTCTTCTGTTTATCAACATTTAGGGAGCATGATGACGTATTCTGCGGTTTAATGACCTGAGTCATGCCACTTAACTTACCTTTTGAGTCTTTTTCCTTTTATATATATCTCAGTGCAAAGCATTTTGTAGTGCTTTGTAGGAGGGAAGCTGAACGAAGAGAGATGGCACTGCGTTTTGCCGAAGGTTTTGTTTAGCTGCAGTATTTTTGCATGTCAGCATGAGTATATATGATTGTGTAGCTCAGCAGCCGTGACTTAGCAAGGCAGCCTGCTCCTGCAATGACAGCCACTGCTTACTTCTTCTCCCTATGGCTCTGTCTGAAAAAAATATTCTTCTATACCAAGGTTTAGGATGCTTCAAGCAAAGCAATCTCAAGAAGTAGAAGTCATTACAATATTCTCTGGGGTTTTGATTTTGTGTGGGATTTTTTTCATTTTATTGTCTTTAATACAGACTTTATAGCCTTGTGTTCACGTAAAACACCTTTGGTCTTCCTAAGTATCACTTCATGACATATCAGCCCTATTCTCAAAATGGGACTGGTTTTATTACTGCTATTGAGTAGACTGACTTAAATTCACCATTTCTGGCAAGAATGGGCACAAAATTTCATCTCAAGTGAAATGTGGGTAGTTTCCTTCTCTGTAATTTCTCTGGAGGTGTGTGTAAATAAGAAGAGACTGTGTGGGCCACTGGTGGAGACAGGGACTGGATTCTTTTCTTGGATTTGCTATAGACCTACAGTGCATTGTAAGACAAATCAGCATCCAGCCACATTATCTGAATGAATTTTATTTAAAGGTATTTCCTACAAGGTTATTATGCAACATGTAGCACTGTTGGGTGTTTCTCTTATTTGGAGTTGTTACAATTCTATTATATTTTATTTTTTCTCTAACAGATTACATACAATTTTTTATAATGAATAATAGTATGATCAGAAACAAAAAGAGACACAATGCTTGTCACAGTAAAAATCTAGTGCTAGAGCTTGTTCTCAACTGTGTGTGGCAACCCACGGGCACACTCTTGTTCTCCTGAGAACCAAGAGGGATTCAGTCCTCTGAAATCAATTGTCATAGGTCTCCTGACTGATGTAAGAGGCTATTATAGTTAGCAGTAAATGAAGAGCTGCCCCCAAAGGCCAAGGCAGTCCACAGGAGCTGTTGCACTAGTTCTTTTCCATCAAAAACTCTAACTTTACATTCTTAAATGCTCAATTATCTCTAATCGGAGGTCAGACTGCACCAGCTGTATGGAAGAATGGTTACAATGGTTGCCAAGCTGTTCTTCATCTTGCACCATAATATAATTGTTATTAATTAATACAGTGTCTCTCATTACAGTTATTACAGGGAACTGGATAGAAACGCAACATCAGCAGTTAGGTAACTGCAATTTAATTGAAATGGGTCTGTTTGTGGGTGT
Source organism: Scolopax minor (assembly GCA_028566535.1). Lineage (NCBI taxonomy): Eukaryota > Metazoa > Chordata > Aves > Charadriiformes > Scolopacidae > Scolopax > Scolopax minor. The sequence continues at coordinate 212,629,557 of JAOXNG010000001.1, forward strand.
GCAGAGTTGGGGAAGGTGAACGGGCAACAGCAGGCTCTGCTAGGCTGCACAGGTAGCTGGAGGTGAGGAGAAGAAAGGCCACCCTCATCCTCTTTGTTCCTCCCATCATGGTACCATTTGATTGTCTTGCTTTGTAGAAAGATTTGGGCCAGCTCCTTGAAGGCCCCAAGAATTTAGGAATCAGCAAAGTGAAATCTTTGCTCATCATGTGCCACACCAGTGTGTATGAAAGGCAGAAATTGTTCTATAATATCCTCCTGGCCTGGAGAGCACTGCAGAGATTTACTTAAATATTTTACATCTCTGCAGCTATATTTGCTGCCTCAAATCTGCTATAGCTTTGCACCTTTCTGAAGAGTCTAGCTCTCATTTATTTCTGGTTTTCACGGAAAAATGCACCAACTGGGGACTGTTACTGTGTGGGTCTCCTGTTAAGATTTTGACTTCAAGCCATATGACTAGTGTCCTAAGGGGGACTGCTGAAGTAGCAGTTTGAGCTACAGGGTTGCATATATATTCTTGGGATTTCTGGAAAACCCAGCAGTGAGCCTTGGAATTGGTAGTGAAATTCCCACACTGTGCTGTGAATACCTTTTGGAGGGAAAGTATATTGATTTCAAGAAGGACTAAATGTGAAAAAAAACAATTAAAGATCTTGTGTTATCGTAGCAACTAAAGCAGTTGCAGTTGGGTTTTTTTGGTTGTTTAAAAAAAATAAAGCAGCACTGATGCAATAAAAAAAGACAGAAGAGAATAAATGTATCAAGTTGTTATGGCAACTGAAATATGTAGGTTGGAATTTATTTATCCAGAACTCCTATGTAAGTAAAATAAACATTATCCTTGCTAATTAAAATATCATGCAAATATTATTTAATTTAAAACCATTAGTCATGTTTTCTCTTACAATTAATGACTGCCTTTCTGTTTTCTGTTTCCAAGTATTTGCATTTGCTTCCAGCTGTGGTCCGCTTGTATTTTCAGGGGCAAGAATGTGATTTCACTAATACGAGCTTAAATGTGAAGGGCGATGAGTGTATCATGTAAAACCTGCATATTCCAGGAATTTGAAAAGGAAACTCTAGTCTGTCATCTTTGTGGACACTTGAACATCCAGATCACTAGGTCAGAGTCAGGCTCTTACCTGCTTTTTAGCATGCTTGTTTACACATCAACTTGTCTTCAAGAAAAGAGCTTTTAATGCTTGCTGTTGGAATATGGCATGGCCTGGGGAATTGGGGCATTTTTTTTGGAGGTGTGGGTTGCTAGTCTGACATGTAACCTGTCAAGCAGTTTCATCCTGTCATCCCTTAGGTTTTGTTTCTCTTTTTTTGATGCAGTCTTGACCTTTCTGTTTACCTGCTCTAAAAGAAGTAGAATTTCTTCAAAGGGAGTGGATGTTGAAGGAGGGGAAACTAGACAGGAGAAACACGAGTTCATCAGACACAGAGTAAAGAGTTTCTGACATGTCCGCAAAGCAGAGAGCCTGAACAAGACTCCAGCTGCCTCTGTTGGTCCACCTTCTCTGTATACTTACCTGTTCAGTACCCAAATCTCAAATTATCTGCCTAGGTAGATAACTGTAAATATCATGTGAAAAAGTGTGTGTCAGACTTCTTGGATGGGTCTAAAGGGAAGGGATTGTTGGGTCATGACCACATATGTTTGTTACGATTGAGTTATTACATTACCAATGTAATTTTGCTAGGGAATCCAAACTGGAAGCACAAAGGGTTTGGGCTTTTCTTTTTAAAAAGCCCTCTGGTGGAAGACCATTATTTTATGCCAAAAGCTATTTCATTGCCTGATGACTAATCAGCCCATTGGAGAGTTTATTATCAAGAGTCATGGAAAGTTGGCCCCTGGTAGGAATCTCACAGATAGTTACTGAAGGAAGTCAGGACAACGTTCTCAAGCTTTGCTAGCCAGGAGCAGAATGAAACGAGTGAAAGTGATTATGTTGCTGAAGTTTACTTACAGCAGATGCAACTTCTCAAATGCTGCCTAAACTGTTGAGCAAAATGTAGTAGCACTGAAAAATCCAGTACTCATCATTGCTGGACGTTTCTGAATATAATCCCAAGTAATGCAGCCGTAAGACATAATAGTATTCACAGTTTTAGATAATCTCATTGAAGGCTTTTTAACTTGTCATGGTTTGGGTGGTTCAGTGGCTTGTGCTGATGTGGGCTGCAGAGTGGTTTGTGCTGGTGTGGTCCATGGGG
>JAOXNG010000001.1:212646927-212658245 GCA_028566535.1 Scolopax minor
AATATACATGAATCTTTCCATTTGAGCCAAGGATATGCATAAATAGCAGTTCAAACACTTGGAAAGTATCTTTGATCCGGTTAAGGACACTTCCTGAATTAAAGATCTGGGGTAGGAATAAGCTGAATGATTCTTTGAGATGTCCTCAAACTTAGCAAACTAACTTAATATTGAATGATGGGGAGATAATCAGTGAACTCCCTTTCTCTTGCTACAGGGCAGGCAGCTCACCGCATGTTTGTAACTGCATTTGCACATGGTGATAGTATTTACAAGGAGCAGTTACTGGAGGAAGTCCAGACATTGGGATTCGGCACAGGTGCTCCTTCCTCTGTGTTATTTTTGATGAATTTCATCATTTCTATAGGACTTGCAAACTGCCTGGCTTAGTCTGAACACCTGAAGTTTACATGAACGACAAGGCAAATTAGTGGGTTGCACAGCTGTCATTTTTTTATGTGATGGCCATGCAAAATGAGGACCCCCATCCATGACATAGAGAAGGGCAGGAGGAGACACCCACAGGCACCCACAGGCAGCAGTGAGGAGTGGCGGGTGGCTGCCGCAGAGAGTAGGGAGCACGGAGGAGATGCTGAAACAGATGCGAGCTGTCATTCCCATCTTGCTGGTGAAGAAACTCATATGGGGAAAGAACAGGAGGAAAATGAGGCCACAGAAGGAGCTTAGCCTCATTCCCCTCCTGTTCTTCTCAGGTCCTTCTGGTTCCCACAAGCCATGCTGGGATCTGAGTCTATGTCCTCAACCTCCCCTGGAACGGCGTAGAGGTGCCCATGGGTGCCCATTGATGCAATACTGATAAAAAATTCTCAGCAGTGGTGGGCTAGCACCACTGAACAAAGCCTGGATGTAGGATCACGCTAAACATTCCATTTCTACACCTTGACATTGCTTTCCAATAGCAAATAAGTGGGAAGGCTGAAAAGACAGCTGTGGTTAGCTCCACTTCTGGGTGTCTGGTGGTGTGGTGGGGATGTGCAATCGCAGCCATTCTTGACCTTGAGAGTTTGGCAAGGAGGTGTGTAGTAACTAAATTCAGGACAGGGAAATGAGGGAAATCTATTTCTATGATAGTATAATTGAGAGAAAAACATGGCCCAGTGTCTTTTTTCATATATCAGGAGATAGCGCTTTATTTACTTTATGCATTGGTGATGAATATTTCCACTGAACGTTTTCCCAGGGCCTTCTGGGCAATAACAAATGTAGACTCACCGTCATCTCACTACTGCTGCTGCTCTGAGCAGGACTCCCAACTCCATCTACACACAGTATTTTTCCTCTCACCTCTTCTGTTTCTTGGATCCACCGCTAAATGGCTGAAATAATCTGAAAGTCAAGCATATGAGCCTCAAATATTCAGCTCCAGATATTGAATCTTCGCTGCCAACTTTGATGTTGGAATGAGATAGGATTGTGATTTTTTAGTGACCTGCTATTTGGATGCATGTGAGAACACCATATTAACATATGTAATTGGGCTGAATAATGGCAGAAATGTAGTTTCAGAACACTTTCATATTGCAAAGATTTGAAGCCAAATATATTACAGTTGATTTCCTCATCTTGTATTGGTGCCATATTTATATAGCAGCACCAGTGATGTTATATTCTATTGATCCATAATCTGCTCTTACTTGCTTTATTGTGCATTGGAGTAACTTCACTTCCTTTAAATCCACAAAATTTTTATGGTATCTGTTGATGCCAATTTTCACCAATATAATAGGAGCAGACCTTTTCCAGAACATCAGAGTTCTTTTAAAAATTCATTTCAATAAGTAGTATAAATTCCACAGAGCAACTATATGGTCATTTTTGGCCTCAGATATGGCAATTATCCTTATTTGAATATCCATTTGTCTGATTTGTGCAAATAGTTGCCATTCTCATTCTTGGAAAAGTGGATCTTAATATCAAGAAGGAGTAAATACAACAGTTTTATTCTTCAGAACTTATAAATAATAAAAAGAGTAAAAGATGAAATGCTATTTAAACTCTATAAGATGAACACTGTTTAAAAAATTGACATTTTTAACACATGGTCATTAAATTTATTCTGGAATTTGCAGTATTTCCAATCTGTAGAAAATGACATAAATGTTGTGGAGTGAATTTGACCTTGCAGATTAAATACAATGGTTCTTTGAACTCTATATAGTGAGACATGCCAACTACTAAAATTAATTTTTTATGTACCTTGCCAAATCTTAAATCTTACATTATCTTTCAGCCAAAATATAAGATAGGTTTAAGATAGATTTAATATATGAATTGGTATAAATTCTTCCTCTCTTTTTTTATTTTCTTCATGTTTCCCTGTATCTCTGAACCCAGGACTTAGGGAATGCTGAATCAGTCAAGGAGGACTCATGGTCTCCTAGTTTATTTTAATTGATCATCTTCCCAGGATATCACTACTCCTATCACTACACTTTATCAGGGAGTGTAGCAATAGCAAGAAGGCTAACGGTTTTAAACTGAAAGAGGGGAGATTTAGATTAGATATCAGGAAGAAATTGTGTGCTGTGATGGTGGTAAGGCTAGAACAGGTTGCCCAGAGAAATTGTGGATGCAAGACCAGGCTGGATGGAGCTTTGAGCAATGTGATTTAGTGTGGGGTGTTGCTGCCTGTGGCAGGAGGGTTGGAACTTGATGCTCTTTAAGGTCCCTTCCAGCCTAAATCATTCTATGATGCTATGATAGCTTATTTCTTTTACTGCCACATAAAGCACATTAATTTGTGGCATTATTTTATCAGGGAGAATTCAGTATAAATAAAAGCATAGGTCAAGATGCCATCCCAGCGGGATCACCAGGAGTTTTTGAAAAGCAAGAACATTCCCACTGTGCCTCCTAACAGTCAGAAGGCAACATGCTGTCCTCTCCCCTAGCTATCAGCTCTCCTTCCATCCTTCTCCCTTTTACAGGTATTATTAATACATCAGAAGTTGCTGCTGATGAAAAAGAAAATAGATATCTCTGCATTGCCTGCTAATATTTGCCAAAACAGGGGCTGCTTCACTGACGACCCCAATTCCTGATGTCAGGTGGGTTAGATAAAATGATCAGCTTTCACTGGCAAAAAACCACAAAAGCTATTTGGCTCTTGTTACTGTAAGGGAGAGTGTAGATGTAGAAACTTGAAATATTTAAAACCCAGAAGGCCAGTGAAGGGAAATCAAAATGCATTTTTATTTTTCAAATCTCATGATTTCAAGGTGTCAGATTCAGGCTTTTTTTATACTTGCAGCAGGCAATCACAGCATCCAACAAAGAAAGAATTTGGTAATACTACAGGTGGCCTTCAAGTCCTCTGTCACAAGCAGGACTAGCTAAAGACCTTCACCTAGGATAGAGAGTTTAAAACTTCCTGGCCAATCTATTCCAATGTTTTATTATCCTTAACTGTAGTGATGGCCATAAGAACTGTCAATGTTGGTTGCCACTAGTGTCACCTTTTCTTTTGTTTGGGAGCTGTATTTCGAAGTTTGCTTAAAATCACAGATTTTATTGCTTGAAAGCTTATGTGTTTTGAGAAGAGCTTGCAAAGATCTACACAAAGACCAGACATTAAATAAAATAATCCCAATTTATTCACAAAACCTAAACCACTTGCTGTTTGTTGACAGCTCTGAGTGCTGGCAGCAGTAGGTTTCCTGTGACTCAGAACTGCATCCTCGAGCTCATAAACCAGAGAATTGGCCACCTTTGACCCCAGGATAATGCCCAGCTTGAACTTGGTTTTGCTAGCTACAAAAATAAATTTCCATCATCAAAACGCTGAAAATTCTGCAACAATTACTTCTCCTTAGGGATTCTTGTTGCCAGCTTCCACTTAACTCTGCAATGGTTTAAGCCAAATCACTCACTACACAAATTCTATGTTTTATTCAAGTGTCACTGACCTCTGTGGGACCAGACAATTAAATAAAAAAGTGATTATTCATGTGAATGGAAAAAAGAGTTTGTATATATATTTTTTTTTTTTTAAGAGAAGACATTTCACTTCTGCAGAAGTTTAAGTTTTTTGGTTGTATTTGTTTTTAAAATTCTGTCTAGTTAGTCTAATATGGTAAATTAATAGTCTCTCTCTCTTCATGGCTGTCTGTCCAGCACCTTTTCTAAGGATTTAGTTCAAGTGTTTGAAAGAATGAAATAAAGATAGAAGGAAAAAGCTGGTTTGTAATGGTGCTGGGAAGCAGGGTGATATGTTTGTTTATGTTATTAACCCATACCAGGGCTGGACGTGTACAATTCTAACTGGTGAGGTTGCCAGGAGCCAGCGACATCTGTCTATCCTATTTTCTTCTGTTCATCTGATGATATATCTGGATCAGGGGACACCAATATATGCGCTTCAGGCAAAACTCTGTCAGAGCAGAAGTCTCAATATGTGCAAAAGTTGTGCATAAGAAGCCATTGTGGCCAAGTGCAGGACCAACATCTGGCTTAGACCCTGGGTACAATATGACTCTTCTGTAGGTGTCTCCCACTTCACATCTTGAAGCTAAGAGTAAAGCAGAGAATAGCTATGAAATACACACCTTCTCTTTTTGTCAGCATTAACTTTCCTTTTCCCAAGTCCTGAAATAGAAGACAAGTCAAAATTCAGAGCTCATCCTCCTCTGTAGCATCACTGTAACTCTGAGTGAGGAGATGCTGTGGCTGGGGTAGCTGATTTTGAAACTACCACTCTACATTAAGTATATAATTATACATCCCTGTTGATAGCGTGCCATGCTTGGGAAAGGTAGGGGCAGGTCTTGTGTCCCAGTAGGATACTGTGGATTCCCCAAGTGAGGGAGTAACCCTCATTTAATGTTTATCAGACACAGTTGATGCCCAGTGCCAACCCAGTTGATTTAGAGTCTTTTTAGAACTTGGCTGAAGAACAGAAAAACGTGGAAGTGGCACCACTGGAGTGATCTCACCGTTCCAGTCTCTCTAATTTAGAGCAGCAACAAAACCAATCCCGAGGTGCTCTCAGGTCAGATTGGTACTTCAGGTCATCTGCTAGAGGTGGAGAGCAGGTTCACACACTGTGTGGCAGCTATTGGTCTCACTTTGCAGAGTTGAATGCACTATGACGTTACCTGGGATTGTTGATTATGGTGACCTAATGCCAGTGCAAATAGCTAATACTTGAAATACTTATTTATGCTAAAGAGCTTTTGTAATAGGTCTCACTGAAGAACCCCCCTCACTCACAGTTATATTGTGTTAATCTGAAAAAAAACTCTATATGGAGTTTTAAAAAGTTATATAGTTAGAGGATGAGGTTCAGCTTATTTTGTGGGACTTCCTGCAAGATTAGTTGTATATGTCTGAGAGTCTGTAGTCAGTCCCCAAATCAGGAAACTGTAAAGCTAGGTATATATAAATACTGAGGTTGAATCAGTGTATCAAGTATTATAGACTAGTATAATACAAGAAACCAACACTGCTCTAGAGCACTATGCTACATGAGGATACGATTTAAATTTAAGTGGATATGAAACAAAAAAAATAACCACATTTCTATGTGCCTGCATATTGTTAATAGTGCTAAATAGATTCGGGCAATGTTTGTTGTTTTTCCTTTGCAAGACTTCAGGCTTTGAATCATTGCAGTTTGAAATCATAAGCTGGGTAGCTAAGTTTTTTGTGCTGAATTTCCTAGCTATAACAAACCCAAAACAAAGGGAACATAATGATTTTCTCCCCAGAGATTCACATTTAGCTAAAATCAAAATCTTTTTCCATAGTCATTATTAGGTGCTAATGAGCACTTCAAACTGGGGTGTTTTCCTGCCAGACCCTAAAAGTGTAATAGTGCTGAATCCATGCAATTTACATGTAATTTAGTAAACTCTATTTTTAAGTGATACTTGAGGACAGCTTTGATGACTATGGGTTGGCTGCTGGCTGAACTGTGCAGTCTTAGAAGAGCAGGAAGATTCTTTTCATTGATTACGATTTATCTTAGCCAGAGAATATGTGCATAGATGTCTGACAGATGGGGAGTGTATCTGAGTATTTATTTCAAATCTTTATTTACCAATGTTAAATTTTGGAACAATTATTGTAAGCCTCTAGCTTTTGGATTTCAAACATTATGAATGTAAACTGATGAGACACGTGTTGTCTTTTCTAGGAAAAAAAAAACATTTTTGGGGGGGAGTCTCAAGAAAATTACACAGAACAAACCAATGTGCATTGCATATGTAATGTCTTGTAATTATATCTTGTCAAAAGCTCAACTTTTTTCTCCTTTATTCTTTAGAAATATGGTAATTGTCCCTTTTCCCTTGTAGTTAATTATAAATTTCAGGAAGAATTAAGTCTGTTAAATCTCTTCTTCCTGCTCTTCCCCCTCCCTTGGTCTCTATGGCAGCAGCAGGAATAGAAGGGAATTACTTTGATCTTCATTTCTGAGTGACATTTCGTTTCTTCCAAGCATTGACCTTGTTTAGTGCAACTGAAATTTTCAATAGATTTCATTAGATTATAATGTGCTGATCTTAGGGAGATGTCTTTATTGAGATTAGTTTTAACTATGAAAGGAGAAGGGTGATTTGTTTCATAAATCTATGAACAGCTCTATAAACTGAGAAAAGAAAATGTTCAATTAACTGCTCGGGCAGATACAGTTAGGGTTTAATAGTACTGCATAACAGTGGAGAGTTGCAGATGTAAGGAGAGGTGGAAGATCCTGAGCAAGAAAAACAGAAGAGCCTGATCCTGGCTCAATTATTGATAGTGCTGCTTAATGATAGCAGAACTGTACATGCTTAACAGGTCCCTTTTCTAGTATTTGGAGGGCCTGGGTGGAGGTGGAAAGATAATTTCCTAGTACCAAGGTGAGCTGCATTTTTATTCATTTCACATAGCTGGAGCTGACCGAATGGATTCTTTGCAATGTCCAAGAGGCCACTTAAAGCAGAAAAGATGGGTCTCCTGGCATGCATCCTCAACATAAATATGAATTTCTTTTGTGTCTTAATCTGTTTGCTTCTACCATGCAAATTTCCTCCTGTCTCCCTTCACCTAATCCAAAACTTCTGAAAAATGAGAGGATGTGTGCAGTCAAGAAGAAGGGAATGGTTATTTATGAGTGAATCATTAGATCAGGGGTATGGCCTGTTATATATCATATTTTAACCAGTCTGAGACCTCTAGTTCAGATCTACAATTTTCATTTCTACAGAGAATCATCTGCATCAGAGAAAATAACTTGTAAGGATATGTAGGAGTAGATAAATATGTTCCACTGGGTTTGACTTAAGCCAATTATTTTGCTACTGGATACCTCACTCAAGGACTCATTTGTAATTTACAAGTCATATTCTTGGCCATTCTAGTGGATACAAATGGAATCTCACCTGTGACAGATTTTGATGACCAATATCTTCTCTGAGAAACAGTATTAAGTCAGATCTTAAAGAATGCCACAGTTCAGTGAGCCATGAACCTTAAGCAAATAAAATATTCCTCGATATCCTCTCTGTGTTTTGTCACGTCTTCCTGCAGAGCTAAGATCTGTCTCCAAATGTGGCTCTGGCCACACTCACATTAGGCAATATTTGGCCAACAACACAAGAAAGGAATTCTTCCTTGAAATCTTACTCAGACCTTGCTGATGTGCAGCTGCGTCTCTGTCACCCAAAACCTCTCTAGTGCAGTGCCACAAAGCTCTCACCTTCCCACTGACTACTCAATATGCAGTATTTCCCACAGCAATATTGCAGTGGGCACTGATGCTACCACTCTGCATTAAATTAATCCATCTCCAGATACATTATATCTATGTTTCTCACCTGTGCTAATAGCAGTGAGTTATTTCAAGACCTGACAGAGAAAAGCACGTAGAGAAGAAGCTTGCTTAAAGATTGCATGCTAGGGAGGTAGGTTCTGGGCACAGAGACCCTGAAGGGCTTGCAGCCTTGGTTTTGTCTTCTGCTTCCTGTCTCCTGGCTATCTATGGGGTTTGCATTTCTGGATGCTTGATAAACCCTTTGGTTTGGGAATTACATGTAGCAGTGCCTCCAGAGGAGCAATTGCACTGTCTCTAACTGACTAGAAGTTAGCATCTCTATCTGACTTTGTCATCGCTTCATTGCTCCCTGACTGTGTTATTGCTATGCAATTTATCAAGGATTTAAAGCATCAGCCCAGAAAAGAAGCTGTGACTGATGCTGAATTCAGCAATGAGAATGGATTTCTTCTTTTGTGTCCCAAGATCTCTTTATACAAAAATTACACAAGCCGAAGATCTTATTGCATATTTTAGAGTCTCTGCTTGCATGAAGCCGTGATAAAGCCTACGCCTGGATAACTGTGTCTATCACTACATTGGAGCTGTCTCAAGGGTGAAGCTTAGTGCAGGATGCTGGGTATCCTCAAAGAAAGAGAGGAAAACAAGACTGTGGAAATCATTCATTCAGAAGTTATGGAGAAGCAGCCTCTGTTCCCATTGCAGATGGAGAACTCTTTTATTGGAACATGTTCTCCCAAACAGCAAGGCGAGACATATTCTTTTGCATAAGAATACTAGTAAACGTGAAAAGTGAACTACAAGTAATTCTGTCCTCCCTTGAAGGCCATTTGAAGAAAAATCCTTTCAAATGATGGTTTTTAATCACTTTTCAGATTTTAGCTTTCCAGTGGACCAGGGTCTTCAGTCTTATGGTTCCCAAACTCCTAAGTGAGTGAAAATGTTAGCAGTAATAATCAAAATGTAATTAATTCCTTCTACAATCTGCAAGTAATTCCCAATACATTTATTCCTGTGCTTACTTGTGTTTCCTATGCTTGCAGAATACTTTATGTAGTGCTGACCTTTAGTTAATATTTTTTAGTTGGTATCTCTATGTGTGACACGTTGGGGTTTTTGACAGATTTAAAAACAAAAATAAAATTGAGCAATTTTATGAAGAAAAGCATTACCAGCAACTGATATTTCTAACTTATTTCTTAGAACTGTCAACTAGGTGAGGGTGTTAGATAGGAAAGTTATAAAAAGCATTGTTTTTTTACAATACAAACAATACAAAAAGTAGTGATCATTCAAATAAGAAATCAGCTGGAATTTTCAAAAAAAACCCCCAAAACCCAACCCCACAGAACTGTAGGAGAAAAGTGTTCAGCCCTAGCCCTGGAGGTGCTTGCATTTCTCAGGTGATTCTACTGCAATGTCATGTTATCAGCACAGTAATTCAAATATCCAGCTGTGAAAGGCCAAAATCTGCAGGTCACCCCACTGCCCAGATGCACCATCAGCCCAGCCCTTGTACTGAAAAATTGGGATCTCTGTAGAGCTGCTGCCTGGGAGCATTTCCCAGCTACCTCTGTCTTTCTGGCCTTTGAATAGGCAGCCTGTGTCATTTGAATCTGGGCCCTGGGGCAATTTTGGTATGAATCTCAAAGTCAAGAATACTTGCAGAGTATCAGCCCCTCCTGCTATGAGATCTGGAGCTTTTATTTTGCAGATGTATTCTCTTTAAGAATGTGAGGAGTATTTCTGAGGAGTCTCCTGACAAGCATGTTATATATGGTTACTCGAGTTTGTACGATCAGGCCATTCAATCAGAAAAATATTTCCTGTCCAAAGCAAATTGTTAATTTTCTTGTCTTTATCTTGCCTTGGATTAAAAACTTAAGACCTACAACTGTTAAAGATAGAAAAAATACTTATATTTCATGCAGTGTTTTGATCAAAATTTGTTTATAGTTTTATTATTTTGATAGGATTACATAGTTTGCTGTTGCATTCATTCCTTCCTTACAGGAGATAATACACACCCAAAGGATATTTCTGACATGATAGGAGTGACTTTTTCAAATCCTTTTAAACAAGATTTTCTAATCTTTCATCTAAAGGTACAATGCTTCGTACTTGCTAGCTGGTTTTTTTGAATGTTCCTTAAAGTTATCTAAGTGAAAACATAAGAGAGAATCATTTTTTAAGGTCTGGGGAATATAAAGCAGAAACTGATATGCACATTTTTTCTTTTTTTTTTTTTTTTTAACCTTTTTTACTTATAAAACTATTTACTATTGCATTGCTTTACAAATATTTACTTTTTGGAGATAAAAACCAAAACACTAATAATGCTTTGTTAGTTAATATTTTTAAATCAGAATCAAAATTGAAAATCATGTGAAGCCTAATATTAGTGTTTGCAGAGGTTGCTCTCCTTTGCTCTCAGCATGGGAAAAAGAAGGGTGTGATCTATTTGCTTGCAATAGATCTGCTTAAGTGAACAGAAAAGAAGGCTTTTTCTTCTGCATTTCCATCTGCAGGAACACACATGATTATGAGATTCTGCTAATTCAAGGAGCTAAATAATAGGTTGACTCTTATGTGAAATGCTGAGAGTAATGGTGGCAGACACCAGAATTTATTCTGAACTTTTCTTCAGGGACTCTGACCCAATCTGCTGTGCAATTCATTCTCATAGGCTCCAAACCTTTGCTAAAATGTAATTGAATCACTGCAAATGCAAAGGAAATTACAAGAAGATCAGCCCGAAGGCTGATGGTTGCATCTTGGACTGCCATGTGGAACATTAGACTTTAAATTAATCCTTCACTTTTGGTTCTGCGAAGTTTCAGGGAACTGCAGGAGTCTTGGGTACTTGCTCCATGTCCTCCAGGGACCAATCTGGGGAGCAAGCAGAATGTTCTGCTCAGCAAAGAAACCCTTAAAAATTTGGGACAAACATTCCTCCTGGAAAAAAAAGAAAAAAAAAGCCTGGGGCTATTCAAGCTGCAGCTATCAAATGGGACTTAACGGAAATGGCTTGTCATAAATGGGGAGGAAAAAAACCCTAATCTCTACCTGCTACCTAAAGCTCTGCTGTTGTTCTCTGAATGCACTGGCGTGGAGGAAAGTCAGATGGCACAAGCTTGGGGTTCAGAGCAGATGAAGGATATGTTCACCCATGTAACTGAGAACTTCAAAGCAAAATTAATGGGTAATGGTTGAGGCCATTTTGGTCCTCTCAACTGCAGGTTATTTTCCCTACATAACAGTGGAAAATGACTTTGTGAGGTGTAATGTGTAGTTGCAAACTCCTAGATGCTCCATCTGGAATGGAGTCCGTTGCACCTAGTGATTGCAGCACATACTGTGTTGTGTATAATGCCATTTTCACTTATTTGCAGCAGAGCCATGGCAGATGCCCATCCCACAAAAGCTCAGTCGAAACACCTGCCTGGATACCCATTCAGCACTCTACCGTAAGTTTGAGCCTTTTAATACAAAGATTTGAGAGACTGAAGGGTCAGTCTCTGTGTTTGGAGCAGCCCCATCGGGT
>JAOXNG010000001.1:212667976-212679996 GCA_028566535.1 Scolopax minor
AACAGTTTGTGGAGGGACATTCGCACGAGTCCAACTGTCCAAATGACATAATGTCATTTTAGAGGTATTTTTCTGAGGTTGCTTTGTTTGTTTGTTTTGGGTGCTTTGAGGAAGCAAGAAATATAAACGGGAAAGAGCTTGTAAACCACATAATTAATAAACTGTTTTGTGCCACAGGAAGACTATGAATTATAGGTCTAAATCCTGTATTTTCAGGGGTTTGAAAACTGAGGCTTCAATTGCCCAAGTAGGAAGACCTGAGTTGTATCATTTCTTCCTGGGATTTGAGCCTTGCCAGAACCCAAAGGTGCTCAGCCCTATTGTTGATGACTTGCAGTCTGAAAGAAGCTTGTATGTACATCTCTATGGGTCAGTGACCCTGCCTGAATTTTTCTGGGTGGTCATCTGCCTTTTTTTGCATCAAGTGTCACCATCTTATGTGAAGTCACAGGGATAAATACATGTTTGAGGCATTTAGCATTAATTATGGATTCAGATGCTTCCTATTGGTCATTTCAACTACTCATTTGACCCAGAGTAGGCCCATCTCTTCTCTCTTACCTTGGATACTTTGCTATATTTCCTTAGTGTCTGAACTTCTCAGGGTATTAATTTGTTGTCACAAGACCCTTGTGAAAAAGTTGGGAAAAGCCATCATTCCCATTTTACAAACAAGGGGGAGAAGCAGAGAGGTAGACAACATAGAATCATAGAACTTTCTAAGTTGGAAAGGACCTTGAAAATCAACTAGTCCAACCACCAACCTAACCCTGATAACCCATGACTGGATTGTATAGATATACACTGAGCATGTCAGTCCTAGAAAAAATACTGCACCCAGAGTAATATGAATCCAATTAACCCATGATAAAGCTAATATTCCAAGCACAACACCATATCTTTGTGTTTTACTGTGTGATGCAACCAGGCATCTCTTGAAACAACTTTGGGGCTTTGTAACAAAGCGGATGACACAACAGGACATTTTTCTTTTGGGGAAGGGGTAGGGACATTTTTACAAATGGAAATAGAGTAACTTCGGGAGAAGGTTTTCATATGTTATTTTGGCAACCTGAGCCACCCCTGTGCTTGATCATTTACCTTCAGTTGGTGAGCTGTACTGTAGCTGCAGAGTACAGGACAACCAAAGTGTGTAGGAGCCGTCAGATCCGCAATCTGCTCTGCTCTGCCATCCCCATCTTTGCTGTAAGCTGAGTTTCAGGGACAGCTACATTTAGAGGCTACATGTTCCATATTCCTCTGAATTGTTTATAATGTATGGCGGAAACATCTAAAATAGGATGCTGTATAATTAAAGAAAAAGCAAAAACACAGAAAGGCTGAAGCTTTTCCTCCCACAAACACATACTGTGTATATGTATTTTCTACATAGACACTTCAGTACCTCCTTCTTTGTTCCTCTGGTACCAGCTCCTGAGATTACGCTGGTTGTGCTGATCTTTGGTGCATAAATAACTCTCTGGCCCTGTCTCCAGCTAACCTAAACCTGCTGGTGCTCAGCTCCTATCCTTTTTTGCTATCCCACCTGCCTCTCAGTCTGACTGCTGTGATATTCCCTTTGCTGTCACTGGTCTGGGGTTTTCTGAGTGAAGCCTGAGTCTTGAATTATTTTGGGGATGGGAGGAGGGATAACAGTGTGTTCTTCCTTATTTTGGTGCTGTCTTTTCACCCACAGAATAGCTCTTGCACTTTCTTCAGCCCTGCTGTGTCCTTACTTCTGAAGTACTTGGAGAGGAATATTCCCATTTGGATAAACATTTACTGGTTTTGGAATAGGTAATCAGAAAAAGAACACTCGGGGTGAAGAGCTGTGATTTCTAACACTGGATAGCCATTTAGAAAATGCAAAATATCATGACAGTAGGCAATGCTGGATTGAAAGACAGGGAATAAACTGGGGAGGTTGAAGCCAGTCATTTGTTACAGGAAACCATGCTTAAGAATCTGGAGATTGTCACACACTTCTAACCTCCACTGTGATCCTGTGTTGGTCTCTGCTACTGCATGAATATGATAAGGTAAAGCATGAAACACAAAAAGCCATTTAAGAATTGGTGTCAGTAAAAAAGCCAAGTGAATCACTCACCAGAGAATTTGCAGTCTACCTGGATTTGCCTCTACTGTGAAGCAGAATCGCATGTCCTGATCCGTTGCAGCTCTGCACAGTGGAACCTTTGATTTTAAGCTCAGTCCAGGCCTGGCTGCTAACAAGGCAATTCATGTCACATTTGACATCAGCAGACTGGGTCTTTTTAGATGGTTCTTGAAACTTTAGACCAGCCACAGCAGATAGAACAAACGTCCCAAAGGACCTTTATAGCTCTGCAGTCCACGGTTGATGCTTAGAGATAAAGTGTGGTAAGATATCAAGTAGAGAGTGATATTTCCCTTGGAATACCTTTCCTGTTTCAGCAACCAGGAGTTTAGAGGCTTCTTAAGTTTGATGTTATGGATGGGCAGTTACTTTTGATAGACCGGAACTCATTAAAATAAGAATTAGATAAGTAGAACAGAATTCTGCTGTCAGATATCGTAAAGTAAATCTGGATTTGCACTGGCATTAAGAGGGTAAGGTTTGGTTGCTCATCCTCTCTTGCTAGTAAAAGTGATTAAACTTTGGTAGTTTGAATCCTCTCCTGAATTATTTTTTTTAAGTAAAGTAATGGTTTTATAATAGAATCTTGGCATTAACTTCATTAATTCTTAACTGTAGTAAAGAAGTCTTTTACTTATCAGGTATATGCTTATCAGTTTTCTGGTGTGGTATATAGGCTTATTCTATTTGAATATAATCTGATCAGCTATTCATTTTCTCCCCTTTTAGATATGTGCATGAAGAATGCTTTTAGAGATTTAAGGGATGATTTAAACAATTATTTTTCCAGCTATCTTTCATGAAATTCAAATTGCCACTAACTTCCTGCAACATCAGTTCTATGGAAACTCAGCATTCTCTACGATAAAAAGTGTCTTTGAGCTGATCTTTCCATTTTTCTCATTTATGTTCTGTTGCTTTTTGTGTATTATTTATTACATTGTGGCTGATATGAAGTTTTGGAGCTGCTCTTGTAAAGTTATTCACAGTATTTCTTTTCCAATTAACAGTAGGTTCTTCTTTTGTTTCAGTGAAATCAATGACAAAATTGATTTTGAAATGAAAGTAGAAGGGTCTCCTCAGTTTATCACCTCTGAAAATGAAAAAAATTTGATTAGGTTTATGGATTCATAGCGTTCACAGAAGTAGTTTAGCATATTGAATGTGTATTGGGTTCTTAGATGTGCTTAACTGCTGTTAAGCAGTAAACTCCCAGAAAAGGGAGCTTATTAAATGGACTATTTACTAAACCAAGCTCGACATCTTTATTCATTCACATCTGATTATTTTACTACTATTTTGGACATGGAGGTTGGATACCATTTTTTATTTTGACTTTGTTTAGTAGTGATAAACTATAGAATCACTACAGCTTCATGGGAGAGGAAATTGCCTTGTTTGGTGTTGTGGTTCACTGATAATTAACAGAATTGTCAGCTAATTTCTACGTCCTTATTTCTGGTGAATTGCCATAAATGCACAACATCATGGCTGATCTGAGGCAGAATGGGACTGGGACAAAGGTTCTATGAACTCTTCCAAAAGAATTTTTGTGTTCTGGCTTAGTCCCAATGCACCCTAAGAAAAGTCACCATCTGTCCCTCGGTTCACCAAGCTAGATGTACAAATACTTACTGCTTTCCTAAATTTCTGTAAGACCTATTAATATGTACAGAATGGCATAACAGCATGATTTGATTTCATTTTCCACATTTAATTTACTTGGTTCAGCATTAGAACCTTTTATCTTGAAAGTGAGAATGAATGGAAGATATATTGAAAAATACATATTTTATTGTATTACAGAGCACCTGGCTTTTTTTTTTTTTAAATATATCTATATTTTATTTATTATGGGCAAGACAGGAGGCAGGAAAACAGCTTGTTATTCTGGGTTCAGTTTTTGGGTCCAAAACCAAAACATTGGCAAAATAACTTATTTATTATATAATTTTAAAAAAAGAGAATGTTTCAAGAATCTGTGCATAATAAATACAGGTTGAAGCTATCAATATTCAAGGTGTTTGAAACTTCTTTGTTTTAAAATAATGTGGCTCAGAAGCACAGAAAAATAAAATGTTACTTGTTTTTGTAACAGACGATGCGTAGCTTTTTATTCAGTCTTTTATTCAGTTGCTTACTATTGCAATCTTTATAGCTTTGTTCTTAACTTCTTAACTTCTTTTTCTTTTCTGTTTATTCATCACTGACTAAAGATATGTCACATCTGCAGAAGTCTCAAATTTATCTTCCTTTCTGAACGTGAGCGAGAAGACCCCAACTGTCATGAAGTCGAAAAGGCTGGCTAATAACAAATGGCGACTTGTTCTTGCTGCTATCCTCTAAGCAGGATGAACTACTGTGCAGACAGGGATGCTTTGATGGACTACAAAGCCCTGGATCCACATAAGGAATTTAGCGGATTTGACAAAATTTGAGTTTCCAAGTCCAAGCAGGCAGTTCATAAAGGCCCACTCCCATCCCTCCCTTCCTCGCTGCTTAGATGTCTCCAAGATGTTAGGCACCATTTTCAGAAGTAAATCTATCAGCCTTTGGGCTGAAGATCTTTCAGTTCTCTACATACCCCTGGTCGTCTTTTGCTCTGTCTGAGCCTTATGTGTTGCTGCTGGTCATAGCACTCTCCAGAGAGGTGGAAACGTGGATTTGACCTCCAGAGTGAAGCTTGTGCTGAACTTCCGTTCACAAAAATGCAATTACACTAAGAGCATCTCATCCTCCATTCATCTCTTGAAGGGAAAGAATGAAGCAATCTTCTCTACCCAAGGGAGTAATTTAGGCATATAAGTAGGGTTGAGGGCTTTAAGCGATGTATCCTAATCACTTTTAGGTGACTTGCAGTCAGAGACAGAGAATTTTAGAAATAACCTTTTATCTCTTTTCTTACTGGCATTTCCCCCTGCTTCTAGCCAACATGCTACTTTTTCTGAATTTTATTATTAGTTCATTTGCATGAATTGCATTGCAGTAACCTAAAGGCCAGATGAGGCACCTCTTAGTGTGACCAAACTTTATGAATTTACAACTAAGTACTTCCATTGTGCTCTTCTCAAAGTGTGGCAGAAATGTTGATGACAATATGCAGTGTTAACTTACAGGCTCCAGAAATCCGCTTAAGTAGTGGCTTTTTTCAGAATGGAGCCCAGGGAGATGCTGGAATGTAGATCAGTGATTCCACAGAAAATTTCTTAATTTTTAATTAAGTCCAGAGCAGTTATCACATCAACATGGCAGAGCATCTGCAAGCAAATAGTTTGTCTTGATAGCTGGAGAAATGTTGTGGGATTTTTTGTTTATTTTGTGTTTGGAAAAATGTAGTTTGGAAAAATGATAGGTAGGGGTATTTTATTTTGTGCTTGGAAAAATAAGCTTCTGGGCTTAAGTTGCTTTTTTTTTTTTTTTTTTTCGGAATGTGTTTGCTAGGCTTTCTTTTGAGATACGTGTAGGGACCCAATTCTAATGGCAACTGCAAACAGGTTGAGCAGCAAGAAGCTGGACTGTGATGGAGCCTAATGGCTATCAGTCCAGTGCAAAGCTGCAGGACCTTTGCCTAAGTTTTTGCAGTTGGACATTTCTTTGCTAATTTGTGGAAGAAAAGAGCCTGGAACTAAATTGGTTAAATTGCCTTGCTTACTCAAATCACTGCAGAATAGTTAGAAAAACTAGGTAAAAATAATTTGGGAGGCTCAGCAAACTCTTAATATGGAATTTAACTGAAGTCTATCTCAGTTACTTTCTATTTTCTAAGCATAGTAGTATATATTGGCAAAAATAGTCTGTCTTATTCTGACTGATCATTTCTTCATTTGACAGACTGGCTGTGAGAGAAGATTTAGGTGTCACTGTGAGTAGCTCATGAATTAGATTTCAATTCCTTATAAATTAATAGAATAAATATCCGGAGATGAAATCAGTAAAATCTAGAGGGTAATAGAAGTTTGAGTAAACAAGCAGCATGATTTTTATAGAGAACAAATCATGCAAGACACACTTAATTGCTTGTTTTGATAGAATTACTAAATTATTAGCTGCTGCTTATATTTTTTAGAGATAGACTTTCAAAAACATCAAGAGCAGTTAGGCGCCCAGCTCCTGCTGATTTTAAGAGCTTGCTACATTATCTCCTGACGTTTTAAAGAAAAGTTCATGCTAATTGGCTCAGAGTTTAGTCTTGATACATGACTTTTTAGACCCCCAGGAGTGACTGGGCCCGGATGGATATATACAGAGTTGCCGAGGCATGCTGGCACTACTTCCAGAACCAATGTTATATGCAGACTTGCTTTATATTTTGATTAATGATTTAAAGTTAGGCTCAAAGCAGCATGTCAATGAAATGTAAAGGCCAAAAATTCAGTAAGCCTTAAGCATTTGTGTAACCTGGTCAAGTGGGAGGTGTCCCTGCCCATGGCAGGGTGGTTGGAACAATATAGTTGTTAAGGTCCCTTCCAACCCAAACCATTCTATGACTCTTTGATAGAATACCATAGAGCAAAGACTACTTCCAAAATACTTAATCAATTCTGCAAAACAAAATCAAAACCCAAAGTTGAATTTTTCATGAGGATAACAGAACTTAAAGGCTTTTGATGGGAAATTCCAGATACCACCTGGAGAAGAAAGAGAGCATTGATAACTCTTTAGGCAAACAGTGGTGCTCTAAAAAAGTTACATTATGCTGAGTATTTTTACGAATTCTTTCAAATCATCTGGTTATTCTGTGGTCTGAAGCAAATATAGGGATTCCTAATGCAGATAGATCAAAGAAAGAATACAGTAGCACTCACATCTAATAACACACTCTTCTAAAACAGATCTGTTCTGCGAGATTGAAGAGAAGACAGTCATTTGGACAAAGAAGTGCAAATCGTTTAGTTTTTTTCACCTGTCAGAACTCCTTGGAATTAAATATGGACACTTCTTCTGCCATTGTACAATTGGAAGCTCTCCAAAGGTGATATACATTGAATCTGTTCCAGTGGAGAAAAGCTGAATCATAGTGAATATTTTTAAGAGGAATCTAAAAGGAAAGGAGATAGCACATATAAAGGAAATGGCAGGAAACAAATTTGGCCAAACCTGATTCAAAACAGATGTCCTCAGACAATCACTGGTCAAGATTGAAAAGAGACAGGAGGTGGTTCTGAGACGTTCTTTGTGGGGAGAGGCAATGCATGGATGTAGGCCATAGGGCTGAACTGGGACCAATTTATCAGGTATACTTACAGTGTCAACATAGGGAATGGGATGGAGAAAGTAGGAGGCCCTTGAATGATGAGGGTAAGAGGAAATTGCTACTGAATGGGTGACTAGTGATGAAGCTTCTATGCAAGTGCATCACGAGTTGGATTTTACTGCTTGACAGCCATCCAGATATTAAAGGGAAAAAGGGAAGTGTTCATAAGAACCATGGCAAAATCAGCAGTTTTCTAGGAACCCATTGAAAAAAAAAAACAACCAACACACAAAGGAAAAAACCACCCCAAAATATTTAGCCCGTGGCTCTTATAGGGTCCTACTTTTGTTAGTATTAAAATGGATGAGATCAAGAACTTACTGGAGTCAGTGTGAGTTGAGACCAGTGTGGATGGGAATGACACTATAACTTAAAATAGTTTAATGACAAAGAAAATAAAGGAGCATGAAATACCTTTAAGACTGAACATTAGTAAATTCAGGCATTGAGTTAGATGTCTTATTCTCCATGCTTCTAGTGAAGGGAATGTTAAATAGAGTCTATGGAAGGGTAAAAAGCAACATAAAGTTTTGTGTTAAGGGATCATTTGAGTCAAAATAAATTAATATGTCCTCTATCAGTATTATCTTTTTACAGAGCTGAAGTTCAAAGATGACTGATAACTGATGTTATCAGCTGCCAGTCATTGAGATAATAGATATAACTCTAAGTCAGGCATTAAAATCTCTATCAGCTTAAAAAGTGGCCTGAAAAGATAAATTGCAAGTAAATATTTTCACCCTGTGAGTGTAGCAAATAAAGAAATAGAGGACATAAAACAGGGTTTCTTGCAAATTAAAAAATTAACTTCAGTGTAACTCTTTGTTGAATAGTCATTGTTCATTTAAAGCCCATTGTTGTATACCTATGGTCAGGATTGTATTACTATGTTTCTGTTACTTTGTATTGATCAACACTTAATTTCACCGTGGATAGAACTGAAGGGTTTTTATTGCTCTAGTATATTTGATATATTTGAGACACCAATGCGGGAAGGCTCAGTGGATGTATGTAGCTCTTTTTTGAAGAGGCAGTTTGGGATGAGGAAAGGGTCCTGAAAGCATGGAAAATGACATGTGACACACACTGTTAAGTGGGTGAATACCACCCTTTATTGATCGTCAAAAGTACAGAATTATTCAGTATCACAAGATCCTTGTGTAGCTTTACATGGTTGACTTTCATTTTTGCTCCTGTGGATAAGTCAATATCCTCATCAAACATTATCAGCTCTCTGTGATCCTCTTTTTTAGATGATTTATGAGTATTTTGAATTACGTAGGTGCCAGACGAGATTCTTAACAGACTTCACTGAAAGCTTCCTTCTACAGTGAAACAGTCTTTTATTCCTAGCTTTTTTTTCAATTCTTGTCAAGCTGTTAATTCACTGGAGGATCTGTCCTCTTACCTCCTGAGAGCATAATTTCTTTAAAAAACTTTGGTAAGGGATCATATTAAGTATTTTGGAAATCCAAGCAGAATAACCAACCTCATCTGTATGATTGTTGTCTCCTCTGAATGAATAGACTGCAAAAGTCTGTGAAAAATGTCTTCCATACATTAAATCCAGCTTGTGTTGTCTCTGGTTTGCCACGTCTTTGTACTCCATCTCCTAATTTATTTTTTTCTATAGTTTCTACCATTTTTTCAGAACAGACAGATTGTCTACTCTGCATTTCCTTAGATCTCTCCACAGCAACTTGCAACCCCCTAACACAAAGGATGAGTTAAGTGATGCATTGATCCTCCATAGTTAATACTTTATAGTCTCATATTTGAGTTTCTTCAAAACTCTTGGGTGACTGTGATGGCTTGCATGACTTACTAATACCCATTTTATGGATCTGTCCCAAAATCTTTACTACCAGCACTTCAATTTAGGGTAGATCTTCTTAATTGTGACATGAAAAGGAATACGCAACTGTGACTGAACAGTTCTGGAAAAAAGAATTAATCTTCATCACAGACAATCATTATTGGACACTTATGAAATAAGAGATTACAATTTTTTTTTTTTTGTAATAATGAAAGATTGAACAGTTTTTTAATTGTCTTATTGAAATGAAAAAACGTCAACAGGAAAAAAAAAAACAGGCACCTAACTGAAGTCAGAATAATCCTTCGACCACATATAGGAGGATAAATTAAATGGAAGAGTGAGCAGCCAACATATAAAATTAAAGCTGTAGAAGATCAAAGAAGAGAGTGCAAAGTTATGACAGGAAATAACATTTATAATATATATATCAATGTCCAGATTCTGCTATTTGGTGTGAATTTGCATGTTCGAGTCTAATAGGGTTAATTGCACAAGTCCATTTCCCAATTAAATTGGAGTGTTGTTTTTTTTAATGAATTCTCTGTTATGCTAGAAAAAGTTTGATTTTTCCATTTTTTTTTTGAAAAACAACCTCTTGAAGCATAAGAGCTACACATGCAATTTGCACACCCAGACATTCACACTCTTGGGGTCCTGAAATCCCATTGAACCTTTCCACTCTGATGGAGTGGAAATTTATTATACAAATTATATCCACATTGTGAAGCAGTATATTATATTTTTTTTGGTCTATGCATATGCTGAGTGGTTGATGCAAATTGCACACGTGTGTTATGCCAATATATGCTGAAGATATCATTCTTGAAATCAGCCTCTTTGAGACTGTTACTTCTACTCAGAAGGTTAAAGTAAATACATTAAGGCCAGTTCTGCCTTTAGGTGTAGAGGAAGGGCATTGGTAAAGGACGTTTTATGATAACACATGGTTTTCTGGCCGTTAGCCCAGTGCTCTTAAACTGATTGGTGTTTTGGTGGGAGGAGAGGCTTGTTTTCCTCCAATGTTTTATCAGTCATTAATTTTAAACTGTGCCTGGTTTAACTGTGCCTGTTTGTCTTGAAGTGGGTACCACAGTGTTCAATGAGGCCTGAACACATGTGAAGCTGTGATACCAGTTATTGCTCCCATTGCTCCCTAACACATGCAGATTTGGTTCAGGCGCCATGCAAAGGCATCTCTCCAACTTCAGCTGTTATGTTCTTACCTCTATGTTTGTGCAGGTTACACACCAACTTTTAACTAAAAGAGGAATTTGTTTGTTTTCCTATGTGGTCCCATGACTTAAATTTAGTAGGTGTGAACTCCAGTGTTACCCTCTACTCTGGTTGACCTAATGAAAAGGTAGATGAGGATACTTAGAAGGTTTAATTGTTCCAACGATGCTTTCCTTCAGTGAAGGGGGGATTCACCAGATTCCTAAGGGAAAAAAGAAGCAAAAACAAGAAAGGTGGAAAGATGGCAAGATAATAAAGGAGAAATGGTAATAGGAAGGAAATAACAGAAATATCATGAAGGTATTAAATGTAAGACTGTTCCTGTTACTTGATGCTGGCCACATCTGCAGCTTAATGAATATTAGATTGATGACTATGTAAAGACTATATTTTACCTTGGAATTTATTGTGCTAGTCTCCCACTGATATTTCCACTTGAAAATGTATCACTTCATAACATGACCTGGGAAAGGTCATTAAAATAGTTGTCACCTTATTTCAGAGAGTTTTTCATCCTTTAATAAAAAGGATGTGCCTGTTAACATGCCCAATAATATGTGCCCATTGCAGGGCATTCTGCTGGGTCTCTTGTATATGAACAGCAAATGTTGCTATTTAGAGATGTGAAGGATTGGTGCATCAGCAAAGGGCACCTGAAACTCATTTCTGAACACTTTCTTCTTCCTTTTTTCATCATTGGACTTTTAATATTCAGCTGGACAGGGTGCTGGGCCATCTTATCTACACTGTGCTTTTGCGAAGAAAGATTGGACCAGATGATCCTTGAGATCCTTTCCAATCTGGGACTCTATGATGTGTGATTCTCTCTGGGGATTTGTTAACATTCATGGAAATATTGCTCAAATTTAACTAGAGTGAAGCATAGATCAAATGCTCTATCTGTCATAGATTGAGACTGGGGGAAATTCTGCTATTATTAACAAGGAAACTGTTTCTGGCCCATTTATTTGCAGAGAATACATTCTTGGCAAATAAAAGAGCAAGAAATAGAAGCATCATTGCTGAAGTCATTCTGTTACCACTCAAATGTTTGTTAGATAAAATTTCAAAAAGAAGAAGTGACCAAAAAATTATTAACTTCCAGCATTCATATGAGTGAATAGTTCTTGACTATTTTATTTTTCTGAAATGTATGGAGTTGCATGCTTTATCAATATTGTTACTAATATTGAAAAAATAGGTAAGACTAATTTTTCAGATTTATCTAATGGTAGGTATTCTGCAACATGTTTTGGAATCCATTTTTGATTTGAATATTTATCACTGGCTTGACAGTTCTTCCCAGTTACTCAGTAACTGCACTCCATACCCGGTAGCTGATAATTATACCTGTTAATCCTTGTTTAAATGTTATATAGAGATATATTTGCATATCTATGTGAATGTAGGGTTCTCCATTATTATTTTTTGTTGCTTTACCTGGTGAGCAATAAACTTAGATAGAATGTGTGTTTTTATTAATGACAGAATGTGTTGGTCACCTTTTCTTTTACATGAAGGACAGTGCTTTAGAAATAAATATAATTTTATTTATCCACTTATTTTTTTCTTGTGGTATTTCTCCAGGAATTAATTAC
>JAOXNG010000001.1:212741551-212756196 GCA_028566535.1 Scolopax minor
CCTGTAGCTTTCTTGTAGGCCCCCTTCAGATACTAGAAGGCTGCTCTAAGGTCTCCCTTACAAGGTCTTCCCTGTCCTTTCTGGGAATGTGAGAAGAAAATGTCAGTTCTATCAAACTGAAGTGTAAGCAAGCCATTAGTTTCTCTTGCTTCTGGGAATATGTAGCCAAAGAAAGAGAGAAGGATAAAC
The DNA here is from genome assembly GCA_028566535.1 of Scolopax minor. Classification (NCBI taxonomy): domain Eukaryota; kingdom Metazoa; phylum Chordata; class Aves; order Charadriiformes; family Scolopacidae; genus Scolopax; species Scolopax minor. Next base: position 212,741,741 of record JAOXNG010000001.1, read on the forward strand.
AGAGGAAAGTATGTTAAGTGTTGGAGAAAAATCAAGCCACTGTTATATTTATATCTTGCTGCAGTGATTTGACATTGAACCACAGAAACAGATTTCTTTATTTCTTCCCTGTCTGAGGCAGCTACAAGATTAACCTTGTACTTTCATTATGGATAAATTCACCATGTGGATTTCCTTTCCCAGGCAGTTTAAGAACCACCACAGTTATCTTACTGCACACTGGTGGATGTTTTTTCCAAAAAGTGTATTTTGTTTGTCACCTAGGTCAAAGGTATTCTTTTTATTGCTCATGACATAAAAACACATATTAGTACATATCTAGCTTAACACATGAGAGAGGTCAGTTGTTTCTGTAAGCTTACCTGGTACTTCTATGTGTGTTTAAATCAAAGCTATAATCATTGAAGTTGCCATCATGTTAGCTTTTAAAATTGAAAACTATAATCTTCACATTATCATTTGCTGTCTCTTTCTAGCTTCATTATTTGATTTTTATATTTTATTTGTTTTCATGTTTTTATGTTTCTTATTTATTCATTAATTTATACAATATCTATTGCAACTATGGCTGGGAGCTATTGTTAGGTATATGGTTTTTTCTGGGAACAATCAAACCTGGCCTCTGGGAACTGTTGGTAATGCATCCAACAGGAGACAGTTTATGACCAAAGCAGTCTAGGATGAAGTGGACCTCTTGCACTATGAGGTGACAGGCATGTCTCTTGCCTCATAGAGAACTGGCAGGGTAGTTACACTGAATGGCATCCCAAGGCTACTCGGCACAGGGTTTACAGTGCCCGGAGTGACACTGTCCTCTGACTTGGCTGCATTGCTGTTTGGTGAGCCCAGCCTTGTAATCCCAATATATTGAGACCATTGGCTGCCACATCACAGTAGCCGATATGTTCTTGTAATATCCAAACCAATTCTGTCAGGAGACATTGACAACTTTAGCAAGTCACAAAGGTGTTTTAAAGGCACTTTTTCACTTCCCTTTTATACTGGGAAAAATCTCAGAAAACCTGAGAAACGAGGTGCTTGAAAGCAGGGGGCTGGGGAGCTCACTGAAACAGTGCATTTACAAACAATTGGTGTTCTCAGCTACCACCAGTGTATGTGATTTCCCAGATGATACGATTGAGTACTTTGAAGGCAGAACTGAAAATTTAGAGCTTAAGGCTAGTTGTGTGACCCAAGAAAATTATTGTATTCTTTGCCTTTATTCCTGTTGTGTTTTTTAAACATTGAAAGACAGTGGTCTGTCATACTGCACATGTACTGAAGTTTCCAGATACTTGCCATGTAGATTACATTGCAGAAATCTGGTCTGAAATCTACTGAAACACATTTGGCTGGCAAGAGCCAGAGTAATACTGTTAAACAGCATTGAAAAACTGCTGTGCATAAATTAATTTCAGACAATATGCACATTATCTTAAAAAACTCCCAGTTCCAGAAAAGAAGATTACATGAGAGATTATTCAGCACTAAAATGAATGATGATGCTTCTTCTGTTTTTAAAATGCAATAAAAAAGTAGATGAAACAAAGCACAAAGTCAGCTAGTGTTGGAAGGATATGTACATATGCTAAAGTAGCATAGGTTCCAGGTGGGTACCATCTACATAATGACCACTCCCCAGACATCCAGTTGGATCCTTAGGAGGTTGTTTTGCTAAAGGGATTTGAACACTTCTGGCTTCCAGGAGATAAGAGATGCCTGCAGCTGTTGGAGAGAATGGGTCTGTATTTACTTTCTGAAAATTACTTTTTTCACCTAGCAGCCATTAGGTTCCTGAATTGACATGGTGACTATTTCAGCCTTTTCTGATTCATGGAGAATCTTTCTTTCTTAGCTTTTGAAGGGAGAATGACAGGCTGAAAATGTTCCCAAATGACTATCCTTTTGTATGGTGTCTAGTCAATGCTTAGGTTTTAATTTAGTGTTTAACATCCCTCTAGTCAAGCCTAATGAAGGAGTGCCCATTAACATTCCTGTCTTTCAAAACTGCATTCCTCATGGCTGGCTGTTCCTTGTTAGCCAGCTGCTGAGTTCTGCAGTGCTCTAGCAGTTCATCACATCATATGTTTTCCAGGTTTCAGGCTTTCCCATATACAGATTCACCTATTTTCTGATCTTGTCATTTCACCTTCTTTATCTATAAATCTTGACTATTTTCTCTCAAGGTTAGGCTGTTTCAGGCTATGGACTGAATATCAAGAGGCGACTCAGCTTTTACATTACTGGTGCAAAGGAGTTCCTGAAATCCTCCATCCATTCTTGTAACTATCTGGGAGGAAAGCAAGGAGATGAATCACATTTTCAGGGACCATGTGTAAAGAGGGGATGCAGTTTTTGATTAACATCCTCTACCAGCTGAAGGAGCCTTTTTCCTTTGGAGCCATATGCCAAAATGGTGACTTTTTATGTGAAGTAAATTGGTCTAGTTTCTGGGCAGAAAGGGGCTTCGGTTTATTAGAACTTTTATTTGGTTTTTTATGTGGATTGCAGTCTGTGGATTTAGTAATACAGTTGCGTGTGACTCGTGCCACATCAATAAATACCGCAATAAAGCAGTGCTTCTGAGCTCAGTTTCATCAATTGCATCAAGTCTAATCCCAGTGTTTAATTTGGGCATACTCTCAGTAAAATTTTAGGCACATGCCTGAAAGCAGAGGGAATAAGTCATCTGCCTATCATAGCTAAATATCTGGCAAGAACAAGGAGTGAGGTAGAACTCTGAGGACATGCAGAGGACAACCTGCCTGCCTCAGGCACTTGTCACTCTCCATAAGGAGAGCAAACACAGGAGACCTTTATGATTTGCTTGATTTAGGCCTCTGTCTTTTCCACAGTGAGTAATGGGGAACCAAGAGGAAAAGTGTCCATTCAGTATGTATGCCACCACATAACCCTCCTCTGAAAATGACAGTGCGTGATCTAAGTGGTCCCAAGTGAGTGAACTCACACAAGGATCTCAGGTGAACAAGAGGGCACCATTTTTGCAGTTAGACCACTAATGTGATGCTAATGGTAGTCTTAACTTCATCTAGATTTTATACTTCTTCAGGATAGTTAGACAGAGGTCAAGGAAGGATTTAGTCAGGGTTTAAGTGTCTATCTACCCAAGGTGACTTGCAATAAGGTTTTAGGTTGGACATTACCAGTTTATCATACTTTGATACCAGTTTATCATACCAGAATACATACTTTGGTTCCTTCCAACCGCATATGATTATGTGATTCTGTGTGTGCCTAGTAAAGCAGGGAACTAAACTAAGTCCTAAAAGCCACAAGCTGTTGCCCAAAGCAGTGAACTGCTGACCTGCAACTACTGCTCCACTAGGGTTTTTCATATATCGTTTCTCTTTTTCTTGGAATAAAAGAATATTCCTTTATTATTTTATTTCTGTGTCCTATTTCTGCAGCTGTACCTTCTGACATGTTATCTACCTAGCTCTGAATTCTGTTTCAGCCATAAAACTTTCAGAGGCTTCTTCAGAAAATTTGGCTAGAGAGTATAAATTCCCTTCCCCTCTCATGCCCTCACCTTGAACTTGTTTTGTATAGAGACTGCAGAGGAACAGGAAATAATATAATAAAATAAGAAGGAGTAGAGCAGTGAAAGATTCTTCTTATAGGCAAGATGAAGACATTATAAGCTGCTCTAGGTGCTGCATAGCTAACTTTGGTGACTATGGCTTCATGGAATGTAAAACCACATACCAGGAAAACATTGACACAATCATTTAGAGGTTATTTAACAGAGATATGAGTACGTTGATGGTATATTCTAGTGGAAAGTCCAGAGAAATATTAATAAATGACATCTCATAGATTTTGGTATTTTTCTAAGAATATAGCAGTGCTTGATCAATTTTCCTTTTTCCTAGAAATATGTGGTCCCAAGCCTGAGATGTCTCCATTTTGTGCTGGGAGGGTTGTGAGAAAGATCAAGTTCCATCCTTGAAATTATAATTCTGCTTGTGATAAAGGAAGGTACAAACAAATTCATTCACACAGGGAAAAATACTTTGGGAAATTCTGTAGGTGGTACAGCACAAAGCTGCACACTGCAGGTAGTAGAGCACAAAGATTCAATGAGCATGGAGATGTGTTTGCTCAGATTAAGGAAATCCAATATTTCAAATCAGTCGTTAAAAATGACTTGAACATTAACCACTATTAGTTATATTTGTCATCCAAAGCTTTTCAGACTGAAGCGTGTCCTTACTGAAAGGTAAGATGCAGGTGCAGTTGCAGTTGGGAGTTGTAATAAGAAAATTGACATTTTGAGAGTGATTATTGGGAATGATGCCATAAATACCAGTTTGCAGACAAGTAAACTGAGGGGTAGCAGCTCTTTTTACCACACTTGGTAAACTGAAAGGGAGGACCTGAGTGCCATCGCTCTCATTCCAGGCTCTGTGTGCTACCAGTTTGTCTTCTAGTATAGAGAAATAACTTTCTATTTTTGCACTATTTACTACGCAATAATGAAATAATGAATAAACAGTTCTTCCTTGTAGTAGCAGAAGCCAGGAAATGGAAAGCAAATTGTGATATGTTTTGGTCTCAAATGATTTCCAGTTCTATTAATGCAAAAAAGTTTTTACCTATTCAAGCTGTGTAGGGCAATATGTAGGCAGATGGTCCTTTATGCATGAACTTCAATTTTCATTCTGATTTTAACAATTAGAATTGAATTCTATGTTAATTATCTAAAGAAACATCCAGAAATGATGGTAGATATATGAGATCCATGATAATAGGAACATGTTGCCATAGACACAACTGTTCAATATGACATCGGGACACTGCTGCTTAAAGAAACCCACTGAAGTTGTATTTCACAATACCCTGAAATTATGCAGTTGTGAAAAATTAACTATAATCCTTTCATTGAACTGGTGGAATTGTAATGTTGATTCTAAAATATTCAACAAGCTATTTCAGTGCAGAAGGCTGTCAAATGACAGAGAAAACTAATATATCAGAATTACTCAGAAATGTTTGAAAGTTTTAATTATTGCAGGTGGCCAACATTTCTGAGCATTGCATAGCTTAATTTTGATTTTTACCAACTTCAGTTAGAGCTCCAGAATTCCTACATCTCTTACAAAAATCCATCTCACAAATTAGCATGAAATTTCACGATTTATAGAAAACACAGGGCAAGAAGCAGAGAACAATGCAAAGCCAAAGTATGGAATGACAGCTTTCTATTACAGACAGTAACAAATGAGGAGTTTCAAGTTTTTCCAGATTGTTCCAGTCTTGTGCATTTCTTTGTGCAGATTAGCAAAGAGATACATTTGGGCCAAAAGCCCCAAATATCATCCAATCTGACTTCCTGGACAGAGCTCTACTAAAATCAGCAGGCAGCAATCATCTGTCCACTTAGTGTATTTTGTGGTTTGGCTTGTTTTTCAAGAGCGTTGTATACAGCAGCAGCATCTGATAATAGGTAGACTTCTCAAGGAGTATTTAGACAGATACATTCTTATCATTACAAATGATAAACACACTGTCAGCCATTAAATTTAATTTTCATTACATTATTACATCACAGGTTTAGTGAAGGACCAGGAGTCATCAGAGGTGGGGAGATGAGCTACATTACTGTGTTGGTTTGTTGGAGTATGGAAGAAATCCCTTCCTATGGTGTGTTCATTTTATGTATTTATTTTACTTATTTTTCCCTCTTCTTTTCTTCTCCCTTTAAAAAAAAATCAACAGCTGTATTGCATCTCTCCAGCTCACAAAGGTCTAACCCCAACCCATTTTTCTGTTTTCTAGACATGAGTCACTTCTCACAACAGATCCTCCTATCCTCCTCACTTGTAATAGGAGAAAAATCTTTTTACAGTCCAGTTTGACTTGTCTTGCTGAGTCACTAGCAAACAACTCTTAGTTGCCTTTCCTCAATTCTGATTGATAAACACCAGCTGGAATATCTGCTGCCCACTTGCCCTTCAAATGTATTTCCAATAGAGACTGACACATTATTTCTATCATCTAGATAAGGACCAAACTGAGCAATCACTAATAGTTTTTATACTTTCCATCATTGGAACAGGTTGCCCACGGAAGTTGTGGATGCCCCATCCCTGGAAGTGTTCAAGGCCAGGCTGGATGAGGCTTTGAGCAACCTGGTCTACTGGGAGGTGTCCCTGCCCATGTCAGGTGGTTTGGAACTGGATGGTCTTTAAGGTCCCTTCCAACTCAAACAATTCTATGATTCTATGATTTTTGCAGTAAAAAAAAAATCAAAATAGTACCAAAACTTGGATTAAAGAGGTGTGAGCTTATCTGAAACTGTTCAGATGACAGCATTCTTGTGTTCAGAATGCCATCTGATAATTACATGATGCCCTCACACTGTAACCAATGTCCCAGTCATTGAGACTGGACAAATGTTCACAAACAACTCTCAAAGCATATTTCATATGTGTATTCCACTTTGAATGTGGTGATGAGCACGGGATAGAAAAAGATATTCTCAGACTGTATTATTCTTCTTTTCTGGAATAGCTAAAGTAGAGTTTATAATCTTCCAAAAGACTGCCAGGGAACAGCAACTCTTTATAATTGAGGTTTACGGTCTAACTCACTATCATGATGTATGCATCAACATATTTTTTTACCTTAAAGAACCTCAGTAAAATGATTTTAAATTAGTTAGATTTTTTTTAGTATTGTATTTAATAGAGTTAGATTTTTACTCAATATATATAAAATTTTACTCTGGTTGTATGTATTCTTTTGGCCAGATTCTTGTATTTTAGAGGCCTGTAGATCTTTATGACCCTGTTGAAATTAAAAGGTTACTTGTATTATGATTGACAGTAGACTCTGCTTTGTTTTCCTAAGAGATTTGATGTTATTTCTGGTTAATGTGTGAAATGGGGCATGCTATAGCTTCTTTGGGTCAAGGGGAGTTCTATTTCTAAAACTATTTAAATAAAGTATTAAGAGAACAGAAAAATTTCGTCTCAGATATATATGGCTCTAGTCAATTGATATTCTGTTGTCAGCATGCATGTCTCATTCAGTCTTGTCCTCCATGCAAAAGAGATATTGACCCTGTGTACTACACTGAGAATAATTTTGCATATAGATGTAATAACAAAATGTTTATAGATGTCCCCACAGCCAGAGATTTTTAGCTTTTATAAATGGTTACAGAGAAAGCACTGCTAAAGTCAGTTAGCTTGTGAAATATCATCAGATTATAGCAGTAATTTGCATTTTATAAGATATTTCAACTGAAGACATTCTCTGAATTTATCTGATCTTCAGTGCATGTGACTCAAGGGAATATTCAAGTGAAAAGAGGACATCTGTGGAAGAAATATGCAAGGCATGATATTTTAAAAAGAAATTTCTAACTGCTTGGAAACAATAGAATAAATAATATGAGTGAAAAAATATTAACTGCTGGGAAATAATAGGATTGTTCAGATACTATCAGTGTAAAAAGTTTCTATTCAGATATAACTTGTTGAAAATATTTGGAAGTTGAGATAAAATTTTCAGCGATAAGAAGTTGAAGTGAATCATTTCAACTTTCCAGACTAATTTCAATAACATTGAAATCCTCTATTTTGGTGCTGTCATTTACATTTGCTTTATGATATTAAATTAGTATTACATGTTAATAGTCTACTATATTTTATTGTTCCTATAGTCAGCATTTTTTCTTTGAAGAATCAAAACATCCCAACAGGTTAAATTGAAAAAGCTGTTATGGACATTTTCAAATTTTGGCTTTGTGTGCCATATTCTCCACAGCTCAAATTACTGAAAAGTCAGATGCACTGAAAGAAATAATCATTCCTTGTCAATAACATTTGAGGTAATTCCTTGATCTTAGAACAGCAAAATGGTGACAACAGTGTTTTGGTCAGTATGTGCTGAGCATCACTACACAGTGGAAAATTTAAAAATTACATTTTTCTCATAATCCCATTAATTACAGACCTAAAGAGATGAGGTCTATGCTGAGATAGGCCTTCTCAACAGCAGTTTTCAGGAACTCCAGGTGACATTCTCAGAAGTAACAGTGGGTTCAAAACTGTGTTGTTTGATGTAGAAGATGTAGATTTTTTCACTTACTGCTCAAGAGTACTTTTTTCTTTTTAGGAATCCTGTTTGAAAGAAAGTATCATTCACCTTATTTTAGTAATTTAGAAATAGTATTTCAATTGGTGTGTAGGAAATATAGAGGGATGTAGTAGAAAGTGGGAAGGGAACAAGTGTGAGCAGTGCTTTTCTCATTATGGTAATATGTCTATGTAGATTAACCTCTTAATGGTTCCAAAACGTTGATTACTCTATACATACTTACATGCACATATGTATGTATACATATTTCCCCATTTTTGGTGATTCCTCAGTTTTAAAACTCGTTCTGAGGGCCTAGTGAAGATGAGTAAAATTGCAGCAGCAATTGTATCAGCAACAGCAGAGTGATATCAGTTTGAAAGTGACAGATCATGAAGGATTAAAACCTTTTCTCAAGCCACTGGGTTTTCTGAATGCTCCACTTCCAAAAGGGCAATCAATGCAATTAACTGGCAACAATGAGATTGCAGAGTAACATACAGAAAGGATAAGTGGAAGACCTAGATAATAGTGCTGTTTCTGAGAAAGTTATGCACACTGAGAATATTCTGCAGTAAATATGTATTTTAAAAATAGGAAAAAGCTTTAGAGGTATTAGTGGAATGATTTAGGTTGGAAAAGACCTTTAAAGATCATCTAGTCCTACCCTCCTGCCTTGGACAGGGATATCTTCAACTAGATCAGGTTGCTCAAAGATCTGTCCAATCTAACCTTGAACACGTCCAATGATGGGTCATCCACAGCTTCTCTGTGCACCCTGTTCCAGAGTCTCACCACCTTCATCATAAAAAATTTCTTCCCTACGTTCAATCTAAATCTATGCTCTTTCAGTTCAAAACTATAGCTCCTTGTCCTATCATTACAGGCCCTGGTAACAAGTCTCTCTGTCTTCCTTATGAGCCCCCTTTAAGTATTGAAAAACCACAATACAGTGTCCCCAGAACCTTCTCTTTTCCAGGTTCAACAAGCCCAATTCTCTCAGCCTGCCTTCATAGGAGAGGTGTTCCAACACTCTGTCCATTTTTGTGGTCCTCCTCTGGACCTGCTCTAACAGGTTCATGTCCTTCTTATGTTGGGGGCTCCAGAGTAGGTGCAGTTCTCCAGGTGGAATCTCACCAGAATGGAGTAGAGAGGCAAAATAACATTCCTCAACCTTCTGACCTTCTTTCTTTCAATGCAGTGCAGGATACAATTTGCTTCCCAGTCTGCAAGTGCATATTTGTTGCTGACACCTAATTTTTAATCCACCAGCATCCCCAAGTCCTCTGCAGGGTTTCTCTCAGTGCATTTATCCCCTAGACTATATTGAGATATATATATATACACTCTCCACTGGGTTAAAAGCTGGCTGGTGGGCCAGGCCCAGAGAGTGCTGATGAATGGAGTTAAATCCAGTTGGTGTCTGGTCACAACTGGTGTACCGGGACCCCTTCACTTGAATATCGCTATCAATGATCTGGATGAGGGGATTGAATGCACCCTCTGTAAGTTCGCAGACAACACCGAGCTGGTTGGCAGTGTCAACCTGATAGAGTGTAGAAAGGCTCTGCAGAGGAATCTGGACAGGCTGGATGTATGGGCTGAGACCAATGGAATGAGGTTCAATTAAGACCAAGTGCTGGGTCCTGCACTTGGGCCATAACAACCCCAGGCAGTGCTACAGGCTGGGGGAAGAATGGCTGGATTGATGCCCGGCGGAAAAGGACTTGGGGGTGTTGGTCGACTGTTGGCTGAACATGAGCCAGCAGTGTGCCCAGGTGGCCAAGAAGGCCAGCAGCCTGGCCTGTATCAGGAACGGTGTGGTGAGTAGGACCTGAGAGGTGACCATCTCCCTGTACTCCGCACTGGTGAGATTCCACTTCAAGTACTGTGTCCAGTTTTGGACCCCTTACCACAAAACAGACATTGAGGTGCTGGAGCAGATCCAGAGAAGGGCAACAAAGCTGGTGATGGGTCTGGAGAGTAAGTCTTATGAGGAAAAGCTGAGGGAGCTGGGATTGTTTAGTCTGAGGAACAGGAGGCTGAGGGGAGATCTTATCATGCTTTATAACTACCCGAAGGGGGGGTGTAGAGAGGCAGGGGTTGGTCTTGTCTCCCAGGTCACAGGAGAGAGGACAAGGGGCAATGACCTCAAGTTGCACCAGTGGAAGTTTAGATTGGATATTAGGAAACATTTCTTCACAGAGAGGGTTATTTGGCATTGGGATGGTCTTCCCAGGGAAGTGGTTGAGGCACCATCCCTGGAGATGTTCAAAAGGTTATCGTAATCCTTAGGAATATGGTTTAGTTATTTTTGTCAGGGTTAGGTTGACGGTTGGACTAGATGATCCTTGAAGTCCCTTACAACCTAGACAATTCTATGATTCTATGATACTGGTGATTGCCCCTACCCAGGTGCAGCATCTTGTGCTTGGTGTTGTTGAACCTCATGAGATTCACATTGGCCCACTCCTCAAATCTGTCAATGTTGCTCTGCATGGCACCCCTTCCTTTTAGCACCACTCAGCTTGCAATACTCTGCAAACTTTATGAAGGTGCGCTCAATCCCATTGTGTATGTCACCTTGAAGACACTGAACAGTGCTGATCCCCAAGGGATACCACTTGATACTGTTCTCCACTTGGACATGGAGCCATCAACTGCAACTCTTCGTATACATATTGGCCATTTGTATATATATTGGCCATTCAGCCAATTCCTTATCCATTGAATCCATCAAATCCATATGTCTCCAATTTAGAGACAAAGGTGGTGTGTAGGACTGCACCAACAGCCTTGCAGAGTTCAAGGTAGATGTCAGCCATTGTTCTTCCCTTTTTCAGCAACTCTATCTTTTCATTGTAGAAGGCCAGGAGATTATTTAATGATGATATGCCTGTTGTGAAGCTGTGTTGGCCATCTCTAATCAGCTTCCTCCCAATCCATACACATTGATGTAGCTTCCAGAAGGATCTGTTCCATGATCTTGTCAGGCACAGAGGTGACAGCTATGTAGTTTCCACAAAGTCTGCCTTTTTACTCTTTTAAAAAATGAGTGTGATATTTCCCTTTTTGCAGTCACTGGGGACTTTGCCTGACTGCCATGATTTTTCGAATATGAAGAAAACTGGCTTATCAGCTACATCTGCCAGTTCCCTCAGGACCGTGGGATGCATCTCATTGATTCCCATGAACTTGTGTATGTACAGCTGAAAAGAATACAGCTGAAATACAGCTGAAAATACTTTGACTTGATGGCTAAAAGAGAAGCCAAAATAAGGAACCACTCTACAGGAAAACTCTACAAAAACTCTACAGGAAAAATCTCAGTTGTGTGTAGTTTTTGCTGACTTTATTATTCCTACTAGGATAAGTTTTTAAAGTCTTAGTCTAGGGATTATTTTTATGATTTGGAAAGTACTAGAGGAAAAAAGTATCTAGGTTGCCCAGGTGTCTTCAAGTGTTGGGAACTACAGGTCCCAGAGGAGATACAGATATAGCATGCATCACCAGCTGTCACAGAGATAGGTTGCTGACAAGGATTTTTGTAACATTGGGTGTTATACATAAATAATATGAATGCCTTAATTGAGCATAATTTTCTTATATTCCATAGACAAATTAGCAAATTTTATTTGTAAATTCTCTGAAAAGAGGGGGACCATGTATTTATATCTGTAGAGGTACATTATTTTGACTAATTTCACTGCATTTCAAAGAGAGTCCTCTCCACTGAGTTTTTTACCCCTTCATTTTGTAGCATACTTATTTTGAATATTCTTTTCTTTTTTAAATACATAAAAAAGATGTATTACTTTATCAGAATAAAAAATTTATTTTTTACTGAGCCCAAAAATATGCTTTTCATTCATAAGGCTTCTAGAAATATCTTGACTCTTGATTTGAAATTATTGAAACAGAATATATGCCAATTTCCTTTTGAATGGTTAATTATCGTAATTATCATTTGTTTTTAAATGCTATGCAGGTTTGAAATAGCTTTTTGAGAACTGGCTAAATTTAAACATATTTTCAAAACAAGGTATTTATCTCATTGATCATATTTATAGATGAGGTTTGTTATCATATTAAACTAATAACTGTTATCAGTTGAACGAAGAGGAATAGTTACAGAACAACCAATGAATATCTATCATTTTACTCTCTATTGTAAAATCTAACACTTTACTTGTTTAATGAAAATACTGGATACATCAAAAAAAAGCATACGTTACTTCCACTGTTACATAGTTTTATATCATATTGCTTAGTCTGACTATAGTGATTTAAGTAGTTTCCTTGACTAAAATCACTGTACAAAAATTAAAATTATAGGTGTTTTGACACATATAGATCTTTATCAAATGCAATACAAAATTGAGTTGTTATTATACAAGTTTACGTAAGAATGTTAATTTTTAATATATTTTTTTTCATACAAAAAGACTACAGTTGTTTCCTGGATGAAAGTTGCTGGAGGTTTATTTTTAAGTACTGTAATAAGTGCAGTTGAACTTTGGAAGTTCATTCCTTCTTCATTCATGCTGTTACCATGGAAATGTGGATTTTATGCTTAGAATTAGCTTAGTTCATAAATTATAGTTCATAAATTATAAAAGTAAAATGTTAATTCATAATTGGGGAGTGATGGCAAATCATGAAAAGATAGACATCATTTTTCCCCAAGTTTAATTTTCCCCAAGTCTTTCAAGCAATCATGGTAAATTATTTTTTGGGGTGGGGGGTAACAAGCATATGCTTCTAGACTTTCTATCTTGCTTTGAGCTTTTCATCTCTCTGGGCTGAATCGCAGACAGTGTGTATCAGAAAGGCCTGACAATCTTGTATATTAAATTATAGAAGTTATATTTATATATTTGTATATAGTTGTGTGTATATGTAAATATATAAACAAGGGACAAAAGTGAAGATATTTCCTTTCTTATTTTGCCCTTGGTATCCTGTCTCACAAACATGCACTTTGCATACATACATATCCCTGTATGCGTGTGAATATGTGTATACGAATGAACAATGAAGAATAAATGGGAATCCACCTACACACACACTGCTATTGAGGTGACAATGTTACCCTACGAAGGTGAAAGTATAAAAAGTACCATGCACAGATGGCAAGATTGAGCATTTATTTCTTCTTCCAGAACATCAAAACTATAGAGTTTAGGGCTTATGCTAATTTATCCATGACTGGAAAATAAAAATAAAATCCCAAAAGAACAGTTTTGCTGAATTAACCTCATTTGAATAAAACACGGTATCTTCTTATTGATTGTCTTCTTGATCTTCGCAGAAACATTCCCATAGTAAAAATAAAGGGCCATCTAAAACAAAGACTGTATTGACTCCATGAGAGTTTTTGAAGGACATGATAGAGAAACATTTGCCAAGAAGAATCTACGTATGGTCAACCTCCCCTCGGCAAGGAAGATATATATAATATGCTGGGATTCCATGTTGCCATGGACTTTATCATGACCATGGATGGAAATACCTTTTCAAAGGTGTTATGACATCATGAGATGCAGGTCAAGAAGAACCGCCATCTTCTCATTGTTACAAAATGAAATGTACATTGTAGAGACTTGTTAGTCATCAAATTGAGTGAAATTCAGGAAATTCAGCTAGGAATCTTGAGAGATTAAAAAGTCTTCACAGTTTAAAGTACAAGTCCGGGTCTCTTAATAAATGCTTTAGTCATGTCTGGATATTAGTAAAAAAAATATTAAATGCTCAAAAATCAGGAAATTATATGACATGATTGTGTAGGAAAAAGGAAACAGAAAGTTTTCAGGAAGAGTGTGTACTGGGTAACTAACCTATGCTTTCATAAACACGTGGCTTGTTAAATTTGCCCAGGGGAAGGCCTTTGCTGTTTCTTGGCCTGGAAGTAAGGAAGAATATCTGACAAAGCAACTTTTGCATCAGAATGCCAGGATTATAGAGGAGATGTTTGCAATCTGGAGATGAGAGTTTGTAAATAATCTGTTCAGGCTTTTTCTTTCTCTTTCCGGAAGTTTTAAGATTTGCTGAGCTCAAGCTGCTGATTTAGTTCCTCCGTCACGTTTTCCTAGACTGCTATAGTGGAATGCCTTAACAAGCCTTCTTGACAATTGTGGCTTTTGTTCCACATTCTTCTTTCTGTAGTTTCCAGAAGCCCCATAGACTCAATCCACTCTTCAGGAGTCAACATTTTCCATCTGGAAACTGCAGACCCCACTGCACCCAAGACCCGCCGTCCCCATCAGTGCTTCCTGCAATATCCCACTCCCTAACCTGGATATTTTCAGTGTAATGAACTTCCTACAGCTGTGGAAAATAACATTTTCAGG
>JAOXNG010000001.1:212773261-212783820 GCA_028566535.1 Scolopax minor
GGGGTATGTATATGGGATGTGTCATCAGGAGAAGCTGACTCAAACATTGCACATGAAGGGAATGCCCTGAGCATTACACAGACTAAGGCAAAGTGCAACCAACAAAAAATCACATTGTGTTGGGAGGATAAAAAAAAAAAAAGAGAAAGCAACTGTAATAATTTTTCCAAATGAATGACTGCACAGACTTCTTAACCCTCAACGGAAAAAAACCCTTGGCACCAACCTTGTGATTGTCTGGACAGAATCCCTTCTCAACCTCCTCCACACCCCCAAGTCCCCCAGCAGAAGTATCTCTTGTCTCTCCTTGCTAACTGTAAACAGCAATGAGTCACTTTTGGGTTTCCCTGGTTTATTCTGGTCTTACTCATTTCAGTTTTATTATGCCTAAATTGCATCTGCCATGGCTCTGTCTCTTCTTCACACATGTACAATCTCTCCACTGCTGACATTTGATGCTAGTTCCTGGCTTTGCATCAAACTTATCTATGGAGCACTGCTTTTCAACACAGTTCCTGCATCTCTGATCCCTCCAGTGATATTTTCTTATTGAAGTACTGTCTGTTTCTTTTGCAGTGCACATCTTTCAGTGGGTACCTTGGGACACAGCTCAAAAAAAATTGCTAGCCTTACAGTTTCAAATCTTCCAGATCTTCTTTTGAGCATTTTTACCTTTTTCTGTTTTCCCCTTTCCTGTGGCACTCAGAAGCTGATCGCTGTACCCTCTGAGAATTTGCCTTTACATAGTGACTTTAGGGCAATGCAGTATCAAAACAATGCTACATCAATGCTACATCAATGCTACACAATACATTTTGCATTGAAGAAAATGGTAGCAGAAAGGACAAGGTAGGCCCTGGTTTTGGACATACATACATGGTGTCCTCACTGCATCTTGTCCCTGTCCTTCCCTTCCAGTCTGGCTCTAGGACCTCACTGCTCCTCCCTCATCATTTCAGGGAATTGTGACACTCTCTTCTCTTTCCCTTTGCCTTTTTCAACACAGTTCCTGTCTGAGCCTCTTTTAATAAAGTATCTCTCCAGATGGAAACCACTGTCCTGTGCTTTTCATTGAATTTTTCCTATGTTCAGCAATTTTTCCTCTCAAACAACTAAGCTGCTTTGCTGATCAATTCTTGTTCATCGGGGAAGGTTTTATTTTGCCTGTTTAATTCCTTCTACCAGGGAAAAAAAAAAAAGGTATTTCATTCTCCTCACTTTCTTTACCAGGTAATACCAATTCCTGGTTAAATTAAAAATAAACAGAAGCATTGTTTTGTTCCCCCCCCTCCCCCTTTCTGTAATCACTTGTTTGGTCTGAAATATTATCAGCCTAGAGCAAGAGCAAAGCTACAGTACCTACCTGAAAATTCATCAGCTTTTGTTTATCTGAAGGTCAGTAGTGAGCAGAGGTAAAAAGGCTTTGAGGATAAGAGATTTTAAAGACTGAAGCTGTTTCCTTTAGAAAATACATGAATTAAGAGGCCATAGTGCTAAATGTTGTAAAAAAAAAAAAGATAAATTTTTTTCCTGTCTCAAAGTTTCCCTAGACCCAAGGAGCATTTAGGGAGGGTGAAAAGCAACGCTCATAAGCCTAATGAAAGGAGATGTTACTTGAAGCAATAGTGCATCACTGGAACCCTATACAAATTATTAAGGATGCTGAGAGTTTGGAAGGACTTAAAAAAGAGAAAAAAATTGGAAAAGTGACATATGATTTTAAAATATGGGCTCAAAAGTACAAACTAGATAAGTTATTCTATTGTTGTTCAGATTTCTTGCCCCCTCTTCTGAAGCAGCTGGTACTCTTCTCTGCCAGACACAAGTCAATGAATAAGATGATTCATGACAGTTTTGTGTTTCATGTCATAGTAGTAATTAGAAAAGAAAAATTATAAATGCAGTGCTGAAATTTAAACCCTTTGAGAAAGGCCTTATGAAATTAAGATTTGGACTTAAGGAACAGAATCTCTCTGGCCTCCATTTCTTTATGAGAATTTGTAACCTCTGGTACATTTGGCTTAAGTTTATCTTTCTGTTCTTCCTGTTTAAGTTTCTGGCAGAGGGTTTCTGAGATTTACTTATCTACCATAACCACACCTGGTTGAAAACACATTCCCAACCATGTAAGAAAAATACAGTATCAGTAGGAATACAAAAGAACACCAATTAAATGTAAATGGTGGTGTACAAAACTTCAGAGTACAGGCAGGCTGAAGTCACACTGAATATTGACTGGATGCCTCTGAAGAACTAACAGCAAGTGCATTGAAATAAAGACAGCCTAAGAAAGGTATGCTTCTAGCTGGAAAAGAAGTGGAATTTGCCTTAGGAAAAACAGTCCTTCATGTGATGATCATCTGAATGGTTACAATCTGAGTGTTTTCCTTAGAAAT
This sequence comes from Scolopax minor, assembly GCA_028566535.1. Classification (NCBI taxonomy): domain Eukaryota; kingdom Metazoa; phylum Chordata; class Aves; order Charadriiformes; family Scolopacidae; genus Scolopax; species Scolopax minor. The sequence continues at coordinate 212,775,658 of JAOXNG010000001.1, forward strand.
CACTATGTTTCTTTGCTGTTGCTGACAGATTTTTCTCAGGCTATGCAATACTTGTTTTTTTAGACCTTTTCAAGCGAGGTTATATTGTGAGATAGCAGCAGATATGGTCGGAAAGAAGACCAGTAATTTGCACATGATTTTAATATGTATTTTCACACCTGATTTTCTATTGTGAGTTATTCTGGAAACTTTAATGTGAGGAAGATAGGGAGATCTGTATTACTAACTTTCACTCCATGTGAAACTTTTTCTTGCTGAGGTTTCAGGGAACTGTGCTTCTCTCATAGTGTCTATGAAAGCAATAGTAAACGAGGTTCTGGCTTAGTAGATGAGTTTTGGTTACTTGAGTAAACCTATTTTTTCCTGCTTTCCCCAAGGCTTGATTTGTCCTTCCTTTCTGTCTGGAGTACACACATCTGGAGCCGGCAGTAGAGGAGATATCTGTCAAAGTACTTTTATGACTACCTAGAGCTCATTGCAAGAACCCCTTCATCAGTGCATCCTTGGTAATTTTGTCCCTCCTTGTTCACCAGCTTTGTTACTCACATCATTTATTCCTTTTGATCTTCCTTTGTTACAGTGGTTGACTTTTCTGTGTTACTCTGGTACTGGTACAACCACTGGTTTAAATTTCACACTGCATTTTAGAATATAATAAAATAAATAAGCAAATTATGTGGAAGGCATTAAAAGTCAACATCAAAAAACTTAGGAATGTGGAGGAGAACAAAAAAACAAACCCACTTTTTTTCATCATACAGTTCCATGTAGAGACTTAAGGCAAAACTGCCCTCCTCAAAATTTTTATTTAAAAATGCCTAGAAAACATTCATGGAGTAAACCAAAAATTGAAAAAGATTTAAAAAAGCAAAAATGCAAAAGCACTCTATATAAAAATAGCAACAGGCTTGAGGATTAAATGGTTTAACATTCCATGTAAGAAAATATTACTTGTAAAAATTATCTTCTCCCATCCCCGCAAATTTTCCAAAGGTTTTCCAAAATGTTGCATGTCAGTGGAAGCTTTAAAGACTCTAGTGTGCGGCATCGGTTGTGCACACTCATCCACATGTTTCAGAAGAGACCAAAAAGTTGAATTGGGAGCCACAATCAAATAATTTGTGGCTTTCCCATGACATCAATAGGGTTACTTTTAGTTAATCTTCTACCTTCAGAAAATGTCTTCCCAAAGAAAAGTAGGACTGTACTGATCCTTGTAGTCTTTAAATTAATTGCCTCTGTTCTTAAATTAATATAGGTAGTGGTAGCTGTAATTTACATAATGTTTCTATCAACAGAAAAGAACATTAGGATCAGTCAGTGTTGAGAATTACAGTAAAGAGAAATCTTTCATAAAGGAATTATATGTTTTTGTAGGTGTTACATTACCTTTCCTGGACCCTGTTCTGTCAGTAAGGTCTGTATCCTTACATAGCCCAGCAGTAATTATTTCTTTTTTTTTTTTTTAGTGTAGTGATCTAATCCCAGGACACCTTCTATCACCTTTTATCAGCAAAAACACCTTTCAAATGGTAGCTAACAAGAAAAAATATGCCATGTAAAAATGAAACTCAAGTAGTGAATACAGACAACAGCTGTGAGCCTTTTCAGTTGGAGAGTATTATTTGAAGGCAGTATTCATCCACCCAGATGGTTGAGATGGGCTATGAAAATGTATTAATGCACTTACTGCAAGAAATTATGGTATTAGAAAAAGCTTATTATTTGTCTGGAAGAAGAAACAACCTGGATGGAATGCAAAGCCTTAAAATGTTATGGTGAATAATAAACTATACAAATCAACTCTAGAAAATGCTGATAGTAATTGTCTGTGGAGAGAGATAAAGATCTCTCGTCTGCTAACCCATTTGGTAGATAAGCTCTGGTAGAAATAAGGTTGGGAACCTCTAGCAATAAGAGCTTACTTTTTACTCAGTGGGAAAAATGCCAGTTGTTCCTCAAGTCTGAATCCTAGGTCATTATAGTTTTATGAAGAAACATTCATGAAATTAAAATAAGGTCTTCACAGAGAATTCAAGATGCACTGCTTCTATAGGTAAGGAAAGAAATGCTTTACAAACTTTAACAATAATTTAATGTAGAATTAAAACATCTTTTGGTGACTACTTGGGTGAAATCCTCATCCTCTCTGTATCTACTTTACAACACATAAAAATGCCACAGATGTTACAGAGTCCTTGAGGCATTTTTTCCAGCTTTAAGAAGATTCCCTTGGAAAAGCTTTTGTAGAAGACAACTGTGAACTCTGTGGGAAAACAACCCACAGCCCAGCAAAGTTTTCCAGTAGCTCTGGGTGGCCATTGCCTGCTACAAAGCCCAAGGCTGTTAGTTGCACCAGGCTCTTTCCAGCTCTTTGAGTAGCCTAGGACCAAGAAAACAGAAATAGAAATGAAATCTGCTTTATTGCCATGCTGCTCTTGAGTTCCGGTTCCTAACCTATACCAGTTAGAAAATTGCTAGAAGTCCCTGTAATGTGTAATTTGCAGTACTTTTCATTAATTCTGTTTCATACTATTTTGCCTGCTCTGTTAGATAGAACAAATTGCTGGTTTAAGCCATGAATATTACTGCAACATGCTTTCCACTTTTTGTTATTTGTGTTGTAATTATTACATCGCCACTTACAGATATATACCATTTCACATAATGAATTTCACATGTGACCATAATACAAACAGAAGAGAAATGCTGGATTCAGAACTGACTGTGTCTTCTCAGCAGAGGAGATTTGTTCAAGTTATTTCTGTTTCAAATATGTGTGATTTCAAGGTTTATTCATGATGGTTATTCATGCAAACATGCCTAATTGTTATGGAGAGTGTGTGTAATTCCATGTTCCTAATCCAGAAAAGGAGCAGCAAGGATTTATAAGCAAGGTTGACTCAGTGAGAATGATAGCTTCTAACTCAAGAAAGCTGTTGCTTTGATAGGTTCTGAGTCACAGCTGCTCACTTCAGTGGTGAAAATTCATTTTTCACTGCTTTTTGCTCCTGTTAGACCTGCTAAGCCAACACTGCTAAATGAGAGCAAGGAGACCCCTTTGTCCCATTTCACACATCGTCAACAGAATTGTTTCCTGTGGTAAATTCACCCTGAAAACAACAGGGGACTTGGAGGTACCAGAGAGGCATAAATTGAAGTTTGTGGGATTGCTGTGGTGTTGCACTGAAGACCTTAGGCAGCCAGAAGAACATTTATTGATGCAGTTGAGTCTCAGAGGCCTGAGTTACGGTCAGAGGTACATAGAAAGTGATTTTTCCTCTTTGCAAATGGAGCACATCTGCTCTGGAGCCACTGCATAATATGGTGATACTTCATGACACCATTTTGTGCAGTCACTTTTCATAATACTTTTTTCTACCTTTTGAAGACCATGGTTTCTTCCTTTTTAAAAACAAAAATATCTATGTGGTTTGCTCTACTTTTTAGTTTGTATTATATTGTGAAGCTTACTTTTAAAGGTTTACATCGTAATTCTTACAAGATGTTTAAGCTAAATAAGTAAATTGATGCTGATAACCATCAATAGCACATAACAGAATTAGGAATGATGAATATTAGTAGCAAGATTCATACATGATTTCGGTTACGTACCTAGTATTTATACCAGATTGAATCTTCCTTAGAATAAGTAATTACACTACATTTATAAGGTAAGCAACATTTTAAATAGTCTATTGTTTAAATTGGTAGCTGTAGGCTAGGCTGAAAGGCAACTCCGTTCAACTAATTGTTGCTATGACTCAGACCTTGTAACAGATATGCAATTAAGTTTGGTTTTCTTTCAAACCCCTCTCCAGCTCTGATTTTCTTCATGAGAGTGTAAAGAAAGGGGAAAAACACTTATTGTCTGAACAATGCCATCCAGAGCATAGGGAACCAAAGAGAAGGAAAACTTTTACGCGTAATACTGGTGTTTTCACACATGCACTGAAATGTCCGCATTAAAGAATTTTGGACTACTCAGCAGTAAGACATAGATTTATCTCTATTTCTTAAAGCTGATCCAATCTGCAGGTTACTATCTTAACTCTCTGCTCTTCTTTTTCACCTTCTCCCAGAATTGTTTAAAACTTTAACATTTTATTTTAAAAAACCAACAAACTCAAACCAAGTCAGTTAAGATTTTGCTTCTCCCTGTAAAAAATCTTATTATTCAGCCTAAAACGTTGCTCAGAGCACCCCCACCAGATTTATTCTTGTCTTTTTTTTTTTCTTTCCTCTAATTTACAATTTAAGGCATATTAACTTTTGATTCTGCAAATTCAGTTCCAGTTCTGAAATTCAGTTTGAACTCTGAATCCCTTCTGCATTACTAATGAAAGAGGTTTGATGAGTTGGAACTTAAATTTCAGTCTTTTGAGGACAAAAGGCAGCTTACTGTCCAAGCCTGAGTGGGTTTAGCAATGCTAGCAATGGCAACATTTTTTACCCAGCAGCTCAGTTTGGCTGTGAGGAGCAAATGTATTTAAGAAAAATACTATTTTCATCACATTATGAACTTGTTTTACCCTTGCTACATTTTCTTTACAAGCAAAAAACTGAAATTGGATTTCTGATTCTGTTTGAAAACTTGGTAAATTTTTTCCAGTACATAATTCAGTAGAGTTTTAGAATTTCCTGGATTCTTCTGACCACAACCAAGTAAATCAAGAAGCCTAATTTAGGACCAATGTTACCATGGGGTCCCTTTGGAAGGAGACACAGCTCAAGAGGACAGTTTACTCTAGAACAGAGACCGGATAACAGCAAGTTTGTTTTTAACTGTGACTTCTTACTTAAGTCTCTAAAGGTATGTTGAATTAATTTAGTTTATTATCAAATCTCAGGGTAAACAAAACGTTTCCCTTCCCTCTCTGAACTAAGATCTATGATGGGAAGGTTTTCACTCTCTGCCTATCAGTAAGAGGAGTCGGTGAACTCCCACAGCTGAGGCGCTTAAACTGGATCCAGGCATCACACTTCAGTGAAATGGTGTATTGGTGCCTGCAGCTGCTGTTTACTTCTTTTTTATTTGTTTATTTCTGTTCTTGTGGAAAGATGGAGCATCAGTCTACACTGCGTACTGTGTGGCAAAGAGGAAGCTCATAAATAGTGGCTGAACAAGAATCTTGTAAAACGGTATCTCTGGGGAAGAGGAGTTACAGAATATATAACTTTTTTTTCTTTTTTTTCCTCTGCCTGTGATATTTTGCTGATAGTATGGATGAAATCTGAAATGTACTTTGCTTATTACCAAAAGCTGATGAAAAAAGTCCAGGTTCATTTTGTACAAATGATTCTCTGTGTCTTTTGCAAGAAGTAGATGGTTATCCCCATGTCTTTTCATTTTGCAAGTGATTTAACATATTACATCCTTCAAAAAGGAACAGGAGATGGTACCTTTCTACAAAGTAACTTCTGTAAAGATAACTAATGCTTTTTCAGGCACTTTGTCCTCCTAAATGAGATTGTGAAATGGAATAACTGGCAATTGAATTCCTGGCTAAGGGTTAGTCTTTTCTCCCCATTTGTGCTGTGGCTGGATGTGAGATTTTAGCATCCTAAATAGACTTGGTTCCTGTTCAACTACAATTGTTACTATTATTTTCAATATTCTAATCACTATTTTATTAATATTGCTGGGATATTATGTTTTAGTACTTTTAAATGCTCAATTTTCTGGAAAGAAGAAACCAATATACTCTCTAACAATCTTGATCTTTCAGCTAAGGTCATTCTAGCTTTAATGAGAATCAACACTTTAGATATCTTAAATAATGCAGCTTCTAATTACTTGTCATTAATATAGACATTATAAGATTTTGGGATTCTTCCTGGAATCTGCATGTATCAGAAAATGTGCAAATACAAATAATGTACTTTGGAAACTTGGATATGGCTTCAGAACCAGTTTCACCATAATTCACTAAAATACAAACCAAAGAATAGATGCACATGAATGCTAATCAACAGAGGAACAAGCTCTTGCTGTGGGTTGACCCTGGCTAGATGCCAGATGCCCACCAAAGCCACTCTATCACTCCCCTCCTCAGGTGGATGGGGGAGAGAAAATATTATGAAAGGCTCATGGGTTGAGATAAGGACAGGGAGATCATTCAACAATTACTGTCATGGGAAAAACAGACTCGACTCTCAGGGAAATTAATTTAATTTATTACCAGTCAAATCAATGTAGTATAATGAGAAATAAAACCAAATCTTAAAAACGCCTTCCTCCCATCCCTCCCTTCTTCCCAGGCTCAACTTCACCCCTCATTTCTTTACCTCCTTCCCCCCCCCGAGTGGTGCAGGGGGATGGGGGTTGTGGTTGGTTCACCACATGATTCCTCTGTTGCTACTTCCTTCTCAATGGGAGGAGGACTCCCCACACTCTTTCCCTTCTCCAGGATGAGGTTCCTCCCACGGGAGACATTTCTCCATGACCTGCTCCAGCATGGATCCCTCCACAGGATGCAGTTCTGCAGGGACAGACTGCTCCAGTGTGGGTTCCCCACAGGGTCAGAAGTCCAGCCAACTAACCTGCTCCAACCTGGGCTCCTCTCTCCATGGGGCCACAGGTCCTGCCAGGAACCTGCTCCAGTATGGGCTTTCCATGGGGCATCCACTTGCTCCCACTCACCTACCTTGGTGTCTGCAGAGTTGTTGCTTTCGCATATTCTTATTCCTCTCTTCAGCTGCAGTCTTCTGTTGTAGTTTTCCCCCCTTCCTAACCCTGTTACCCCAGACGTGCTACCACCATCACTGATGGGCTCAGCCTTGGCCAGCAGCAAGTCTGTCTTGGAACTGGCTGGCTTTGGCTCTATGGAATATAGGGCAAGCTTCTAGCAGTTTCTCACAAAAGCCACCCCTGTAGCCCTCCAGCTATCAAAACCTTCCCACACAAACCCAGTACAGCTTTTCAGTAGATGTGTGTACCAAACCACCAGGGTAATTTCCTCTTGACTAGAAGGACAACTACTTACATTCAGGACCTGTCATGGCTTTGGATGTCAGTCCTGTAGAGGAAACAAAGAAATAAGAAAGACACAGCAACAAACTACTAGAGGAGAAGTGAAGGTGGTACCATCTACCTGCTGGACTGACCATTCCACAGCTCTTCCTTTGAGGGTAATGTACATGGAGGAACAGTCCAGCTAATGTTACTACCAGAATGCCCTGCCTCTGGCTGCACATACAGCTGGGCTGTTTTTGAAGCAGTTCCTAAATGGCTACAATTTCCATCCAAGTGTTTAAGGAAAACCAGTTTTGGGTTGCATTTTGGGGGTCTGACTGATGCAGAGGTACTGCAGAAGAAACCACACAACCTGTGTAGTGGAGTTGGCAGAGGCAGATCCTGCTCATAAATCAAAGCAAGTGAGTTTGATTGCTTTTGGTTCTGGCATTTTTCTTTGGTGTGTTTGGTTTTTTTTTTTCAGAAAAGAGAATCCCACAAATAAAATAGCATTTTTCTATGTGATTTTAGCATAGGAGATATGGGTCACAAGACCTATCATGTTTGTTTTAAGAAGTAAAGAAGACTATATTCCAGAGATTGGACTTTTGTCATCACCTCTGAAACCTCACCCTCACACAAATAATTGAAAAAAAATCATCATTGTCGGATGTTATCTTCATGGTAAAAATAGCCTGGTTATTTTCCTTCTGCAGAAACAACATCTGTTGAATGAAATAAAACAAAGCAAGAGAAGTCATATCAGCCTTATAAATGACATCACCCAGTTATGCTGGTCCTTTATGTGATATTTTATTTTTTTAATAGGAGGCTTTTTTTTAAATGTTTTTTATGCATTATGAAAGTCAGATATTGCTGCTGGGTTCTCAGTGTGATTTCAGAAAGTAGATGAACTGAAAGGGTATTTTTCTCTCCTTGAAATCATCAAGTGGGGATCCGCAGTATGCTCCCACCCTTTAAACTGCATACATGCCAAAGTTCTCTGTGCTTCCACCTACACTGAGGCTGGTGGCACAGGATTAAACCTTTTCAGTGATTTGCCTCCAGTAATTCAAATAACTGCAGTCAAAACCTGGGGACAGCTTTTCTGCTTTGTTTTGTTTTCCTTTGTGCCTACCCCTGCAAGCAACAGTCTGGAAAAGAGGGATAGTATTCAGCAGTCACACAGAGAAAGCTGCTTTCCTCCC
>JAOXNG010000001.1:212786849-212803443 GCA_028566535.1 Scolopax minor
ACTGGTGAAAAGAAGTCTTCCCATAGCAGTGCAAGACAAACACGTTTCCTGTAGCCAGAATTGTTTTAATCAAGTAGCAGCATTTAACACTGCATATAGCACTGTTAAACTGGGAGTTTTTAGTAAATTAGAAAAGACTAAAAATCGTCATTCAAATGACCCTGAAAAATCCTTGGGTTACTCTGCAATTATAAGGATAAAAAGGGGGCACAGCTTTCATCTAAGTGCTCTGATCTGTCCAAGAATGAGTTGGTGTAAAATTATTTTATATTATGTTTGCCTTTATAATAATTCTAAGTTTTAAAGCTTGATTAAACATAATTGATAGCAAAAGAGAATATGTTGAAATACTTACTTAATGTGAGATATTTGTGAATGTCCTGCAGTTCTCATGACAATACTGACATCGGTAAAAGGTTTTGGTGCTATGAAGGTGTGAAATAAAAAGAGATCAGCACAAATTTTTATGTGATATACATACCTTTATATTTTTAATATGAAAATGTCATCTATGTTCAGGATTTTATCAATCCTGTAAAGTTGGATTATATAATGGTTATGACTGTCAAACAACTAAATCGGGGAAAAGAGCAGGAGCAGAAAGGAACAGGAAGAGAAGGATGAAATGAAACATCTGTCACTGTTACATCCATGCCCTCAGCTAGTCAGACTCTTAATCTCAGCTGTTAAAGTAAGCAAACAGGAAGATCTTCATACCTTTATTTGGGTTTAAATTTATAGGTGTATGTCATTCTCTCTCTTGCTGCAGGGAACAGCCAGTGCACAAAATACACATGAAGATCTGCTTGCCTCCTCAACATGCCTTTTCTTCCAGTGTCTCCCAGCTCTCTGCTTCAAGAAGGCATGAGCTGGGGAGTGACTTCTCAAACTTTTTGGCTTTTCAATCCCCACCAAACTTTTACAGAGTAGTATAGCATGTGAGCAGCCAGCATCAACTTACTGAGTGTTGGCCTGGCAGGTAAGCCCTAATGGCAGGAGTGTGTGGGAGACCCTTCAGCAGAGTGCCTAGCCTTGCACTACCAAGGAAACAGTGGGGCTACAGGCATTAGGACCTAATGCAGTCAGCTGTCAGGTGAAATATCTATTTTTGTACTGTCAAGAGTCAAATAATTGACTTTGGCAACTATGAAGTCATTGGAGCTAATTTTCTGTTGCAGTGAACCTTATGTAGATGTTTACCCAACAGTGAATATATGTTAAGCCTTAATGCTGGAGGTAAAGCCACTTGGCCCTCACTCTACCCTGGTACAAATAATTATGCCCGATGTAAGGCAACAAAGAATTAAGACTGCTGATTCTTTTTTTAATGCAAGAATAATAACCTGTTCAAGGCATGCTATGACTCATGCTCAGTGAAATCACTGGTGCTAGCTACCTAGTAATTTGGAGCTAAATTTGATTTTACACCTGCACTTAAGGAAATGTGGTAAAATTGCCGGTGATTAAATGGAATCAAAAGGCACAATGAAAACCTTATCGTAAGTCCTCGTCATCTTCTGTTTCCCTTGGTTTTGGCTTGCTCCTTTGGAAAGAATAAAATGACAGACTGGGCTTGGTTTAGCATTACAGAACAGCTTGCATAGTTTCCCAGACCAGAACATCAACGTCAGCCTTTCGTTTGTTTCTCTAGCAGGACACAGACAACATCTTCACACCAATACAGAGCTCAGTGCCATAGGTTCTGTTTTACTTTCCAATATATCATTATGTTTTGGAACTACTAATCTCTGAAGGAGGCAAACTTGCATTTTAGCATGTCTTTTTCTTTTGCCTGTCTGAAGGACTGTGTTTTTCATTTTAGAAATATATGCTGCATTGCTGCTGGTAGTGCCATATTTAATGAAATGTAACCATATTCAGTCTTTTACTGTACCAAAATGTGCTGAGAGCTTTTGTTAAAAGCTCTTACCTTTGTTAAAGGCAATTGCCTTCATTAAAGGCAATTTACCCTCTGGTTTGCGTTTGAGTAGTTTTATTAAAGATGCCTCGATCGTACCAGGTTTTATCAGTTTTGGTGAGCAGAACTTTCTGAGTGAGTGCTAATGGCATTTTGCATTACATGTCAATCAATGTCATCGAATGCATCTCTGAGACTTATCATAGAAGAGATAAAGAAGTCAGCTACTATTGTAGACCTTGATTTTAACCTTAGGACTAAATTGTCTGTAATATTGCACTTTCTCTTATTGCTAGAGACTGTATAACAGTTGTGGATCTCTTCCTGCCAGTTTATGTTGTATTAGCATCATCTACACCTCACTTGCATCGACATGTTTTTTTTTCTATTCCCATTTTAGCAGAACTGTTGAAAGAAAACCTATTGCAAGAGAGAACAATCCTTCTTGATTTGGTTTCCTGCCTAAACAACTCTGTCTCTTAATTTGTAGCTCAGATTGCTGCGTGTTGACTGATGTTCACGTTCAGAAAGAATTTATTTAGGTGATGTGAAATTTTGGTGCCTTCGTTCTCATCAATACTTTGCAATCCACTGAATTGGTGATATCAGTTTGGTGTGTTGATGCTTATTGGGGGAGTTCTTGTAAATACTGAGAGTGAAAAAAAAATCTCTTTTCATTCTCTCTTGCAGTGACCCTCTAATTCTGCCCTCTATTGACATATTCCTGCTTATTGTCTCCCATTATATCTCTTGATCAGGATACTGGTGTTCCTCTTGTGCAGTCTCATTGTGATGTCTTCTTAATGTAAGTATTTGTACTCCAATTAGTTGCTTCTTCATGCATCCTCATCTACTGCTGTCTATAGGTCACCACTTTGTTCCAAACCATTCATATCGCACTGTTTCAATGGGGTATAGAGGGGCATGACAGTGTATGTTGTTGTCTTGTTTCCTACTTCTGTGATCATAGTTTTGGGGAGTGATTGGTTGTTCTTATACTGTGTTCATCACTGATTTTTGAAATTGTACCACTTTGAAAAAAAATATATAGTTTATACCTGGTATTTTCTTCACTAGGATACAAGCTGCAATATTCCATCTTGGCAGGATCTGGGGTTCTTTGACTCTGGAAGAGTGATATCCAGGGAAGTCCAAGTCCCAGTGTGTCTGTTCAGTTACATCTTTGTTCTTTCAGTGTTCTCGATGCTTTCAGGCAGTCTTGCCTCTTTCCTAAGATAATGCTATTAAACTTTTTCTTTGTAACTGAATCTCTCTGAGAGGGTTTGCAAGGGTAGCTTTTTAGTCAGTGGACTGAAAATCTGGTTGTTATAAGCTGCTGCTGAATTTTTGACTCTGGGCAGACCTCCTTTTAAAGCATACTTGGATTGAAAGTTGCCTTACAATTACCTCTTTCTCATGCTTTTTACCTTTTACTACCTCTTTGTAGCAATAAGAGCTATTGGGAGTTAGATTGCAACACCTTGTTCTGAAACTATTTGAGGTAGTGCTTTTTGGTCTAAATAATACTCATCATGAGACAAATATTCATAAGGCTATTCCAGCAATGAATTCAGCTCCTTAGACCTCCTAATGTTACATTAAGGGGTAGGATCTGGTAGAGATTAGAGGTCCATATTAATTTTCTGTGCACTTACTGACACTGCAAACCATTCCTGTTTGTTTCTGTTATTCACATACAAATAACAGTGCACTGCTCACACAATAGTGCAGAAATTAGAGGTGTGAGGAGGCCATTAGAAGAGGTGTACGGGATGCGACTTTGCTCTCAGTGAAGTCCCTGGAAGTTCATCAGAATTTCAGAGGTACCATGGGTTTAAATGAAAGCAAAGCTTGACCCACTGTAGTGAATTACTGTAATTCCTTTGAATTTATTAATCTCACTCATAGATGAGTTCAGCTCTAATGTAGAGGGAGGGAAGAGAAGGGAATGGCTGCTCAATTGCAGGGATACTCCAGACCTAACCATGTGTGTGGAGCAGCTACTGGCTTCTTGTCCTCTTCCTCATAGCCAATCTACCTTGAACTTGGTCTAGAGTGATTTCACTGTGCTTAAATGGACAGGCCCAAGGTTGTGAAGGCATTTGCATTTGTACTCAGAAGTCCTACAGAATTCAGTAGGACCTCAGGGTTTCTTGTGACTCTACTCTCACGTAGAGGGGTTTCACTCTTTCATCTATAGCTTTCTCAGCCTACCTGGTTTTTCTTGCAGCTCCCTTTGAATCTGAGTTCAGGAAAAAAGAGCACAGGCACAGCATCTCACCCCCGGTGTTGCTTGCAAATTTATGCCTCTGTGATAAATTGCAATTGTTAGGGGAAATGATTAGGGACTAGAGCAGATCTCCTGAAGACACTCCCTCCTGCAGTCAAGAGAGGGACAAAGAAATGCTATTTCTCCTTTCTTTTATCTGGTAAGAAGAAATAGAGGGACTACTGAAGAAAATTAAATTAGTAAAATGATGAGGCAGTAATAATGATAGCCTAGTATTGCTTTGCAGTTTTACCTATCACCATGCAACATCTCTGCACGAGGACTCTGAGCAGCAGTGACACAGTGTCATCAACAAATCAACAAAAGCACATTTTGATCTAATTTTGTAGTAATAGTGTCTCTGCCCATCAAAATGGTCACTCTCCCAGCAGTTATGGCGAGCTTTAAAAAATCATGCAGTACATCTGCATTTGGAGAGATAAACAAAATCAATCAATGCATGTGCTAGAGATGTACATTTACTATAAATGTGAACTAGTTTTATTTATAAGCAGAAAACTACACATGTAACAGTCTCTATATACTCAAAACCTATTGACATCAGCTACTGTAAGTTTATTGCAGGAATTTGCCAATGGAGCTCAGCAGAGCAATGTAAATGAGTAATGTTGCAGTTACAATATTCATTCCCATATAGACTTTAATTTCTACATGAGTTCTCTTTGTCTCTGAGTAGAACTATTTCTACACAGCATTTTGTCAATGTAAAATCCACAGTATCTGCAATAACAGCTTAGTGGATTGGCACTTCAAATATGATTGGAGACAATTCATTTCTTCTAACCATTAGAACACAAAAATTTACAAGTTACAATTGTGCCCTTTTCCCTTGAATCTGTCTGTGCGCTTTAATGCCATTTCATAAAATGTATCAGCAAATGTAAGGCTGTTTCTATGACACCAAAAGAGTATTACAGTGAAAATCTATATGAAAAATAAAATTCAAGCACTGAACATCAAAATATAAAAAGTAACCAAGATGATGAATGCTCTTTGCAGTCTATACAGTCTATTCAATAACTGCCTAGGCTGAACTCTATGACTCTACCTCCACTTAATTGTCCTGCCTCAAAGTCTGTGCAAAGAGTCTACTTACACCAGCTCACAACTGTGCATGTTAAATGCGTGTGGGTCAACGATCATACACATACATCTGCAGTAGCTCCAAGCTCCTGTTCTGTATACCTTCAAAATCTGAATCTCAACCAGATGTCCTCATTACTAGGTTGTTGACTGCTTTGGAAGTCAAAGTAGAGCATGAGTAATTGCATCAAAATTTGATGCTGAATGGTGAGTCCTTTCAAACCTCCAGGGATAAAATAAAGGGGTAAAGGAAATATCTGTTTCACAAATAGAGAAAGTAAAGTGGTAGCTTTCATTTTCCTAAAGTCATAGAACAAGCAACTGCTTGAACCAAGAATATAAGCCTGGGGTACATGACTCCAATGCTGAATTTAAATTATGCCTAAGTAACATGAGCTTGTGAGAGTCATTAATCATTTGCTTTCCTTTCCCACCACTTTAGAACCCTGGAATATTTTGAAAATAAAATAAAAATTATATTCAGCAGGATAATTAATTATATTGGGATTGCATGGCAATTAAAGAACAACAAATAAGATTTTATATTACAACGTTTAATGAACTGTGAAAGATCAGGAAGTAGAGACAAATATCTGAAAGGAGACACAGTCTTTTTGGGGGCATAGTGGTAAAAGCAGATAGAAAAGGAACTCCACCTTGGTGAAAACTATTGCTGAAGAAGTTATTTTTTGAGTAATGACCTTGTGTTGGTCATCATGCTTGTCATGGTTTGGTTCAATTTTGAAAACTTAATGTGACCATAGATCATGCCCAGTAGATCTGCCCAGGTTGCCACGTGCATCCTGCTTATAGCTCATGGGGATTTCCTGCTTTTACTCCTCACTTCTCTTTACCCTCTTGCTCATTTTTGAGTTTCCTTTTTGTAAGCATGGTTGATTTTCTGTCTCAAGAAAAAGCAGTCACTGGCTAGGCTCCTTTTCATTATAATTTATGTGAATCTGAGTTTACACTGGGTGTGATCACTGATGAATATTCATGTAATCTAGTATCTTTGAGGAATTGTTATCCTGTTTAATCATGCTTTAAAGCTTGTGATCCTCTTTCCTGTTGATAATGCTTCTTAGCATATTTCCTGTTGTGGAGAGACTGAGCCACTCAAAGATGCTGAGCTTATATGGTGATATGGGACACCGTGCAGAAGCACAGAGATGTTTTCATTTCTTTTGAGAGCTGAGGCCAATAAGATGCCTGGCATTGTCTCTGGGAAGCAGATAAGATCAAATACTCCCTGATGTTGGGAAAGCAAAATAAGCAGCATACCATGTTTTTTTTCTCTGCTATTAAAGGGTGAGGCTCATTCACTTTTCAAGGGAATGTCACCTTCAGCAGCCACTTTTCTTGTCACTTAAGTCACCCCCCAAAAGCAGGAGTCCAGCGGTTTTTCCAATTTCAAGAATTAATCTTTTGTGTAGGGGGAATTTAGCAATCAGTACTGAAAGAGCTTGCACCAAATTGTGTCTGGCTCAGCCTAGTTGTGCTGAATACACAAAAGAGCCTCTGTACCCCATACCTCTGATTGCTCTCCAAGTGGTAATGAAACTAATTGCAGTCTCTGGTTGCAGCCTCTGGAAGTTTCTCTGTCTCTGTATGCACAGTGGTGTTAAGACATATAAACTGGAGACAGGGTTTAGATTCTCATTTTACATACCATATGGATGACTAAATATCTATACTTTGATACAACACTGTCACCCGTCACGCTTAGTGGGGCAAAATGTATTCTATAGTAATGTTTTTGGAGTTTAAGCAGAAATAAACATATATCCCTAAGGATTTTCAGTGTTTCTTTATGTCCTCCAAAATAATATTTTTTCTTTTCTTTTAGATATTTTCTCTGGTTTTTTTCTGTCATCTTCTTCTTAGTGGGCTCAGGACTGTAAAATGACTCTTATATGGGCAAATATAGATTGTTTGAAGACACTTGTTTTGTATCTCCCTGGGAATATTGCAAGTGAAGGCACAGAAACACAGTTCCAACTTAACTGATCTCTACAATTTGATACCTTGAGGAAAAAAAAATTCTGATGCTAGCTGGGTTGTGTTCTCANNNTACCCTTGTGTAGTTTCTGTTCTCGCGGGCTCGCTGGTTACATGTAAGCACCTTTTCTGCAGCTGTATCACAGCACCTGATTTGTTTGTTGTTGTGTGACATACCACTGATGGGTACAGGTAGCTTCTGGGGCAAAACAGTTCTCCTCCAATTTGTCTTTCCAATAGCAACTGTGCACAAAAATGTATTACCGGGGTATATCTGAAAACCGACAAAGCAGGGCGATAGAATGTCTGTGACTCCTCATCACTTTTAAATCAGTCAGTGTTTTGTGTAGATGCTTAATCAATGACCATTTGGAGATGAATTAGTCTGGTGTATTTATTCCCCAGGCTTTGTACAATGTCCAGACGTGGGTATTCTTCCAGGGCACAGAAACATTGCGGGGGTGATGTGGGGGAGCGTGCCAGCGCTGCAGGGAGTGTAACAGGAGGGGGCACGTACGTCCAGCTCCTTTGAGTACATTCGATTTCTTTGGTAAACAGAAGTTTCTTCTTGTGCTTCTGTTATTTTGAGCTCTGGTTAAAACTGGAGTTTTTATTGTGCCATAAATAAACTCTATATAATTATTTCTCTTTTAGATCTCTTAAAGGACCTACAATAATTTTGTCTCAAAAAACCCCCATGCTTTACTAAATTTGTAAAAATGAGATTTTTTTAACATTATTTTTAAGCATCAATATTTTTGAGGATTATTAAAGAGTAATTCTCTGCACAATTAACATATATGTGAACTCATGTCACCTCTTTTTTAGGATTATTTTTGCTTCGTAGCTATTTTTTGGAAGGGCTGATGAATATGATGTATACTAGATGTTCACAAGACTGACTTAATTTTTTTCCTTTCCTTTATAAACTGACCTATCTTAGTCCTTCGAACATTTTAAGACTACTTTTTCCCAGCTGTTGTTAGTAACCATGCAGATTTTGTTAGTTTGCTTTTTTTTTTTTGTATTAGTAATTAAATTTTGGAAGAATAACATTATTTGATTTGATTTTAAATGCAGGAGTCACTTTATGGTATGGAAATGGGGAGAGGAGGTCAATCAGCAGCATGAACTTTTGTTTATGGAGTAAGGCTATGCTGAACATTCCTGTTCTCCAGTTCTGCTTGGGAGATAATCAAATAAATCGTGACAACTCCCCACTTTGCAGTGTGATATGTAGGAACAGAGAACAAATAATGATTTCATCTCTAATAGTTTCATTCTGGTATAGAGTAAAATGAGATTTCCCACTGTAATGGCATAAAACTACAGAAGACCAAGGAGCAATTTCCGTTCCTACCTCTTTGCTCAATTTTTTCTATTCAGCCATTAAGCTCTCAACAAGATTCCTGAGTAAGTCTGTTCCACAGTAATTTAGAAGCCACAAAGACACCTCAGTTTCCAAATGAACTAGAAGAGCATTAGTTTTAAATGTAAGAACATGCTTCTCCAGAGTGAAAGATTGGCCTTCAAGTGTATTGCAAGATGCTCTGGCTGCATAAGTAGTATGCAATGCTCATAACTTTATTACTCAAGTGTACAAAGAATTGAGATTTGAGTGTTGACCAGACAAGAAATAAATGTTGCTATCAGTTCCATTTCAAAATCTTTTTTCTTGATGTAATATCTATAGAATCAGTGATGCCAAATACTGATTTCTTTTCCTCCTGTATTTCCCAGAGATTCATGCCTTCTATTGCACTTAATTGTTTTTTAAGTGGATATAGCATTTTAAACAAAATTTAAATGAATGCTAAGGCTTTTTCAGCATAAGAAAGTGAATAATTAGTTGAAATGATTACAGGAGTTTCCTGAATCCCTGCTCTATTGTCAGACATTTGCCTTGGGAAGTAATTTAATTTCTCTGCTTACAGTGGAAAGCTGTAGTTGCTAATTTCTAAGGAGTGTAACACAGTTAATGTCAGCAGAGGACTGGAAAAATATATCCAGTTCTGCTTAAGCATGTATCCTATAGTTAGATTCATGAGGTCCTTTTCTAGATTCTGGGTTTCATAACCATTCTTGAACCACTCTATTTCTTGCCATGTTCTCCCTTGACCAAACATTATTTTTTCTCTCAAGCTTGGGGCTCTACATTTCTTCTTCTTGATGTTGTGTTCTGACTGAGTTCTTCCATCCCAATAGCTAGGGAGAGTACACTGGCATTATCTTAGGATGTATTTAACTTTATGTGAATAGCTTTGGCCTCGTAACTGACAGACAATGTCACCAGTGTTCTTCAATACACTTGTGAAGCAATATATACATCATAATATCATTGTGTTAAGCATTATATACGTAATTCCTGGTTGTACTGCTTTTTTAGTCCCAGGACTTGGACTGGACCCAGCTTCTTTTATTATTTATAACATCAGTAATTACATCCTTTTTGAGTTTTCTC
Source organism: Scolopax minor (assembly GCA_028566535.1). NCBI lineage: Eukaryota > Metazoa > Chordata > Aves > Charadriiformes > Scolopacidae > Scolopax > Scolopax minor. The sequence continues at coordinate 212,796,600 of JAOXNG010000001.1, forward strand.
TGACTCATTTTTTGCGAAATCAAAACATGTTCCCCTTTTCTTTTGCCTAATAAGGTATCTATCGTCCTATTTGTCAGTGGATTTCCTGTATCTTGCCATACAATAACTCTATGAACCTGGTCTCCCTTTGCTTTCATGGTATCCAATGAAACAGGGAAAACCTTGTCGTCATAGTTTACAAAGTACACATTCATCAGACACTCCTCTTTGCCTACAATTCTTGCTTGTAGCTTTCCAAGTTTAATTTCTAGATGCATCCAATGTGTTGATATGGTTCTCCAGCCACTCTAGGCACTGGAATTGTTTTATTCACTTGCTGTGCTATATCTACATGCCAACAAGGGGGTGATGGGTGCCTCCTTACCTGTGTTATCCTTTTCCTTCTTTTTCCCATGGTGGGTGAGGTCTCCAGATCCTGTAGCTGGATGTGGCCTGTGGCCGGTTGAGGAGGGGATCTTCAGAGAAAGGGGTAGCTCAACAGGGAAAGTGTCTTTGTCCATCCTTCCCAGTGATGCATCCTTCCTCGCTTCTCAAAGCTACATCTTTTTACAAGTGATTGATTTGTCTCCATGCAGGATTAGTCTCCTCAGCTCTTATTTAGTCATTCAGTCTCAAGGATGTGTAAAACCCCAATATCTTTGAGCCAGCTATGCTGTAGAAATGCTTTTCCCCATCAGAAGAAAAAAGCTCTTGAGACAATGTCTTTTATAGTTTCTGATGTATTTCTTATTGGAAATATAAACTGTCTCCTTGAGAAACTGCTTGAATTTCTTTTTTCTTTCTTATCTGCCTCCCTTCAACACATGCAAGGAATAAATGGCCTGACAAACTACTTGGCCTTAAAGGGCCATTATGAAGCAAAGTTTAAAAAGGAGCAGGCACTGTGGACTAAATTAAGCCTGGATAACAAATTTTGCAGTTTCCTAGACCTTTGTTCATGAACTAAGGAGAATGTAGGCTGGAATGTAGGCTTCTTCCCGGCATGTTTATCTATTTTACTGTGTTCAGTTTCACAGAGGAGTTCTGGTGCTCTGCTTAGCTGATTTGCAAAGAAAATTCTTGATTTTTCTCTGTTACAGAAGCTGTGATATCTTATGGATGAGATTGCTTCCAGTGTTATTAAAAATCTGCCAGGTAAACTAATCTCACAGTAATACCAATAACCTTTGACCACACTCTTTGGCTTCACTGGCCTCTCACAAGTATGACAAAGCCAAAAGTAAATCTGTACAATGTTCAACGTAGTTCTTCTATTGAAATGTGCTCTTTTTCAGAGCCACTATTAATAGCTGATTCTCTCTATGTTACAGATGAATATACACTCATTAATTGTTCTCAAACAGAAAAATCTGGACAATTAAATATATGCAGCCACTCATGAAAATCCTAGAAAGGGAAATTATTTGAAACACACATTTGTCTGTCTTTCGTCAGCATGGGCTCACAGATACACAGATGGTCTACACGGGAGCAGAAGTCTGATCCTTCCTAGAAGCACCAGAGTCACTGTGCACACTGGATGTCTATCTGCATAGATTGCATGTCTATCTGCTTCTGTCAAGTGAGTCCCAAACAGAAATATATTACTCTCACTGGATGTAGCTGCTCACACGCAGTAGCCCATGGCATACCTAATGGGTATCTACTCACCAGGAGCTTTTGCATGTAATCATCTAGTCCAACTGCCTGACCAATTCAGGGCTGACCAAAAAGCAAGGCATTGTCCAAGTCTCTCTTAAACACTGACAGGCTTGGGGCATTGACCACTGTTCTAGAAAGCCTGTTCCAATGTTTGACCACCCTCACAATAAAGAAATCGTTCCTCCTGTCCAGTTTAAACCTCCTCTGGCCCAGCTTTGAACCATTCACATGCATCCTATCACTGGATCCCAGGGAGAAGAGATCAGCACCTCCCTCTCCACTTCACCTCCTCAGGGAGCTGTAGAGGGCAATGAGACTTGTTCATATACTCTGGGGCAAGATGGGGTAGTGGAAAAAAAAATGTATTTTATCAGGTATTTTCTGTCCTTGCTTTTCAAATGCCTGAGTCATTTTTATGGTTTTGTTTTCTTTTATGTTAAAAAACAAGCCTTTTTAAATTGCATGTTAATTTATGCTGGTTTTTAGACACAAGAACACTGTCAGGAAGAGAATGTCACCTCTCATCCAAGATTCCAATGGTTTTAACAATGCAAACCCCCTGGGTTTTACTCTAGTTGAAGGAAGGTTGAAGAAAACTTTGCATTGCTGTTTTCTCTCTAGCAATAATACAAGCTTTTTCCTTAAACTGGCTGTGCAGATGCCTGCCCGATTTATTGGGTCACTTACTTGCTACTCTATCATCAATTCAGGTGACAGAACTACATGGAAAAGGTAAAGCATGCACTGTTAAAAGCTTTCATTGAACAACTTTGGAAATTTAGTTCTTATTGTTAATAATACTTGTTTTGTTTCACACAAGCTGCTCAGCAATGACAGGTTATCTCATGCTCAGCTGCCTGAAGCTGCTACTGATGTAGACCCATCTTTATCCACATGGATCTTGGTAGTTTTGGAGAGGCAGCCTGATAGCGTGGTGGCCTCTGCCTCAACATATGAGGCTTGGAAGTCATCGCTTTCATGTGAATGACCCCCTGTGAGGAAGCAGAACGTGGAGCACTGTTGGGTTTCTGGAACTTCCCTGCATCTGCTGCCTGGTTACCCTGGGTGGAAAGGAGAGAAATAAAAAAAGATTAGCCTACGTTATCAGACTCAAACCTTTTATTGATTGCCTTTAAGGAATGCTTTTCATGGCACAGTTAAACTTAAGATGTAAATCCTTTTTAAGACATTTTTAAGCCAGAGTTAGCTGAAAAGCATATGTTTGTTGTAAGCATGCAGGCTGGAGTACAGAAGTAGTCTCCAGTCTGTGTTCATCTGCTGATGCTGCTGATGCACTGAGTCCACGTGTGACTGATGTGCTTTGGTAGAAATGTCCTCCCTCCTGGTACAAATAAGCAGTCTTGAGCATATATGGGCCAGTAAAATGGTGTGGAAATGCTACTTTTGGACTAGTTGAGTGGTCAAGGTACACATCGTATGTAACCTGCAAAACAAAAACACTTTGCACATGAGACTGGATTGTTGAGCCTTAAAAAGACTCAGCAAGTGCCAAGACACATCTTTTTCATTCTACTCTGTAAGGAGAGGCAAAACATCTACATGAAGGGGAATAATTAGGCTTGGAGCCTTTCTCTGCAAGTTCTGTGCCAAGAGTGGGACAAGCTCCCAGGCACCCAGGCAGCTGGCACACAGTCTCTGCACTGCACCCCCTGTTGCTGTCTTCCAAGCTGTGATGGGAATTAGGCAGAAAGGCCACCCTGGAATGGTTTGGGCATGGAGAAATTATTAACATCACCACCAGGCTACAGTGCCAACACTGCTCACATTGCTCTGAGTGACTCAATGAACTCAGAGATGCTCTTTGGAGGGTAGGAGGCAGATAAAGAGGGAGTTTATATTCTTTTTTCCTCTTTCTCCTTATGGCCTTTGCTGGACACAACAGACTAGAATTGCAAGAGGTTGCACCAGTGCTTCTCTGGACACAACATTTTACATTGCACCTTGATTCTGGACAAAGCATTTAGATAGTTGCTATATAGTTACTCCTGGTTAAACCTCACAAAACAGTAACCTTATTAATATTTAATAGTTAGATGCAAATTATAGCCAGCCAATTAGTTTTCTCTGCAGCTTCAGCAGTTTCCCAAGAGACTGATCTTTGAGTACCTTAATTTGTCTTTCTGATGAAGGTGAAAATGTTAAAAGGAGCTTTAATTTGTTGTTTAGTTGTCTTTTCAGTTTTTTTAGGAATCACTTGAAAGATGATCAGATGAAATGTGTTTACATTCCTTTTTTTTCCTGCAAAAAGACACTGAAATTTTGTACTGAAGCAAAGATAGAGCTTGCTAGTATAAGTAGGTGGTTTTACCTTATTGGCATACTATAAACACACACACAACTATAACTTTGAATTAGCTGCAGTCTGTATTAATACTTTGGCTTATTGTATGTAATTGCCTCCTACCTAGAAGTCAGCTACTTATTTATAACTAATGTAACTTTTTGCTTTATCTTAAAAGTCAGGATTTGCTCATTTGATGTTCAAGATTATGATGCTCATTTTCTCCCTCATCAGCTTTGGAGCAGAGATAAAGCATGGTAGCATAGAACAAAGCGTGAAGTGTAGGTCAAAACATGATAGCATAGAACAAAGTGATACAAAGCTAAAAATTTACAGATTTGATCCTGAAATTGGATAGATGAGATAAAAATCCAACAACCCAAAGAAGACGTCTGCTTCAAAGTGCTTCTTCCTCTAGTGCAAAAAGGTATTTGACACATCACACTTAAAAGTCTCAGTTTGCTGGTGGTTTCTCAAATATCTGACACAGTGGGAAATTTGGCAACACTTTTTTCCCAATATTTCATTGCCGTTAACACCACAGAGCTGGCCATAGCCTGGATATAATGTGGTTAAAACACTGCTGAGTACTGCTGAGAGCAGGGAAAGACTCCACTTATCTGTTCCAGCCACACGTGTTGAGCTTACAGCTCATATAGTCATTACCAAGCTCAAGCAGTGCTTTGAGGACTTGACATTAAAACTCAGCACTTTCCAACTTTCTAATGAGCCTCATCCTCATTCAGATTCTTACCTTCATTTTCTTGTAACCTGAATTTCACTTTGCCTTCCTTGAGCACCTATTGCCTGATTACAGAACTGATATATACCCTCGTCCATTTGTTTTTAAGGATAGTAAATGCATTGGTTGAGGAGGCGATGCTTGTATTTGTTGGGCTGTTTGTTTTTTAACCATTCCAAAAGCACAAATAAAGCCCTGCTGGGTAAGGTGCAGAGATTTCCCCGCAGACTCAAATGTGTTGTCCTCATGTGTCATTTATAACTGCTCAAAAACTTGCAATAAAACCTCCCACCGTGGACAGGTTACGTGACCTCTCTTCTGAATAAAGGCAGAATAACTCCTCTGTACTGCCAATCTAAACAGTGCAAGGGAAAGAACCATCACTGATGTACTTTTCATCAAAGTAAGTAAATTAGTGTCAGGACTGGGATAAAAATAATTCACTTTTAGTTGCTAAGCCATTTTGTAGAAGTTTTTGATATTTCAAGTCATTATCCAGTTGGTAGTTTATGCCCTGTTGTCACCTATAGTTTTGCCCTTGTCTTTAAGGCATGAACTTACTTTTTAGGGTTATACTTGGACTTGCTCGAAACATTGTCAGTCCTGGTTCAAATTCAACCTGACATCCCAAATGCAATGAGCTTAGTGGGTTCATCATAGCCTCAAGTGCACAGTAGTATGCTGAATAATCCCGCACATATAATTCTGCTAAATTTGGACTGTAAGGGGGCCCTAGCACTGAGTTACTATGGAAACAGAATTCTTCTTTTCTTTCGAAAGAAATTCCCCCTAGGTTTAGTAGTGTGAAAAAAAATCCCAGTATTAGAGCTCCGTTTCCTTCCATTATCTTTTTGTGCCCACACTTTCCTAATAAGAGCTTAAAGATGACTTTTTTTGAATTGTCCACTTAGTATTCAATTTGATCACTGAGTTTTTATGTTATTTTATCTGAGGAAAAAAGCAGTGCTCTTCCCCCAGAGCTGTTGGATAGCTGTATGGATGAGTGCTGATGATTTATCGAGGACTGTGCAGAGTCACAGTACTGAGCAGAACGCAGACAGTGTTTGCTCTTCAGTAGATTATATAGACACAGGAGGAATCTCTTTCTAGCAGGCTGTCACATAAAGGCTGAGATCCTGGCTCTGCTCATGACATTTGCCATTTCACCCAGGTCTCAGGCTGGAAGATTTTATGACAGAATCCAGATAAAAGATTTACAAGATGGGAAATTGGAGTGCTTGGACAGGATGAGAGTGAATAGAAAATCGTGTCTCATGCAAATTGGACAGAGACTTGGACAGGGTAGTAGTTTGTCCTGAGAAAGAAACACTTTTTGAGAGGCAGATTTAGGAGGGACTGTGGAAAGGTTGCATAGTAAGAGAGCTAAGCTAAGCATGAATAATGCCATGGTACAGAAAGGTAGAGAGAAGGAAGCAGAGCAAACTGTGTGTAGAAGAAGAAACTGTGAAAAAGCGCAGAGCATGAGGGAGCAGTTGAGAGGACTTGAAAAGAGAGGGGAATTAGCAGTCTCTTGAAGGAGAAGCTTTGAAGCTTGATTTAATGTGAGAAATAGCAGTGCAGGGAAGTGTAATTATGTTTGTAAATGCACAGCTCACCAATGATAGACTGAGCAGTTGACAAGCAATCTTCATTCATGTGCCTCGCAATAACAATCATGTCTAAAAGGGAAAAAAAAAAGAAAAGGGGGGGGGGGGGGAAGTGAGATTCTCCAATTTAATCACAGATTAAACTGGCCAGTCATTTTTAAACTGTTACTAGGTTAACTATAACTCTATATTCAAGTATAAATCCATTAATTTTTTTCATGGTCTTTCAAGTTTATCTCCCCTTCTGTAAAGATCACTGAAAGTGTATATATTTTAAAAAGCTGCTTTCTTTAAGTAGTGAAAAAATACTGATGAGAAGTATTAAAACTCTCTTCCTATAGCCCAACTAGTCTTCAACAACAATTTATTGCCCATGTCTTGAAAACCCAGGTTTGTAAGGTCATATGAAGAAAAAGGAAATTAAAACTCGAATATAACAAGTTCTACCTAAACATGAGGAGGAACTTCTTTACTTTGAGGGTGGCAGAGCACTTCTTTACTTTGAGTTGAGCTTCCCAGAGAGGTGGCAGAGTCTCTTTCTCTGGAAACACT
>JAOXNG010000001.1:212803543-212815565 GCA_028566535.1 Scolopax minor
GCACAGAAATAGGCAAACAACAGGACTAGGAAAAGCAGGAGCTGCTTGATAAGAGGAGACTTACTTGGAAACTTGGATTGTTTAGCTTTGTGACACAATGATGATGACTGCTGTGTGGATGCATTTATGGGCTTAGCACGAGGAGGAAAAATATATTTTTAAGGTGAAGGACCTTCTTGGTATAACACATATGGGAACAGACTTCTTTTGGGATCAGAAGACAACATCTGACCAACTCAGGAACCAGATTCTGAAACAATTTCATTATTATAGACAGAGAAGAGAAAAAAAGCTAAGGTTGAGCTTGGCATGGTTTTGAAAGAGAGCAGATGATGTGGCATTGGTGGTGATTGGGTCCCTGAGACCCTTTCAGTCTGATGCACCTGTCTTTCTACACTCTGCCAGGTCTGTGTATAAAACTAATACATTGCTTTCCAGGAGTCGTCCTTCTAGAATACCATATTTAACACCACAAATCCAGAAACTGCCATGGAAATTATTCTAAACAAAGAACTGGGTCTACTTCCAAGTTTTTCCATAGGAAAAGACCAGTTTTGGAAGATCAATCACTTCAAAATATGTCTTGGACAGAACGAGGGAAGAACACATATGGCAGCTTAATGGTGCCTCTTCTCCAAACCCCTGCCATCTTCATATTGCTAGAAGAAGCAATAAGCTTCCTGACCTAAGTATAGTCTCTCTTTATCTGTTAGGAGAGAAGAGTATACCATAAGCTACAGCAGCTTTGAAACTCTTCTAACTTCCCTGTAGGTCAGGAAGATGCATTAAACCAGAGGAATTCTGTTGTTGAATCTTTCCCCATGGAAGGCTATTAAAATGATGTCTATGGACTCCATGAGCAATTAAAGAGTTTGGAGATCTTTGTTCATGGTTGTGTGCGCATGCATCAGAAGTCAAATGAAAAGGATTCTTTCCACGCCTCTGTAACTGTAAGGTCTCTGACTATTGGCATCTAGTTTGGTTCTTTAGCGGTAATAGCTATGAATATTGCAAGTGTCTCTATTTAGACATACTTTGATGGGTTAACTTGGCTCAGGAAAAGGTAAAGACCACATGCCAGAATATATTTTGTTGGTCTACTGTCCAGGAATAAAAACAGAAAAGTGCCAGACGTATAAAGAATGCCAGGATGCTGCTAATACCACTTGTCCAAAGCAAACCAACTGTTAAGAGCTTTAATAGAAACTTTATCTATTCCCCACCAGCCAGATATCCCAATGTACAAGAGCTAACTATGTGAAAAATGTAAACCACATTATCAGTCACATTTAGAAATTATTATGATTCTCTTTCCATCAACTCTGCAGACAGCCAAGTTCTGACAGCTCTGGCTAGTTAGCAGACTGAATCACTCATCATAATTATATGCTACTTACTCAGTAAACAGAGAGATATGTTATAGGCGAGGCTGGGGTGCCACCCTGCTAAGCTTTACTGCTTCCAACCCTCCAACTTTGTGCAGAACAAAGCGAGCTGCCCTCGCCTCGGTGGTTCTAGCAGGAAGTATCAGCAGGAGCCTGTCTGCAAAGCATTCCTTGGTACTCACTAAACACATCAGTCCTTTTCTGCTAGAAGCGCACACTGTCTGAGAAGCATGCCGCTGATTTCATAGAGCGAGGGAGTGAGTTAGAAGAGGCTTAGCTGCAAAGTAAAGTTCCTGAAAAGAAAAAGGATGCTGTTTTCCCTCAAACACGGAGGACCACCACAAAGTTGGAGAAGCCCTGTACCCTGTCCAGCTCTCTCTGGAAGGATGCAAACACACCCCTTTCTGGCCATCATCACCAGAGTTGTGAAAAGAGCGCTTCCCAAAGCTCCAAATACTTCAATAGCCACTAGAGCTATTTGAGCCCCATAATCCAAAGGGAGGTGGTGAGGGACCTGCTCCAACACCTGGATAGAAACAAGTCTATGGGGCCAGATGGGATCCACCCGAGAGTACTGATAGAGCTGGTGGAAGTGCTCACTGAGCCACTCTCCCTCATTTACCAGCAGTCCTGGCAAACCGGGGAGGTCCCAGCTGGCTGATGTCTAGCAGATGTGATGCCCATCCACGAGATGCCCATCCGGAGGGAGGATCCGGGGAACTCCAGCCTTTCAGTCTGACCTCGGTGCCTGGGAAGGTCATGGAACAGATCACCCTGAGTACCACTATGCGGTGCACGAAGGCCTCCCAGGTGATCAGGCCCAGCTAGCGTTAATGCGTTAATGAGGGTCAGGGTCTGCTTGACAAACCTGATCTCCTTCTTTGACAAAGTGACCTTCTTGGTGAATGAGGGAAAGGCTGCGGGTGTCGTTTACCTGGACTTTAGGAAGTCCTTTGATACAGTCTCGCACAGTATCCTCCTGGAGAAACTGGGTGCCCATGACTTGGATGGGAGTGCTCTTTGCTGGCTTAAAAACTGGCTGGAGGACTGGGCCCAGAGAGTGGTGGGGTGATGAATGGGGTTAAATCCAGTTGGCAGCCAGTCACCAGTGGTGTCCCCCGTGGCTCAGTATCGGGGCTGTTTCTCTTTAACATCTTCACCAAGGATCTGGATGGGGGAATGGAGTGCCCCCTCAGTAAGTTTTCATACGTCACCAAGTTAGGTGTGAGTGTCCACCTGCTTGTGGTAGAAAGGCTTTGCAGAGGGATCTGGACAGGATGGACAGGATGGATGGATGGATGGGCTGAGGTCAATGGGATGATGTTCAATAAGGCCAAGTGCCGGTTCCTGCACTTGGGTCGCAACAACCCCACGCAGTGCTACAGGCTTAGGGAAGAGTGGCTGGCAGAAAAGGACCTGGGGCTGTTGGTCAACTGTCGGCTGAACATGAGCCAGCAGTGTGCCCAGGTGGCAAAGAAGGCCAAAAGTATCCTGGCCTGTACCAGGAACAGTGCGGTGAGTAGGACTCGGGAGGTGATCGTAGGCCTGTACTCAGCACTGGTGAGGCCTCACCTCGAGTCCTGTGTCCGGTTTTGGGCCCCTTACCACAACAAAGACATTGAGGTGCTGGTTCAGGTCCAGAGAAAGGCAACGGAACTGATGAAGGGTCTGGAGAGTAAGTCTTATGAGGAAAGGCTGAGGGAGCTGGGGTTGTTCAGCCTGGAGAAAAGGAGGCTGAGGGGAGACCTTATTGCACTCTATAACTACCTGAAGGGTGGTGTAGAGAGGCAGGGGTTGGTCTTGTCTCTCAGATCACAGGAGAGAGGACAAGGGGCAATGGCCTCAAGTTGCACCAGGGGAGGTTTAGATTGGATATTAGGAAATATTTCTTCACTGAAAGGGTTAGCAAACATTGGGATGGGCTTCCCAGGGAAGTGGTTGAGGCACCATCCCTGGAGGTGTTCAAAAGATGGATGGACATGGTCCTTAGGAATATGGTTTAGTGATTTTTATTTCTTATTTATTTTTTGTCAGAGTTAGGTTGATGGTTGGACTAGATGATTTTTAAGGTCCCCTTCCATAGACAATTCTATGATTCTAACATCAGTACACATCCTTTTTAATGTGGAGAGCATAGACAATCCTTCATTTGTGTGTAATATGGGACTGTAGGGCCAGGTTCTGTGTGCTGCTGATAGGGTTTGCAATGCCCAAAGGTGTCTGGAGAACACTTGTCCTTGCAGAGTTCCTGAGGAGCTAGCTGGTACAACTAGCTGTACCTCCAGCCATGGAAGTTGCCTTTTGAGTAGACACCTGGTTGCAGCAGGTCTGTTACAGGGCATGGGACAAGCACTGTCTGTTCGGGCAAGGTCTGCTTCTCTTATTCCTCCTCTAGTATATTGTAAAATACCAGTAGTGAGGACCACAGCAAGCCCTCCTAACTGCCCCAGAACAAGTTGCACAATTGCATCAATGAAGTAGAGATATTTGGAGAGATTTTTGAAGGTGCAACTGGTACGTAGGTGTTGATTTCTCATTTACTAATGCCAGTAAAAGATACCTTATTGTTTGTGCTGTTGGTTTTATAACAGCAACAAGGTCTAGGAGGTTGCAGTCTTTCTGACTCCACTTTGAAAATAGTTTCAAAAAATATTTGGAGATAATAAATCTACAAAGTGAAATGTAGGCAGTTCCTGTTCCTTGGCAGTCTCTTTATCACTCCTCTTCTCTTACTGATCAAAAGCAGAGAATTCTTCATTACGAAGGTTGTACAGTAACCCTGGAGAAAATGATAGATTTAAGAAATTTAATTATTGTAAAAAAAATGAATGTGGTTGTGCTTAAATGGTACACTACAGATAGCAGACAGTCTTTGTCTGTGGCAGCTCTTGTTTCGTTTTGGAAAAAGAGCAGAGAGTTTCCATGCTGCCAATTTAGCAGACAATTGCAAGGGAATGCAAACTTTAATAATTATACCTCTCTTGAATTTACCTTTCTGGACATAGTGCTGAATCCTCCTAATCAAGGTTTTACTAACCAGAAGCTGACAAAAAAGCATTGCAGTCATAGACTTGTGGGTGGGTTTTTTAGCAACGACACTACTATGGCTGTTTGAAATATCCTGTATACTAAATTAACTTTTGAAATTAATTTCAGGGATATTAACTTCCAATAAGTGCATAATTTAATTTTGACTCAAAAGAGTATTGATGTCACCAGGAAGTACTGAGCAGAAGGTTTATAACACAGTTCTTTTGGGCTACATGAAGCTTATCAAAATGGTTTAGAGGGAATCAGTTGTGCGTTCATACATTTCAACACTTAGTAATTTGCAAAGTTCCAGTGACACTGTTGAACTAGCAGTAATCCAAATACTTATCCCCTATGACTCTTTTCAAGTATATTTTTAAGAAATCTTTGGTCTCCTGAAAAATCAGGGCTTAGCCCCAGAAGTTTTGGGGGACAGAAAACCTTACCAAAGGGTATAGATACGCCATCATCAAGAGCAGAGCATGAATAAGGAATACTCCCAGGCAGAAATAATGCAGAAGTAGGCTAAGTTCTTAACTCAGAATCCATTTCTACGCTTCCCACTGAACTTTTTCTAGTAGGTGCAAGAACAGCATTTTCAGCAGTATATACTTCCCTGTATGGTCAGTTGCTGAGCTGGGCAGATATGCAAAAGTGACTGTCCCTATGAAAATGATGTAATTCACAGCATGTAGAGCAATGACCACTAGAACAACTAGTCAGGCTCCATGGAGATGTGATGTTCTCGCAGCCATATAGTGAGTAATTTACTCGTGGTCTATGGCAAAGGAGAAAAAGAACCCAATGCCTCAGGATTATTTGGGTTAATCCCTGAACCCAGTCCAGCACCATCACTACATAAGCTTTCTTCTTGTTTCCACTAAGTAATATTTACATGTTTGCTGTTATTTGGCAGCATTTCTTGGTACTTTTAAAATATCAAGCTTAGGACTGGACATCTTGAAATCAAGTGTAATCACAGTATGGGCCTAACTCCCCACTGCATTATGCCAGCTGTGCAAGCACATCTGAAGGACTGGAAAAAGGTTGAACTTCCTCAGAAACTGACCACCAGGAGGTGTCAGAGTCCAGAAAAAAGTTCAAGCCCTTACTCTAAACTCTTGTGACCTGTTGATGCTTTGTTCTTTATTTAAATCTGAATGGGCTTAAAAAGGGAAACACACCTGGAGACTATTCCTGAATTTCTCAGCTCTCATTCTCCCCTTGTTCTCTCCTGTGATGCTTAAACCAAGTTATCATTCAGTGCTTTACTGCTCATATTGCCACAGCACCCAGGGAGCCTGACACGTGAATCAGAAGAGCACAATACAAGCACAGATCAGAAGGCTGTCTCTGCTCCAAACACCTTACAATTGAGGTGAAAAGCCTGGGAAAACAGAGAGAGACAAGCAGGTGGATGGGGAATAAAATGAAACAAGGAGCTGATGTTGGCTTGGCAGTAAAAACAGCCTACAAGCAGGCAAACCTTGGATTTATTTCTTTTTTTTTAATAGATAGTGGGAGAAGCAATTTTTTTTTAGAGTTCAACTGAGAAAAGTGAGTTAGTCTGCAGCTTTCAAGGAAACTTTCTTCCCATGATTAGATGCAGTATGAGGCACTAAAGGGTTACCCAAATGTTTGGCATTGGCCACTCAGAAGGAGAGTCTCCCTCTGTCAGTAAATTGGAGATAATGACCAAGGACATTGTGCAGAGAGCTTTGACAGTGAAGACAAGCCTCTATTAGATGCAGCAGGGAAGTGAAAGCCCATGCTGAGAGCATAGAAAGAAGGATGATATGGTCAAATTAATGAGCTGGAAAAATGACCTTATGACAGCATCTAGAATGGATCTGAACAGTCCAAGTTAGGATCTGTCATGGCCAAAGAGAAGACAGCACTTAAAGAGGTGATGAGTTCGGAAAAAAATGATTATCACTATTGATAGCTAGAACAGAGTTCAGCTTTGAGACAGTGCACAGGGAGAGTTTAACAAGACAAGGGCAGGGAAGGAAAAGAGATTTAAGAGGTAATGCATATCTCCTAAGTCACTCAAAAATTCAGTAGCATATTCAAGAGTAGGATTCAGGACTGCTGGATTCCATCACAGAGCTCTTCTTGCTGGATCATCCATTGCTCAGGAAACAGCTTATTTTGTAGCTCTGTGAACTTGGTGTGAACTTTGCATGTTTTTACAATACCATAATTTGCAGAGCTCCAGACTGAGAGCAGATGAGTCACATTGTTTAGGCAGAGAAGGATGTGCTACAGAGACACTTCTGTAGCACAGCAAATCTCCTTTCCCTGAGGACGAAATCCTCTCTCCTCCCACAAAGCAACTAGCATGTTTCAGAACTCCACATGAACTGGCAAATACATTACTTATTTTGGCATTTAATTTCAGTGTGACTGCTTAAAGATAATACAAAGCATTAAAGCTGTCAATATTTTTGAGTGACAAAGACAGAACTGAAACTGTTACTCTCTTTTTCCCTTTCAAGTGATAAACATAATCTGTATTGTGTGTTGAGTATAACTTACTGCTCTGCAATTGGAAACCTTTCCAGTTTGCTGTAGCCATATGCCCGTGCAGATGCCAGATATGTCTCTCAACGTGTTTGTGCAGCACCAGGCACCAGGAGGCCCTAATCCACAGAAAAGATTCTTCTACGCTCATTATTTTGAGTGATATTTTGGAAAGTAATAGGAGAGGATGACATATATAAGAGCCCCTTTAAGCTGCAGTGCAGCTCAGTGATTCAAGCTGGTGCATTCCTTTCATCTGTTCCTGTTGCTTCTCTACACCATTTGCCTTTTAAAGAGAAGTAGGAGTTTTCCAAGAAGTTCAGCTTCGAAAAATGAGTTTGTCTTTGCATAAGCAGAGGGCAGAGGGAGGTCAGGCTTAAGAGTGCAATTCTGTGTGCAATTTTACTCCATCCATTATGTCCGGTCAGCTTTCGCCTTCCACGTCACACACTGCCCACATCTTCCCACTGAAACACACAGTTTGAAGTACCAACCAGAACAGATCTGTCATCGTCAGAAACCCAGTCACTGTGCTCAGCATCTTTACATCTTTACATCTTGTGCTTCTGTAAAGGATATGAAACAGCTTCAGTGCTGGAAATTCAACTTCAGAAGATGGAAAATGAAATAGCATTTCCCTTTTCGGGTATGGGAAATTGTGGTTAGAGAGATATATTTTGAGCAAGGACACCACTAAATGGTGGACTTTAGTAAAATACATCTCTAACATCTCTAAAGGACAACTGTTGGCTGTCTCCCTGCCTCTGTTTGCACCATTCCAACTAGTTTTTTTCCAACATGAAACTGATCAGGAAGGGACTAAGCCTAAGTATGGAAAGTAGCCAGTTTGTGCCACTTGGCTTTCAGGATAAGTGCCTGCCTTCCTTTAATTTATCTGTGTGGACATAAACACAATATCCGTATCATTCTTTAGATAACTCCATCCTATCTGTTTTATTTCTTGATCCCAGTCCTCCAGGTTAAAGGTTCATTCTGCTGTTACAGTTAGAAATCTAATTTTCAGACTGAATGATTCATAGTCAGATTGTATTCTTTTTTTTTCAGCTTTTTGTTTCTCTGCAACTTTCCAGTTTGAAACTCTTTTGTTTGAAAAGAGATGAAAACCATTGTATTCTATCTTTTTAATGATATCTTGCAAGTGGCATTAGTATTGCTTTTTTTTCTAGAACTGACTTCTCAGTGTTTTGTAGGACTATGATTACCTTCTCACAAGACGTCATATTGGAGGCTCAGTCAGTCTATAATTGACTAATACTCCATTTCCCCTCCTTCCTCATTTTAATCAATCATCCAGTGACTTACAGAAGCCACTTTTTATTAGTCCCTAGAGTCTTGTTTTCCTGTCAAAGAGACTTTTTTTTAAATTTGTGTTTTTATCATAAAAATTCAATCAGAAGCCTGATTCACATTTTAAATTATGGTAGTGTTGAAAGCAGTATATAGATCAAGTAGAATTGCTGAAACAGCAATCTTATCTGTAGAGGGAAAGAAAAAGCCTGGGAGGACCCCTGATTTCTAAAAAAACAAGGTAAGGGAAAAAATCAGATAAATAAATAAGTGTAGAAAAAACAGCAAAACCCAGTTGATTCCCTTGTTAGCTTATACTTTCCTGAGGTACTGTTAAGAAAAGAGGAACACGTTTCCAAAACACTGGAATAAATTAATTTTAAATTCTTTTAGAAATCTGATGTGAATGCCCAACAACACTTTGCCTTTTCAGGGACAGCCCATATATTGACTATCAGCATGTTCCTCAGATGGTTGAAGTCACTTCTCAGAAGATGTCATTTGCGCTACAATGACCTCTCACTGTGTCCTATTGCTGTATTAGGTTATCTACCATATCCTTCTGCCAGCAAAAGATTGCTGAGGGTTTATGTGGCTTTGCATCTTTTGTGTGACATATCCCAGGGGCATAAGGAGCATCAGGTAACTTTGAGGCAGGTTGAATGTTATTAATTCCCATGGACAGGTCTTGGAGGATTAAGTGCTGAATAGACCTTGAAAGGCAGAAGATCAGTGGAGTAACAGAGTGGGAAAAGTAATTCTCCCAGTGGAGGAGGACATTTGTGGGCACAAATAGGAAGAACATGAAGTTAACAAAAAGGCTATTTGCAATGATAGATGTCTCTGTTCATCCAAATTTCTCAGGAGTGATTTTATTTTCAGAGATTTGTGAAAAGCGAGGGAATGCATACTAAATATCTACTTAGCAGCAAACAGTAGGAAGCAACATATAGGACCAGGAAAAAGCAGGGAACTGTAAGGATGATCAATTGGCTGACTGGTTACGCTGAAGGAGCTACAGTAAGTGGTGTTGCATCAAGCTGGTGGCCAATCACCTGCTGGGTTCCCCAGAGCTCAACTTTAAGGCCAGTGATCTTCAGTGTTTTTATAAATGATCTGGAGGCAGGAATTGAATCTATTCAGTAATTTTGCAGATGATAATAAATTAAGAGGAGATGTAGACTTCCTCAAGGATAGAGAGGCCTTACAGAGAGATCTGGATAGCTAGGTATTTGGGCAATCACCAACCCTATGAAATTTAACAAGAGCAAGTTCTGGATTCTCCACCTGGCATGGGGTAATCCTGATTATACAAATAAACTGGGGTATGAGAGGCTGGAGAACAACCCTGCAGAGATCTGGGGGTTTGGGTTGATGGCAATTTGATTACGAGTCAACAGTGTGTCCTGCCAGCCAAAAGGGCCAGCCATGTCCTGGGAGAGATGAGCACAGCACAGCTGGCTGGTCAAAGGAGGTGATTGTCCCATCCCACACTGCACTGGTGCAGCCCCATCTCAAGCACTCAATAAAGGACATCAAACAATTTCAGTGTGTCCACAGGAGGGTGACCAAGATCATGAAAGGCCTCCAGGGCAAGATTTACGAGGAGGGGCTCAGGTTACTTGTTTTGTTCAGCTTGGAGAAGAGAAGGCCAAGGGCTGAACTCAGGGCAGTCTACAGCTTCCTCAAGGGGAGCAGCAGAGGGGGAGCTGCTGATCTCCTCTTTCTGGTGACCAGCAATAGGATGTGAGAACATGGAATGAAATTTCGTCACGGGAGGTTCAGATTAGGCATTAGGAAAAAGTTCTTTACTGAAAGGGTGGTTGGTCACTGGAGCAGGCTCTGCAGGGAAGCAGTCAAAGCACCAAGCCTGTCAGAGTTCAAGGAGCATTTGGATGATGCTTTTAGTCATATATAATTTTAGGCAGTCTTGCAAGGACTTGGACTTACTGATTCTTATGGGTCACTTCCAACTTGAGATAGTCTATGATTCTGTGATTCTACATGGGGCAAGAGAGTGAAAAGAAGCAAAATTACAGGTAACTAGACTGTTTGTTTTTCATCAGAAATATTGTAAGAATAGCTCAAGATCTTGACAGTTAATGTGTGTTTGATGTTAACCATGCTGTTCACAAAAAAAGATATGTGCTATTGTTCCTTTCCAGTATCATCATGTTGTCATAAAAACCACACATCAAGAAAGAGGTAGCTGTGACCTTAGTTTATAACAGTAATTGCCATCACCTTGTTCATATTCCTGAAGTATCTGGTTATTTTCTCCAGTTTTTGGTACATAGACACATTAAAAGACAGAGAAGATTACCAGCAGTCCAATGCTCAGGCCAAGAGTGCTGGGTTTAGTGAGTGCTACCTCCTTGTGATTTGACCTTGGCCAGGTTACTTGGCTTCTTGGTACTTGGCACCCCACCTGCAAAACAGAAACATCAGTAGATCCAGACCTCCCACAGCATCATGAGGATCAATTTTTTCACACAATATATTAGTGAGATCGAAATAGTTATGTTACATAGGTGTGGTCCCAGGGACAGCTTGGATTTGCTTCTACAGCTGCACAGCCAATAGAAATCTGCTAGATTCTTCATTGTTTTCTTCATAATTAACTATTATAGCTATCAGATCCAGTTGTAGACCTTTTGTTGCTGAGTTAAAGCAATTCACCAGCTTGGAGCTTGAGGAATTCACTGTGAATTTCTATTTCTTGGTTTGGTCTTCAAAACTGACAGTTGAGGGATAACACTACTTCTTTTCTTTGTCTTTAAACTGTGAAAGTCTAGATGAAAGTTACTGAAACAGAGGAAAATTAGGATCCTCCAAAGGCAGACTCTGTTTCAGTCTACAGCTACATTTTAGTATTACATTGCAACACTGGTATAAAATGCAGTATAATATATTACCATATATTTATTTACCAGTGGAACTAAAATGTAAAATAGTAATTTGCTGTTAATAATTTTACCACTTTGAAACAAAGGTGGTTGGTGTAATAGAAGTCGGAGTATAAATGCCACAAAGGCTGTAAACTAATATTTATTACAGTTCACTGACTAAACAAATTATTTTGAGTTTTGAGTATTTCTCAAATTCAGTTGTTTCTTTAAATGAGAGAAAGCATTTAAGCAAGGATATTCAATGAATTCTCTGCATGATAAGATCAGGACATATCAATATTTGAATTTTGAACATGCTAGTGTGTGTTATAATTTGGTTTCATAAGCTAGATCTTATCTATTAAAATAAACACATTAATAAAATGTGGCAAGAAGGATATGAATATATGAATATAAAGTCACGATAAACATTTTTCTATTGCAAGCTGTTTATTTCTGGAGATCAAGTCTTCAGGAAGATTAAACAATGCTGAAGAGATGATTAATCCAAAAGACTAATAGGCACAGGCTTAAGAAGATGCTGATACGATAGGGGAATATTAGCAATGCTCCAAACTAGCACACAGAGCCAGGTTGTCCTTGGTCCTTGTGTGGGTGTGCCGAATACACGACAGCAATATTGTAGGGAGCCTGCCCTTCTCATGCTACTCACATCCAGCTCTGAAGCATGTACTTCATGAGAGTAGAACAAGGTGATTTCATTGCATCTTGGTATGGGAAGGGAGCTTGCGGCTCACCAGGTTATTGCCCTTCTTGGGGCTCTGTCTTGGCTTTTGCAAGACCATGCAGGCAACCATGTAATGCCTTTGCTGGAATCCCTCTATCTGGTCCCTGCCATAATGTTTAAGTCTTGTGAGAATTTTTTAT
>JAOXNG010000001.1:212837247-212857231 GCA_028566535.1 Scolopax minor
GTTCAATGTATAAGGAACCATTTTATTTTTTTCTGAAACACCCATTTGACTTATACATAAATGTAATACAACACAATATACTTATTTTATATTTAAAATAACTTTTTTACTGTGTTCTGTTTATCTTTGGTGAGATACCATGCATTAAACGCATAGCTCGGAACTATAGCGAGTCATTATTAATACCATCAGTGTGACAACTCTGTTTAACTCAATAGATATTCCTGACATTGTAAACACAGCCAGTATAGCTGTTAATACAAAGTCAGCAAATTGATTGACAAATATGTTTAGAGATACAGGTCTCAGAGACACTATGGATCAGTTGTTTACTGATAACTGGCAGAACATTCTGACTCGATTGCTAACAGTAAAGCTAAAGAAAAAAAAACACTTTATGACTGCTGCTTGATGAAACAATATTCCTGTGTTTTTTTCCAGACTATGCTGCCAATTTAGGAGTATCAGCTCTGGACAAGAAAGCTGTGTCACAATTTGAAAATGATAATGCTTCTAACACACTGTGTTGTTTCTAAAGTTGTGACACCCAAAGCACTTCACAGTATTTGATGACTGCTTATGACAATTAAAAATCACTTTATTTACTAGGAAAATAGATCTTGAACATAAGAGTTAACCCAAATGGATTTTATTTTAGACTACCTATTATTATCTCAGAGTATGTCAATATTACGTGCTTCAAAAGAATGGATAGGAAATGTTTGTCAGTAGACAATGAAGGCAAATATATTGTTTATGACAGTATAGGGAATACATTTCTTGGCAAGATTTTGAAGTGCAGTCAGGAGGGTCATTCTTGTGGCTGCTTTTGTTGACATTCATCATAACTGAACATCTAGATTGTAAAATATGTAGTGTTTTTGCACCAAGTGATTCTCTAGGTACAGCATGTTGTGTTTGTATTGGACTTTGATGGCACAGTCACAAAGGATAGGATATGCAGATACTGCATATACTACTTCTGCTTCTATTTTAAGTGTTTCTTGAATTGCTTGTTGAAATTTACAAATTTACCAAGCTTTAATTTGTTTCATACCTATCAGATTTTTTAACTCTACTTCATCTAGTGGCAAATGAATTCAAGATGCTGAAGTTCTCAGCAGCTGCTGCTCCATCTCTAGCATGGGAAAGCAAAAAACGAAATAGTGCCATTTTCAGCAAGCAACTGGATCAGAATATGAAACATGAACAGAACAGACTTCATCCACGAACTGCATATAGACCTAAGCTTTATTACATTTCATCGATGTCCGGTATTTACCACAGACTTAATCTCTATTAAAGTATTTCATACATTGCGAGAATTCTATATAAAAATAAAATAAAATAAAATGCTTTGGTTTAGATTTCTTTGAGAACAACTATAAAGCAGAGGCAATTTAGTCCCTTTAAAAGCTACAAAGTTGTTGTACAGTGCATTTTTCAACCGTTTCCTTTTTCCAACTGTCCTGTCCCACTTTATCTCTGCAGGACAGTGCCTGATCTGACACATCGCTAACAGTGCCAACACTCACTCTAAGAATAAAATATTTCCATTTAGCAAATGCCTAGTTCTCCCATTTCAAGGGCTTTGGCTTCATTAACAAAAAAACCAAACCCTGTACTAATAGGGAAGCAGGATCCCCTCTGGGCTTGGCTGTTCCTCGATTTCCTCCCTGTGGACCACAGCCAGCCGACTCTGTCTGCAAACTCCCTGTTGTCCAGAGAGGCAATGGATCTTGGTGAATTAGCAAACCCACATTACTCTGTTCTATCATGGTACTCTATACACCTGGTATAGAAATGGAGTGGCACAGGACAATTTCACAGAGCTATCCTACTCTGTCTTGTTCTGCTTTTTGCCCTGGTGAACCCCAGTCTACCTCTTCTGCAGGTGTCCAGTCCTATTCTTACTGGAGCCAGGAGTAGGAAAGATAGCTCTGATGGAAGAAAAATATAGTGGAAAATACAAAAATGGGCTGTATTTTTCTGTGTCTAAAAAGTCCAATTTAATTAAACTCAGTGCAAAACCTTTTCTGGGGTTACAGAAGGTGAGCACCAGTTTGCAGACAACATTTCAGTGAGTATCAAACATCTTGAAATTTGAAAGAGCCTTATTCTCCTGTTCCTTGTGTTTGAGTGTCGAGCTCTCAGACTACACTGGCTAGTGTGTAGCCTGAGACTGAGGCTTCACTTTTCCATCTGTAGTTCTGCTTAGACATTAAGTCCCTATCCTGTGATTTCACACACTGCATGGTGCGACAGAGCCCCAACATCCTCTGGAGTCAGGAGGTGATGGGGCAAAAATAAGAAATAATAATTATATAACAGATATAATATGAACAACAATAACATCAATCCCCAATTCTTTCCATTAGACCACAGATCTACAGAGGATACCCAGATAGCATTCCCTGTGTGGCTTTGCTATCACTGTAGTTTAAGGGGGGATTTACCTTTGTGTTAGCTGTATAAATAATAAAGGTCTAAATCTCTCTGTAGTCACTGGAGATACAGAGAGAGAAGAAAGGGTATCTCAGAAGGATACTTATACTTCAAACAGGTACCCAATTTAAGGGGAGAAGTTGCCCTCTGGAGATGCCTCTCTCTTTTCATTGATTTTAGAGTAGCTGTGGGTAGACCTAAGCAGCCCGAAGTTGTTCTTTGGCTCAGAGCCCTACAGGCATGGAAGAGCTTACAGACACGCTGTTAAGGTCTACTGTTCTCCACAGGTGAAGGTGTATCTAAATGGTTATTGGGAATGGAGCTTGGCCCATACTATCTACTGAACCCTGCCCAGGGATTCTTGGGGCCAATGTTCATTCACATGGGTCAAAATCTTGCCAGAAATTTTCATAATGTAATAGTAAAACCAAGCAACTCCTAGCACCTAGCAAATTTTGGTAGTTCTGTTAAATTTCCTTGTGTAGGTGTATCCGACATGACTTAAACGTAGACATTTTAAAGAACTCAATTTAAATAAGATTAATTTTACTATTAGTAATTGTCATACACAGTATTCACAGCCTTTAAGTAGGAATGCAACTCTGTGAATATAAATGTAAAACTATTCAGCATATATCTCAGGGTCAAACTGGCCTCTGTTTCTCAAATAATCAGCAGTTGCCAAAGATGCTCAGTACAAAGATTTCTTTCAAGGACATACTTGTTTTCTCATTGCTTCCAGCAAGGTTTTACAAAATAATTTGTTGGGATTTTGCTGATGCTATACAAGGAGGCCTACATTATAGTAGGGATGAATGGGATCATGCCGAAATCCTACAATATAATGAATAATCCACTATCTCTAGTCAGAATTAACCTATCTCCAATTGGCTTGCAGTATTTCTGGAAACGGATTTTCACTCTTTTTCTGGATGTGAATGCTACCTCATCACCATGCAAGGAAGGAATCACTACTATTCATTTTTTTGACTTTGTCTTACTAAAAAATCCAGACAAATGCTCCCATGTCATGCCTAGAAACATGGAGTAGGTTGGAAGATGGAGTTGCCCAGTACTTTAGTACACCCAGTCCTGTGACTCATCTCTGCTGGACTTTAAAACCTCTTGATTCCTGTTCATGGGTAGTATCTTATAAAACTAAATTATACAATGTCAGCTTGATTCTCCTTCATTAGAAGCATGATAGTGCAAGTAAAGGATTGCCAGACAAATTGTGGGTGGACCAGCAAGGAAGGAAATAAAATACCTGAGACTCTAAGATACTCTGAATATCTAAGAGCTATACCTCCTCTTCAATTACTCCTTGTTACTAAAGAAAGTTAACTTAAAATGTTTATATTTGTTTAGAAAGAGTAAACCAAGTCTATGTTTATAGATTTTCCAATGGGTGGGTTGGACTGTTATTATTATGAAATAAAGTGGCACGTAAATGGAGCCTGTTCTTTTTCCATGTTGTTCAGATTACCAGCATCTAGGGATAGTTCCTGGGACTGGAGCATATGGACATTAGATTTCCTTGTTATGAGAAAAAATAGGTTAGGTATGTTTACAGATATTCTCCATTTGGCCTAACAGAAATTATTCAAGTTGATAAATGTCTAGATTACAGTTTAGACACTGAAAATTTGGTAATGTTGCTTTGTGCTGTTTTTACCATTCACACATTTGAGTTGAGAGATACATTTTCTCATTTTTATTACTGAAAAAACAGCATTCGGTGAAGCAAACTGAATTAAGTTTTTGTTTTTTACTGCAGCTTCTGAGCATAGGAATATAAAAGTTCAGCAAAAAATAGCAACTGCTACTTACTTCAGACAAACTATGAGGTTAATCTGTGGTTAGTCGTGAACAAAAACAAGCACTTACACATATCTGTGCATTTATGTTTTTCCCAATGGGCCAATTAGCATCTGCTTCTGGCAAGCTCTGATCACTTTCTGCAAAATGAGAAGTATCCTCGCCTCTTTCTGACTCTAATGGAAGTTGAGGGCACTAAAACCCACTATCAGCATCTGGCCCTTAGAGATTAATGGCTCTATGCAAAGAGTATTACTAAACAATATACAGCACAGAAGGCTTTTTTGAAACACTGCAGAAATAGAGTCCCATTTTAAGACTCTCATTACTGTCATATAAAACAGATGGGAAAGATATGAAAGTTTAAGATTATAGTAAAAAAAGAAATTCCTGCGCCAAATGCAACTTCTGAGAAAGTTTGCAGTAGATTGACAGAAAGTAGAATTTTAAAAAAAAAAATTGGCAAGCATTGCAAAATAGAAAACTGTATGGAGAGAAGTAGCCAGAATAATGATTTAAGAAACAGCACACTCTGGAAATGTCAGAAAAATGG
This sequence comes from Scolopax minor, assembly GCA_028566535.1. Taxonomy (NCBI): domain Eukaryota; kingdom Metazoa; phylum Chordata; class Aves; order Charadriiformes; family Scolopacidae; genus Scolopax; species Scolopax minor. The sequence goes on from JAOXNG010000001.1 coordinate 212,842,064, forward strand.
AAAAATATGTTTTACTGCTGCTTTTATAGAAAATCAAAGGGAAGGATTATAACTTAAATGCAAAATAAGAATCAGAAGTAGGAAGACAAACATTTACTATTTGTAAACTTTGTCCACTGCAAAAACAGTGTTCACTGAGCTCTCAAATGAAAAATTCCTGTCATTGTGTATAATGGCTTTTTTACTGTAATGGGGTCAAAGAAGCGAAAAGAAATAGAAAAGGTAGTCCTTATGTAAATTGTGTCATATGGAAATTTGGTTGTATGATATTAAGCTTTCCTTCTCTGTTCATTGTCTGCATGAGTGCACAGGGATAATGATAAAATAGGGACTAATTTTCAAATGTCTGTGCATATGATTATGTGACTAAGTCTTTTAACAAGAATACATTTAGTACTCATCTTTTGTCACTCACCTCAGCAGATAAACTAATGTTAATTACCTATGTTCAGATATCCAGGTTTAAAATGTGGGCCTTTATTTGCCATTTTAATTAATGAACTCAAGTTCTGAATTGCAAGCATTTTCCTTTCTTGATAGACCTTGTGAAAGAGACAAGTCTATTTCTGTGTTTATACCAGTGCCTGGAATATCAGTGTCTGCTTATGCATCTTTCATTCTCCTGGGAACAGGTGATTTGGGTTTCAAAACTCATTTGTAATTGAAACTTCAGTGAACTTTTACCCACGTGTCAGTACATGAAAACTGATAATGCAAAAAAATTCACCCAAACTGCGTGAAGGGCTGAGTCCAGTGTTGCAACTTGAGTGGCACAGGAAACAAAAGCCTTTGAACATTTTAAAGCCATTGTTACAAACATGCCAGCCTGCTTCCCCAGAACAACTGCCCCTCAGGAACAATGCTTACTCTTTTCTTTGACCTTTAAAGTTGACAGCAATGGAGGCAAATGACAGCAGATGATACCAGAGTCAACAGTAGTCAAGTCAGTTTGTCAAACATTCTTCTTTTCACAGATCTTAATGCAGATGTAATGGGTTTACCAGAGCAGATGGAAGGAGGAGTGGAAGAGGAATAGATGGGAGAGCAGGGTAAGGGCCAGCGCTCTCCAAGAAGAAAGATTTGTGAGGGAGGAATGTAATAGTTATAAGCAGGAAGGAAAAAAACATAGCTCAAAAATATTTGTCGCCTTAGAAACACTGTCTAGGATTGTTTTCTACCTACCCTCGGTAGATGTTGAGAATGTCTGGATGAGCTTCATAACTGGCCCTTTTCTATATGGAATTTATCAAGCAGAAACACATCTAAAAAGTTAAGGAGTTCTAAGACATATGCATGGAAGGGATATTGTATATTTTGGACAAAGCTTGTTAGAAATGTTGGAGAATCTTAAGAAATAAATTGAAGCTGCACAAGCAAAAGGGCTCTCTTTAAATTCATGCTTGAAAAATATACAAATAAGTTTTGTTTCAGAAAACAACCTCTTGCAAGAACAAGGGTGAGTGTTGGCTTTTGTGTGCTGAGATGGTGGGAAATTCAGAGAGAGTACTTCGTGAATTTTCAGGTAATAGGTTATAGAAGTTTTTTATTTTAGGGCTTGGCAGCAAGTATGCAAACTGTTTTATATTACTTCCAAGTTATTGATGTTTTTGGCATTATAATTATAGCAATCAGTGTTAGTAAGTGCTTTATAACCTCTGAATTAGTCATGTTCAGAATTTTTGATTTTCACTTATGTCATAGGCTATATTGAGACATTGCTGTATCTCAAGAAGGCCTTAGCAATCCCAACAATCAGCTTCAGAGCTTTGCCATTCCAGCAATGAGATCTGTGCTCTCTGTTGACAGATATCTCACGCTTTACAGCAGTGATTTAGTTCAAGTGTCATTTAACATGATAACCCAGATGAGTGTGGATGAGGTGCTACTGTCATCGTATTAAACAAAACTAGTGAGTACCCTTTGTCACTTACTTAGAGAGTCAATTTTCTCTATACATTTTCCTTCTGGGGTCAAACCCAGCTAAGTCTATAGCTCAGTTGGCACATTTGTGACCTAAAACCCATTTTGGTTCCTCTTTATACAGTTGTTTGCTGTCAGAGAAGAGGATACAGTGGAATATAAAGCAGTGATCAGGTTTGCAGTCCTCTGAAACACATTCTGTGAAAACTGGTAAAAAGTGGGCACAAGGAGGGTCTGGGCATTCTTTGGCTGGCAATACCTACTGAGCCGAGTGGCATTTTCAGCTGTGACAGTGTCATCACAGCAATTGCTATAGAAATTGTGAAAGAGCGCAAACCCCAATATTTCGCATCATTCGGAGACTGAAGAACAGACTTCTGAATTTGACTTCAAAACATAACTTTCTCCATCTTTGTTTAGAGATTCTTATTTGAAGCAAGTTGCATTTTGTCCTCTTCACCAAACATTGTCAAAATTTCAGTGAGGGATTTGACCCATTGGAGTATTGCCACTGACTTCCCTGAAGCATGACTTGCAACTGGGAGCAAGATTTATAGGCTTCAAATTATCCGTCTTTGCTGCTGCTATGTGAAAAGAAAAGAAAGTAGAACAAACATCTGCTTCCGAGCCACAAACCTTTGTCTTTGTGACGTGGTGTCAAAGGTGTCCTTGCTTTCTTTTGCTTGTTTATATTTTATTTATTGAGGTGTTTCTAGTAACTTCAGCCTACAAGACTGCTTTTGTAACTTCTTTTGTCCCGTTTCTCTATTTTAATTTAAATGTTAACCTTTCTGATTCTTAAGTATCTTCGTTTTCCTGGTGGCAATCTGTTTCTTTTCTTTTCTTTTCTTTTCTTGGGGTGAGCTGGCTTTTCCCATTATCTACTGCCTGTCCTTCAACCAGTGAATAGGCTGGAAAAATGGTGTCAGTGACATCTCCTCCTGCAGAAGTGAGCATACAAAGGGACCCTCTGTGTTTCTGACACCTTGATTATGAAGGGACAATGGCAACTCCCTGCCAGCACCACACACCAGGCGTTGCTCCTCTACAGGTCCAGTATAACAAGTCCAAAAACCCTAACAGAATAGACACTGATGGTATTGCTTTGCTCACAATCGCAAACATGGCATGGGAAAATATATTGAACCCTCTACCAAGTTTTTAGGATTTTTAGATATATTTTTTTTCTTGATCTTCCTATGTTTTGGAACGACTTTACAATCAAATAGTACTTCCCCAGAAATTAGAATAAACTGCAGAATTTGGCATTAGTGGCTTGTGGAAATTAGGAAACATTGTTACATGGCGTTTTAGTCCAGCATGAGGCCTGGATGATTGTGTATAAAATTCTAGCAGCATCATTTCTGGCTATATTGCAGAAAGTGATGGCTCCCACAGCTTTCAAATATGTTTAGTTAGCTTCTCATTACCTCAAGAAAGAGTGTTTTTGTGACAGACAAATGGTTAATTGCTGAAGCAAAAAAAAAAAGCTACCAAGTTGCCTTGGTAGCAATAATCATGGTCTGACTATATTTATACAAACAGAATATAACATCAACAATAATTATTTTTAACACATTATTTTTCAAAGATTAAAATAACTCCTGGCATGTCAGTAAAAAAGTAATATCCTTGAAATAGGAAGTTTTAGCATAACTTGGAAGCATTCAGTGTCTTGAAAGTCATGTTACAGAGAACATGGTGAAAAAGGTTTCCTTAATGAAAAAAATTCAAACCAACCAGCCAAACAGACAAGACAGAATAAGGGGAATGCAGAGCAGCAGGAAAACAGAATTGATACAGAAAGTGTGGAATAAAAAAATCCTTGTTTGGATATTCAGGTATGGGTTTCAGAGAAGGACTCAAGTAACAATGTAAGCAATTTTCCCAAAAGGTTGTTCTGAGTGCAATACTGTGAATAGAAAATGTGGTGTGACCCTTGGGAGAATAAAAAAATTAGCAAGAAATAGAAATGCGGTCTAACGTTTTATGTAGCACTAATAAGATACTTGCTAAAATTTTGTCTAACTCACTATTTTAAGACAGGTGAGGAAGCAGTGGAGAGAATTAAAAAGAAGATGGAAAAATAGTCCTTCCCATAACAGGCTAAAGGACCTCAATCTGTTCCACTTGCTGAAAGGGTGGAGGTGATTTGATTACTAGGCTTGGGTTCCTGCATCAAGAGAAAGTATGAAGGGATTTTCCAGTGCACTGGGAAAGGTTTAAAATTACCCTTTGAGCTGAAAGCAGAAATCAGATGAAACAGCACCACTTAGCAGTGAGGGTAAACATTAGAGCACCTTACCAGTTCTTAAAAAAAGAAGGTCTTAGATAACCTTCTTTAAAGATCTGCCTTAAATCTGGCTTCTGGTAGACATTTCGTGCCCTGCACTTGCTGCCTGGTTCCTTCTGACCTTGCTGTCAGTGAAAATACGTGTCCCACTTACCTGTTGTATGGGTTGTAGCCAGAACACGGTAAGACCAGCTTTGCTCTCAACATGCTCCTAATGCTTCCAGTGAATATGAAGATAATGATTCTCATAATTGTCTTAATGACTTATAGGCAATAGCTATAATTAAATCTTCATAGATACATATGAATGTATATAATACCAAATGGCCTAGAAAAGATGGAACGGGATTGCGTCTTTTGTTTTATTTTTTTTTTTTTCACATTAAAAGTTTTAGTGTGTCCCTTATGAAAACATTAAGTACCAGATATAAAAACAAGAATCTCTGCTTTCTGACAGTGCATAATTATAATGCATAAATGTATAATTATAAATATTATGCATTTATGGAGGTTTAATCTGTCAATGGATATTAAACACAATGGCGTGAATACTGTATCTAATTCAAGAAAATATTAATTGTTCAGAACTGAGACAGGTTTCTAAAAAGAAAGATCATATATATATATATAGTTCGCAAAATCCTCGCCAAATATTCATTAATAGCGATTGTCAGAACCCGAAGAATAGATTAGGTGGTTCTGTGATCCAGGACAGTACCTGTTCTGTCCTTAGACCTCATATTTTAAGAATATCCAGTTGATCACATGGTCCAGGAGGAGATTATTTTCCTCCGTGATCCAAGCTGAATACGTATGCTCATAAATGAATATTTCTTTTCCCTTCCCTTAAAAAGTCAATGTTATATGCAACTGGAGAATACATGCCAGACTGAACCTCTGCTTTAAATGCTTGGCTGGTACATCTTAGCCAGCTGGTGAGGATTAAATTTATCATGAGACTTGGGGACAGGGATGAATTCTCCACAAGTCAGATTAGAAGGAACCTTGGGATTTTTTTTCAGTTTCTGTTATAGCTTGGAGCATGGATCATTTCTCATCTAATCAATTCCCTGTTATTGTTGAAGCCCAAGGTAACACCTTGTTCTTTTCTATTCTCTGCCTATGGCACTTAATAATTTAGTTTTTCATGGGCTGAAATGATGTAGTTTAGCTCAAATTACTGGCTCAGTATAAGGTAAATGGAGGAAAATTAATGTCTTGTGTTACAGAGTTCAGTCTGAGTTGTCTAATCATTCCTTCTGGTATTAAACATAAAACTTTGCCTTGGCAAATTAATTTGGCCTGAAAAGCCAAAAGTGGAAGGAACTTCAGAAAGCTTGTAGAGAGTTTTCCTGCAAACGTTGAAAATCATGTCAATTTTTTTTAGTTTCTATTGCGTGACTAACTCAATTTGAAATCAAAACTTTTGTCTAAAGTTTCCTGTGTATTTTCCTTACAAATTTTCCATGTAGTTAAGTGTACTTGAATATGTAAGTTCAGAATATATAATGCAATAATAAAAACAATATAGTTAGAATTTGGAGTTCATTTTAGGGATAATTTGGGGCCAGCTGTACTAACAGTGATAGAAGACAATTACCTATTTATTCCTGGGACAGTTAGTGCCGGTTTGATCCCTGCACATAGTGGGTCCAGGATAAGTTTCCTCATTGCCACAACAGTATGTAGTTGTCATTTTTGTGTTAGGGAAATTTTGGGATAGCATGATATTAACCATGCTGACTATGCCTGCCCATAAAGAAAACCTTCCCAGAGGGGATCCTTGGTTCCCAGGCTTGGTGATACATAGTACCTGACTCCTCAAGTATAAGTACATTGTACCCACACTGTACACCCAGCTATTTTCTGGACCTGATGTATCATCTCTGGGGACCTAGAACAACTTTATCTTTTTTTTTAATAGGTTTTTCAGCACAAAATACCAAAGAATGCAGCATTGCAGTCCAGCAGTTTGATACTTCAGCAGAAAGCTGAGTATATGTGTGGAGTGCTCCAGCACAAAGGATGAGCTTGAGGAGACATCCTGCAGATGTAATGTTGGGAACCTGGTCTAAGCTGACCCCAGCTAAAACTCAAATTTCAGCGCAAGGAGAACAAATTGTTGGGGTTTTTTCCACAGAAAAAATGCTGTGTGAGAACATACTTAAGACCTTGTAAAATCACAGCCTAGAAATAACAAATGAGCAGAGGAAATAAGTTATTTAACAGTAGAGAAGCAACCAATGTTGGTCGTCCCCTTATTCATATGCAGGGGACATCTGAATAGCTGGGAGAGGAACAGCACTTACAGGTTTCTCAAATCATGTTCTGGCTTTTATTTTTCTTTCCCAGATGTGACTAATTGTCACATCAGTAACTTCAAGGTAGGCAGGAGATCTTGGTCCTCATACAGAGCAGTGGCTCTCAGTTCACAATCTTTCAGTTTGTGAATATTATCTTGAGGATAAAGACACAGGATATGTCAAGGTCACTACAGTCAGGCACCTCCACTCCCCTTTGCTCCAATTCTCCATCAAGAAGGCAAGTCCAGTTTGGGTAATCAGCACATTCTTTATCTGTTGCTTGGTTGTAAATTTGAATGGAATAACTGCCTCCAAAATAAAAGGTAATGTGTTTTGGAAGGGGAAGGCTGGAATTCAAGTGCTGGTATATTTTGTTATTAGAAAATTACAATGGTTTTGCATAACATTTAGGGAAATCAGTTCCATTTTATGATCTACTGAAGCAAGTTGCATAGCACCAATTTTAGTATAAAAAATAGAAATCACAGTATTTGTTCTTGGCAGACAGTGTTTAAGCTCAAGGAGACTAACATTTATTTTTTCAGTATTACTAAGATTTTCAGTTCCATTGCCACAGCACACAAGAAAGAGCTATTCAAAAGATATAGTGCAAGGTAATGAAATTTAAGCTTCTTATGATATCTTGATCTGTACCAATAGGGTATGAACTCAAATATCCACTTTGGGCAGCAACCAGGTAAAACCCACCAAAATTTCCCTTGATCTAAGTCAGTACTGGAAGAGTTTCTGCTCATTTTAAGGGGAGATGGTGTGTGAGCAAACTACAATTGATCTATTATTAATATTGATCTATCTATTTGGGCTGGGGGGGGACGGTTAGCAAGAGGGGAAGAAAAACTGTGCAGTGGAGAGGTTATGGAGGAGAAGGGGGGGGACAAGGACAGATGGCAAAAGAAGACAGTAAGCTCCTCCAGTGGTTCAAGGACAAAGCAACCTATAGATGGTAAGGGGAAATCATGTCAGCAGTTTGCTCTGAAGGAGTCCAAGTTTTCTCTACTCATCCAGCTTGTTTGTCTCTGCGGGGACAACGCAAGACCTGCGAAGCTAGGAGAGGATGTTTCTAGACAAAACCACTCTTTAGAAATGTCAGGTTAAATATGTGACTCTCTAATCTGTGTCAGCTCCATAACTGCTGAAAAATACCACTCGCAAGTACCAATTTAATATTCTAGTCTCAAAAATAAACAATTTAACCATAATAAAGATTTTTCATTACAATAACTAAGAACCAAACAACTCCAAGGGTAGAGCTGTCATGAGATAATTATACCCTTGGCAGATTACTGCAATTTGGCAGCACATTGTTACATGTTCTGAGGTTCAGAAGCAATGAGTTCTCTCGCCAGAGAAAGCACACAGAAGACTCGGAGCCACAAGAATGTTCCAGTCTCTGCTTCTAAATATATTTAGGAATGCTCAACTAAATAACAGAGGCAACGTGAATATCCTCAGTGGAGTGGCTGGCTAATGGGATGTTTGGAGGATGAAGGCAGGCAAGGTCACCTACTGTGATGCTTTTGCTTTTACTGGCAAAAGGAGAGAGGAAAAAATAATAAAAACAAGTGTAAGCAAACTCAGCAGCTTCATGTGATTCATCAGTTTTGTTGTATGTTTGCTCAGGAATTTGTGTACAGATGCAATTTAGAAACATTTCTGCAATTGCTCTTTAAGGCAAAAGTAACTTGACATCTGTAATTCCCATAATCAATGAAACAGAAAATCATACCTAGGTCTTTCTGTGTAGCAGAGTGCACTCTGCTCAAAAAGAGTTCTGCTAATAAATTAATTTCACCTGGAAAACTTGATTTTTCAAAATCAAAAAGATCAAATTCAGTACATGAAGAGAATGCAGAATATGTGACACTAATACTGAAGCTGCTGTTTGCCACACGGTGCTTTGCTTGAGGGAGATGTCAGAAAATGCAGGCTTCATGGGAGCAGGACCTAGTTGAGATGAGGTTGAATTCCCTGGAAAGGAGTGAGCAAAATAAGGGGGAGATGCATTGTTTTCTTGTTTGAAAGTAGGGGTGGGTGGAGTGGCCTTGGGGATAACATTTTGGCCATAAGGATAAAAATCTCTGTTGATTTATACTCTGCCCAGCCCTACTGAAATCACCTGCTGTGTCTGAGACATCACTGGAACTTGGGACTGACCAGACTAAACCAATAAATCTACCCTGGGGATATTATTAGGACAGACACATTTTTTTTTTATATGACAACCCTAAACTGAGCTATTTAACTTTAAAACCTGAACAAAACATAATTTTGGATTTAACATAAGTAACTCATACATCATTTAATACAACAAAATCCTACCCATAAATGCTTAAAATAAAAAATAATCCGCAGGCAGAAGATCTATGTTCCTTAGATGTAAAAATTACAGGCTATGGAGCAAAATAACATTTCTTCCTCTACATTGCATTTAAATGACCTGAGTAACTTATAAAATCATGGCCATTTTCATAACTTTGTATGATGTGTACATGATGTGTACGATGTGTTTTACAGTGTAGTTAAATTACTGATAACACAAGTGCCATCCCTGCACAGACCAATGAGTCATTTAGTCCCACCTCTTAAGAGAAGGTAAGGATAAATTACTATTTTTTTTTAAGAAAATTAAATCCTCCTCCCGCAATACACATACTGGCATAGCATGAAGGTAGAGAAGAGTCTGGCTTCACTCAGATCCCTTCTGATAGGTAACTAAACTCATCTCTTCTAAATTGAAGAGAGAGGTCTCTTCAGACACCTGGTTTAACATGATTACAATACAGCCTGTGTCCCACTTGGTTTCACATTTCCAGATACAGCTGCTAAGAGTAAAACATTCCACAGCACGTCTCTATTTTTCTTTAAAAAATAACTCATAGTAAGCTTTAGTTTCCCTTTTTCTGACCTTTCTGTTTTCTTACACTTCTCAGTCTGGTGTAAAGTGTTGACAAATCTCCTTCGCTGCGTGCGGCTATCATGTGATACACGCAACAGACCGGCACCTCACAAAATATAAAAGCTTAATTCCACATTTATCAAAATTGAGGCAAAACCCACAATTTTGAGAAAGACAATGTAAAAAAATTTGGCAGGAATGGTGTACAGCAACAGTAACTTTATCAGGAACTGTCACAGGCTAGAAAACTCAGGGAATGGTGCTATCTGAAACAGAGTAACTGAAGTAATTAGTGGCAATTAGCAGCAGCTGCATGGATTGACACATTATCAGTGGGTTGTGTAAAACCAGACATTGCTTCTCATGATGTTCTATGCAGCCTTTCGTAGTTGGGCAACTTCTTTGAGGCTCCACCAGTTCTGTGCAGTCTGAACCTCATGAATTGTTTGTCACTAACCACTAAGCAACTGTCACTAACCACAAGGAGCAACTGTAGAACAGGGTGCCTGTAGACATTTTGTTCTTTCTCCACGGACCACAAAAAATAAAAAAGGAACCAGTACTAAAGCATACACTTACACTGGTCGATGATGACTTTCTCCATGTTCTCCTTCAGCTGGTTGGTGCAGTGCAAGCGTTTCACGGCACTGTGTAACTTCTTCTCCTGCTCAGACAGTTTCTTACGCAATCTAAGTACTTCTGCTTTCATACCTTCATCCTAAATTGAGAGAAGAAAATAGCATAGTGAAGCATTATATAAAAGTACTTTGTGCATTGTGAATTGCTAAATACTTTTGTACAAGTGCCCTGGAGCTTCCTTAGAGTATGAACAACTTAAAGGAGTGAAACGTCACTGAGCGCCTGTCCTTCCCCAGTCACATTCCTCGTGACACACGGAGACGACATCTGCCAAGAGACAACTCCAATTCTTAGCTGTCTTTTATTAATTATTCTGTTTGTCTGAGAAAAGTCTTAACACCAGTGCCTGGTTTTGTTTTGAAACTTCCATTCCTCTCTTCTTTTTTTTTTTTTAATTGCCTCAACTGGAAAAAAATCTAACGAAGGCCAGTGAGTGCTATGGGATCAGCAAGCGTCCTGTCTGCCAGGTTCACAGCTTCCTTCTCCTGTGTGCAGGAGCTGATGGTGTCTTTACTAAAGGGCTAGAAGGCATTGTATGAGTGACCAAGACAGTTTTATTGCAAAATTAACCAAATCATAAATAATGATACTGTCAAATTTCTCCACTAATTCCGACCAGGTTACGGTTGGCATCTGGTCAAACAGTTCTGAGTAGCCCTGGCACAGTCTGGGCTGTGATCCTCACCCAAGCTTAAGCTTGTACATGTTTGTTTTCTTCTTGTGCCACATGTTAAATAATCCTGTCTTCTGGAATTTGCCCCAAGCATTTAGCTTTTCAGCAGAATGGATTACTCACAGCTCCTGTGGGGCTGAAGAGAAGGCAGTGAATGCTCAGTATCTTTTAGAGTCAAGCTGCAAGAGATGTTCTTTCCTAAACTGCATTTACGACATCAGAAGCAATCTAATATCCTTGAGATCTTAAGATATTGGATAAGAAAACTCCAGAAAAGAGTCCATTAGGTGCACTCCTGGGAACTCAGATCCCCCACGTGTTGAGGTGAGATTTTCAAGATCAGTGTGACAGTAAAGCCTCAGGTGCATCACCCAAACACAGAAAGCTGTGTGTGTGTGTGTGTGTGTCTGTATCTGTGTCTGTGTCTGTGTGTCTGTCTGTACAGATATTACACACGAGGATGAAAATGGCAGTGCACATACTTGTCAAGACATCCCAAACATGGAGCTGACACAGCAGTGAATATATTAGACAGCACCCTTCCCTCTTACTGCTTTTGTGATTTTATGCAATTAAGGATGCTAGAAAATAACATCCAAAAACGTTACTAAAATGATGTATAAAATTTTACTTTCTTAGAGATTGAGGCTTTTTTTTTCAGCACTAGCCTGCTTCCCTTAAGCAGCACATACAAAAACCTCAGTGAAAACACTTTAGATTTCTTTTAAAGCCAGCTTTTGAAACAGTTTCATTACTGAGTGGTGGTATTGTGACAGTATAGATAATTCATTCCTCATTCAGTTTACTTTCACTCATTTGCATAGTGCAATCCTTTTTAGTTAAAATGTTATAAAACTTGTCGCGGGGTTTTGTCACACTTTTAAAAAAGCATCCAATTTTACAGCCTAGGCATCAAAAACTTAAAAGGAAAATGTAGCTCCAATTACATCAAAGTTGCTCAAGTTTCTGTTGGTACCAGTAGAAACATAATCAAATTGGATTTGGCTCTAGAACAGGGAGTCCAAATCTTTTCTCGATGAAATGGAACATTTGCCACCAGCCTGGGTTTCCTGAGTATCGGGGTCACAGATTACATTTTTATATTAAAGTCTTTTGTAAATAAAGACCTCAGTATACGATACGATGAGGAGAGAAAGCCAGCACACACTCAGCCTCAGCCTTCAGTGCTTAGAGCTGCTAAATCTATGTGGCCAGAGGCTGGGCATCTTGGGTGCATGATTTTTCCCCAATGATATGTTCCTAACTGGTACATCATCCTTAACACATACCAACAGTTAAAAAAACCCCACAAAACACCCCCAAAAGAAACATAATAGTACCTGAGTGCCATGAGCGGTACCGTGCACGGGTTTCAGAGGAAGGGAAACTCTCCAGAGAAGTTTCAGTAAACGTGCAGCCTCTTCTAAAATCTGCTGCACTGTGTGAATATTAGCAGAAAAGCCACGCAGGGACGTCTGGTCTGGTACCTATATCAGAGAATTAGAGCCATAGAGACATATTATGTTTTATGCTTAAACTATCATGAAAATGTAGTCTTAATTAATGGTTTAAATCCGGTTGGTATGATTTCATTTTTAAGATGATGCACAAAGCTATTGTGTGCCACAAAAGCTAATTTGTTAGTTTACAAAGAGTGCTGAATTATGCATTATCTAAGAATTTCAGGGAGGAAGGGGATTTATCCTAATCAATAACCATGATTAATAATAGATTACATTTACTACATTTGCTATGTCACATCATAATAGTTGGCAACTCTCTTCTCTCTCCATTTGCATTTCATGTCACGTTATTTGAAAGTCAAATGATTACAGACATCAATTTAAGCAATATAGATGTTTCTTCCTTAGCAGACCCTTTAAACTGTTCCATTTAATTCTAAAATAACTATCAGGACACACATAAAATGTTTTCCTCTGCTGACAGATGAGAAAACCAAATTGAAGAAATTGCATAAATGTGAAATAAAGGAGGGAAAGAATACAAGGGGAGCAAGTGAATCACCAGAGCAATGGAGATACAGAAGGGGGAAGGATAATGAAAGAAAAGCATTTGCAGTTCCTGCCCCATGCAGCACAGAATTTAAATACTTATTTAGCATTGTTATCTAACCAGAAACCTCCTGTCACATAAAATATCCCATTTGCTAAGTAGTTTGAAACTTCAGTGATGTAAAGCTTGATAGGAAACTGCAAATTGTGAAACTTCCTGCTTTTATCTTAACGCCAACAAAACAAGTTTAAAACTTACAGAGAGATTACTTTTTTAGTCATTATCAGTAGCTTAACTAGGTCATTTGAAAATATATGATACTTCAGAGAGTCTTAAGTGTCATTCAGACATAGTTTTACTGTGTGAGCACACATGTGAAACCACAAAAAGAATTTCAGAATTGTTGCAGACTGCATCTTCAGTACCTTTACTAATACTAACGAGAAGAATAAGCAGCACAAATTTATCCATGTAGTTAAGACATTCTGGATTTTGAAGAACAGCGAGCATGTTTTTTTTACAACATTTATATTATAATATCATAGGGATGAAAAGGACCTCCATTAGTTTCCTAGTTTACTTTCCCACTCCAAGGCAGGGAGTGTTACATGGAATTTTTCAAACATTGCTGTAATCTGTGCTTAAAAGCACCCCCAATCATCACAGTGTTCTCTGAGCACCATCCTTTGCTGTTTCACTATTTTTACCACTGGTGTGTTGTTTGAAATGCCTGATCCAAGCCTTTCCTGTTGCTGTTTAAGTTTCTTAGTTCCTCATTACCTGCCATCAACACATACAGATTATTCCTTCCCTTTTGTTGAAGCTTGTAGGTAGATTTGCCTTAATCAACCCCAGAAATGCTATCATTAACTGTATCCAGAAATGAATAATATTAAATAAGAAAAAATAGTGTAAGTAAACACTAGTTCTCCTGATTCTAGAGGAGAAGGACTGACATTATTCAATACAAGACAAACACTTTACTGGTTTAATAATTGTTATTTAAGACTACAGCAAGAGCACCACAACTTGCCATCACTGTGTCACACATGATGCAGAAAGGACAACACGCTGTGTCTTAGAAGATAATCATGAATGAGATATTCATTTCTAGACTAGCTACTGATATTGTTAAACTGTTCAACTGACACCAGGAAGTGGAAAAATATTAAAAAGCTTTCCTAATATGAAACGATCTACATTAGCATACATGAATCATTAATGTACAGTTATCACCTGGTGTTCACTGAAGGCTGCATGGTCAGAGTGCCCTTTCACAGTTGTTATGTAAAATAGCCCCTGTGCTATTCAGTTTTGTACTTCCCAAATGTATGAAGTTAGTTTCTCTGACAGGCCTACTCTTTGTCTAGTGGTGACATATACATAGTGAACATCACGTGGCATTTCTGTAAAGATGAAAGTGTAATTCAGAGAAAGGAATTGCTTTAAAAACAAATTACTACTGCTGTGCAGTGAGCAAAGTTTTTGTACTTGAAAAGATTTTTCAGTCCTTTTAGTGCTCTGTTGCTTTCCTGACAGGATTCAATCAGGGACGTCCACATCAAAGGAATAATGTACAGAGCAATTGAAGCAGATATTGGTAAGTACTAATGAGATCATCTGTCAAAGCATTTTTCACTGATAGTGTAATGATCTTTCTGTCTTCCTTATTTAAGATGATAAATTTTAAATTTTAAAGCCCAGAAGAATTATTTCCACTTGTCTAAGGTACCTTTGTTAAGTATAACCTTATGTTTTGAACCCTTGGTTGAATGCAGAGAAAATTCTCTTGAAAATCTTTTTCAATTAATATTACATTTTCCCTAATCCCTACAGAGAAATACATCTGCTATGCTGAACAAACCCGTGCAGTGTTAGCAAAGTTGGCTGATCATGGCAAGAAGATGTTTCTCATCACAAACAGTCCCAGCAGCTTCGTGTAAGTGAACAGTTCTTTGCTGCTCAACTACACATTTTTTTTTTTAAAGGATGCAGAGGAATCCTTTTTAAAGAACCATTTTAAAGGATGCATGAGGTTCTCTGATGTAATTAATTTTATTGCACAGATAACTGCACTCCTGTTATGCTTCACTCTTAATATCACTCTGTCCTTTTTAGGGACAAAGGCATGAAGTTCATAGTTGGCAAGGACTGGAGGGATCTCTTTGATGTGGTCATTGTGCAGGCTGATAAGCCAAACTTTTTCAACGATAAGCGAAGGTGGGTATTTAGTCAGTAAAGAATGATTCAAGCAGCTTATTCCATATAAGAATATATATTATTCCATATAAGGCAACAGGTTTAAATTGGAAGAGGGGAGATTTAGATTAGATACTAGAAAGAAATTCTTTACAGTAAGGGTGGTGAGGCACTAGAACAGGTTGTCCAGGGAAGTCGTGGATACCCCATC
>JAOXNG010000001.1:212913691-212926395 GCA_028566535.1 Scolopax minor
AGAGCCCTGGAACAGGCTGCCCAGGGAGGTCGTGGAGTCCCCTTCTTTGGAGGTTTTCAAGACCCACCTGGATGCAGTCCTGAGTGACATGCTCTAGCTCTGGGCAATCCTGCTTTGGCGGGGGAGTTGGACTAGATGATCTCTACAGTCCCTTCCAAGCTCAAAATTCAGTGAAATTCAATGAAAAATCAACTTAGGTTAGATATGCAGCTAGCTATAATGAGACCTGCAAGTGCTTCCCAACCCTGAAAGACTGACCTAGAGCTTCTGGGGCTAAAGAATCAAAAAAAGGTAACCTTTGTAAGCCTGTAAGTTATTAGAAAATCTTTAATTTATTGTGTGAAATCATCATTACCCAGAAGTAAGGAGCTGAGAAACTCAGCCTCTGAAATTGTCAGGAGCCTGAAGTCATAACCTGAATTCTCTACCATTTCAGATCTTTTTGAAATTTTGAAGCTAAGGGTAATTTTCCTTAAGAAACATAAGTGCTTTGATTGCTTCTGGAGACAAAATCCTGATTAAGTACTTTAAAATATTGTTATTTATTAAAGTTAGAAAGTTGGGAAAACCCTGATTATTGGGAATCATTGATGTAATTTTTCTAGCTCTGAGCATAATTCAAAAATTAGTCATAATAGTTATTGAAATTAAAAAATCTTCCTGAGAAATATGTATGCTAAATCTTAAAATGTACTCCTGTAAGTCTTTACATTGATGTCTGCTGCCTCAGTAAACTGTCCTACCTATTTTTTTTTAATTTATTCAGTCTCCAGCTAAGGGATTGAAATTATTTTTTTCTTTGCTTCATACTTGCATATCTTCACTAATTCAGAAAAGCACAAAGAAATTTAGAAATATGAGCTATCTAAACAGTGTCTTTATTTTTATTGGTAATACATGCTCTTTCTGCAGATAGCCCAAAGCCTGTTGATTGTTTATATAAACTGTTTATAGGAGGTTTACAGCTACAAGTGGGTTTTTTTCATGTTATCTGAAAAGTATTTCCCAGGGTAAAAGTGATCAAGATAAAATTATATCTTTACAGTACAGAGTTGTGTTTCATGTAAACTCATATTAAATTGTACTTTTGTCTTACTTGCTGCAGTAGAACTTTCCATAACATCAAGTGAATACGTCTCCAAAAAGAAAATGTTTTGTTTAATTTTTTTCTTGACATTGGTCTCCAGATAAAAAAATATTTTTATTCAGTGAAGTACTGAAAATATATATAGGAGACAATTTGGAGCATTTTAAAGACCAAAAAGAGACAGGTTAAAATAAAGAGCAAACTGATTAACTCTCCTGGCCTCAGATACTACCACAAGAGACTTTTTTCTAGATTGCATTTTGCACTTAACATTCAATAACAGAAAAACATCACTTTTATTTTGTTGAGGAAAAAATTATTGTTCTTGTTTACAAGAAAACCCATTGCTACTGATTGTATTACAAGTAAGAAATTCCTCAGCTTAGCTTACTCTTAAGCTAAAGCCTGTAGAAATTTTAAACTTCCAGAAACAGTTGAATCTCATCAACATAAAAAATGAAGATACCTTCTCATGTTCAGCATCCTGAATTTGAGCCAACATTCTCTTTATTCCAACTCTAATTAAAAAAAATAAAAAAGCTGTTCAATTGTCTAATTCAAACAGAGAAAATACAGAAACTTAAGAAAATTATACTTTACCGATAGTTTGGTTATATACAAATCAGAGTATATTGTTGGGAGCCTTCTTTACTCTGTAAGCCTCCGGTTCTGCTGCAAGCTTTAATGATCATTGAATGAGTTGGCTTAGATATTCCACCAGACACATATAATTGTAATGTATTCTGCTTATCCAGGAAGAGTTATAACTCACTTTGGCCACAGATATTTGAAAATTGCAGTTTTTGTTTTGACAGATAAAACTTCTCAAAGTTACCTATTTATAAACTGACAGATGCAAGCAAAATACCACTCAATTCTCATTTTTGTCCCATATTCAAAAGGTTTGTGCCCCTTCTAATGAACTCTGAAGGTCTCTATCCCTTTACAAATATACAATTCGATTCATTGAAATAATTTTTCAATGACCAGATTCTTCCATTTTCCATAGAAGTTCTTTTAATAGGATTGTCCCTTTCTTAGCTTAAACTGTCCTTCAGCTTGAATTCCAGAGAACTTCTGGATCCCAAATTTTCGAAGTTCCCTTTGAAGGTTTCTAAAATAATAAGGACCTGAAATTATTTCTAAAATAATATAGGCCCTGAGCCACCTGCTCTAACTTTCAAGTTAGTTCTATTCCAAGTTGAAGTACATGACACTGGTCACTTCACTTCCAGCCAAAACTCTAATTCTATAATTCCATATTGATTTTGTGACTTTCACTGAAATTAATTAGGCATTAGTTTTGAAGAGTGAAATTATAGACTAAAGAACTAAACATTGTTGGCATGCAAATTTTAGAATCCCTTTTCCTAGCCACATCTCTGTCACTCTTCATTTTAGCTCAGTTTTTCCTTTCTTCTGTTTCATTTTCACCCATACAGGGCTAATCTCCATTTTTCTAGTAACTTTGAAATACTTGACCAAAACACTTTGGTTTTGCCCTCTCTTCCCCTCATCTTGCCAAGTTCCACTTGGTAAAACCACCCTGCACATGTTTTATATCACAGTGATGTCACTGATGGTCCAACTTTCAGATATTATTTATTAAAATAATACATTTGCAGAATCAGAGTAAATTTTGGTGAAGTTTCTTTTCTGTATAATCGTAATTTACAGTTCGGGAAAATGAATCCTTTGGTGAAATCTTAAAATTTAAACCAAAACTGGTAAAAAAATCCCAAATATTTGCTTTGAAGCAGTTGAAGAAGCTTTTCATTAATCAATGCTAACAACATGAGCAAAATCAACTCGTTCTTTCAGACATTTTTTCGCCCTACTATCTTTATAGCTGTTGTGAAACAAGGAAAGGCAATAGTGCCATAGGAACATAGAATGAAAGGACAGACCCTCTCCCAATTAATTTCCAAATTAAGTAGGAAAGAATCAAAATAGGTGAAGTAGGATAGAGGACGTATAAAAAAATATTAAGACAGCACCAACTATTTATAGATTTAAATTAATTATTACTCCAGACAAAGCTGATAAAGAAGTAGCTTTGTATGATGTTGTACAGTTAGATTTCAAGTGCCATTCTGGGGAACTGAGAAATTGAACTTCCACAAGATACAGTTTTACTTTCCTAGAGAAAGCTCTAAGCCCTTGTAACACATGCAAATAGAGTGGGTGTTCACTTCTAGAAGTGGTCCAAAAGTACCTACAGGTACACCTACAGGTGTCCACAAGGTCAATTTCAAATGATCTCAGTGCAGCAGATGTTTTGGGACAAAAGTGATTAAACTTCTTCCCTGTCCATTTGGAAGAATTAATGCTGTTTTTACCTCTGCAGCACAATCTCAAGGGGGGAAAAGGGGTCTTTCCACTGTGATGGATGTATGTTGTGTTCCGTAAGCCAAGAGGGGGTGCACCAGCCAGAAAGTCAGGGGCTAAATTCTAGCCGTACATTTTCTAGGTTCTCATACTTCTGGCAATAACTATTTTTACATTTCTTCTGCGGATGAATTAACATGGCTTTCACAAAGCCATTTCAAACAGTAATGAAGAAAAAAACAAAATCTATGGCTAAATGACTTAATCTTACTCACTCTTCCCCAGTGTAATGGAAGGAAAGCAGAACTGTAGTTTGGAGTCTGGTATCAGCAGGTAGAAATTTTACTTATATTTACAGAGTATAAAACCCTTCCTATGACTTTTGAAGCAACTGTATGACTTCTTGAGTACTGCGTCAAGATATTTTTTTTTAATCTTTTGAGGTTTTACTATTTGCTGCCCATCTTCCGAGTAATTCAGCACCTTAAATTAGGTACTTGCTGAGCAATTACAAAGTTTTTTTTCCCCTGATCTGTATGTCTTTTGGTAAAGAGGATGACTTGGGATGAGAAAGAAAGTGACAGTGGATAAATTGGGGCAGAAGAAGGAGATGCTGATGAAAAATAGCAGACTCATAAGATAAAGGGCCCTATAGAGTGAAAATGTATGGGAAAGACTGAATCTGAACAATGTGAAAAAGAAATATATAGGAAAGGAAGTTGCTTTCTTAGTTTTGGTTTACGGTATTTCCTACAAATGCAACAATAATCTGAAGCAAGGCTAAGACTAAACCACATCTTAATCCATAAAATAGTTTTTATTCATTAGAAAGGGAAAACCTCTAGAGAAAGGTGGACTGGGTTTTGTTACTGTCTTAGAGAAGATGACACCAACAGACTCACTTAAAAGGCAGGTTTTGTATTACTAGTCAAGTGATAATCTATATTATTATACATCTATGTTATCTACCAGGTTATCTGAAGAAACAGATCTTTACATGACAGCTGTATATGAAACCTTATAGTTTCTGTGCAGTTGAGAACTATGACTTTAGAATTAGTTAATATTAAGAAAACCTGTGAAGATAAAAATTAAGTTACATTGAGTTACTGTACATAAACACACTTTATTTTAGTCCTAGGAACTAATTGTGTGATATGACACAAAGACATGCCATAAACTGCAGCAAAATATATACTTTGTATCCTGGCTTAATTTTTAGGCTAACAGGCAATCGGAAATTCTCTATGCCTTAGACTTGAGTGTGTTGTGTAATTTGTCTTTCATATAGATCTGTCTTCATATGATATAACTAATTTTTTTGGTATTTTTTAATATTATTCGATTATTTCTTTTTCAAATAATTAATTCCTCAGGATGAAAAGCAGGCTTTGTAAGTGCAGGCTCAAAAACTGTTTCTGAAAAATCAACTTACAAGACTTTTGAAGTGTTTCTGCTGTTCTATGAATTTTCAGATCTCATAAAACAGATTGCCTTCTAACTATAACCATGACCAGACATCTCATATTCTGGTTAAATAACCCAAAGAATTAATTATCCAAGCAACTGTCTGTGGTTCTTTAGTAAGAGTGGATAGAAGAACTCAAAACTCATCAAATTCCTATTTTTAAGTGTACATGAGAACTCATGCTCTTGACAGCAACCTGCTTCATTTCAGTGGGACTAGTTTTAGTGTATAAGCTATGCCAATGTAAGGCTATTGCAATATATTCTTAGATTGATACAAATAAATATTTTTTTAATGTTTTAAAGCTAATTCTAGGACAGCATATCACGAGGCCCTATAATTTAACATTTGGTCTGTGAAGGAAATATTTAAAACACAACTTTGGAAAAATGCTCCATTTTACACTGTCCTGAAGGAATTAGTAGGAAGTAGGTGTATTTATGTAGGTGTCACATAACTAATACATGAATTTCTTGCATTTTATGTGATTGAATGGACTGGAATATTACTTAATAAAAACAATGGGTTTGTAGCCATATAATTTATTCACTAACCAGCTAAATTATTTTCTCAGAATAATCTGATTATATGCTCTTTTTTTTTCCCTAATAATTTTAAATACAAGTGCAAATGACATTCCAAGTGCAATCCAGACCAAATTTCTTAGGATTGGATATTCTCCCAAGATTGCAGAGCACGGTTCAGAGACACTCCTAAATTAGGCTGTCTCTTTCTGTGGTGTACATAGAGATTGGCTGTTTCTGTAAGACAAATCAATGTACAACCTTAGGAGTTGCTTATTTCAGCGTATTTACTCTGCTGGGAAACAGAAAAATTGGGGTTATGTCCTCTATTGTCTTTGCTTGAGACAGTCATCTGAAATAATGCAGAATAACCCAGAGCCTTTTATTAATAAGGTTTCTTTGTTAAAAAAAATAAAAGTATTTATTTTGAAAACTGCAACACTGTGACCTGGATTTTATTCAATACCCAGCCATTTGCATTTGAAACTGGCAAACTAAGTGATTAAAGGCTTGATCTTATTAGAATCTAACTAATGTAAGTGATCTAATCTGATGCCTTAAACATTTGTCTTGAGTTTGTTGTACATCCTTATTACAAACTTATGTTATTGAAATTTTCTACCACTGCAAGCACTTCATTTACTGATCTGAGAATTGAAAATCAAATGAAGAGTTAAGTGGAAACAGAGATGATGGGTAAAGATGCGACAGCCTAGATTACTTGAGCTGCCGGTCTTAGTCTAAAGAAACTTCACATTCCACTTCCAGGGAGAAGAGAAAATGATCATTCGCTTTCTTGAAAGATGTTTAGCTAAAGAAAATGTTTGAAAAACACTTAGCTGTTGACCAACAGTCCTAATCATAGTGAAACCTCATCTCCTTCCCAGGCTTTTTGTGAATTGCTGAGCACAAAATAACATTGCATGTACACAAACTATCTGTTTATTTTGTCTGAGTCCATAAATATGCACGATACTGAATTTAACCAACATGCCTGGGTTGTCTGTAGATCAAATGGCATATCACGGTACATAATTCAGAGGAGGGAGAATTAAAAGTAACTTGGGGAAAAAAAATGGGTTGGCTTCATAAGTAAGACAGGGATTTTTTTATTTGTTCATCTTTGTGCTTTTGTATTTCTTATATATATTTTTTTTTCTTAAGGAAGGGAATGTGAATGCTTTTCATACCATATTGAAAAATCTGAAGACGCAAAATTAAGAGGGAGTTACCTTTTGTACTGTAAATTAAGGTTTTAAGTGCCTACAACATCTACCAGGAATGTCAAATCAGCTGTCTCCACAGGATAAAAGGCAACAATGACTGATTAAATATGAGAACCTGTTTGTAAAAGACATGTTGAGAAGGCTGTGTCTCAATTCTCTTACAATTCATCATGATGAAAAGTAGAGTAAGGCTTTGGACAATTCATGTCTCATTCTCTTAAAAAGAATTCGGTTGTAATCCAATTTAGTATTATGAGCTTTTGGCTTTAAATTCAGATTTAGCAGGTGGCAAATGTAATTTTTAGATATAGGAGGGTCCGACAGACTAAAAGCAATATTTTTATGGGTCCTTGGGTATTTGATGAGAAGGAAGTATAAATAGCTTTGTGGTGTAAGCACGAATTTTACAAGGTGGACTAAACTAGGTTCAGTGGAGTATTGCTGAATACTGCAGTTTTGCTAGTTTAGCTGTAAACTATTCACTGAAAATTAGCCATTGCTGTCATAAAGTTTAAGATTTTCCTACTGTACTATGTAGAGAGAGATTAAGGCCTTCGAATTGATGGCTAACTCTAGTCTGGTCATTTGTTTTCATCTTCAAATTATATGCTGACATTGGTTGTTCCCAAAAAGTCTATAGAAAATTGCACTGGCTTCATTATTTACTTAGTAAATGCTGCACCTCTATTTTCATATATATTGCCTTATTAGACTTCAGAAGGAACATTTTTTTGTCTTTAAAGAGAATATTCAGAAAGTAGTATAGTGTTAAATATCCCATCCCCAGCAGTCTTCTGAAGGGAATCGTGTGACTGTACCAGAGCCAAAGAGGAGGGCAATGCACAGCTCTGCCATGGGTTTGCACTGTCACCGAGCCAAGGGAGTCAGTGCCCCTCTCCCTCCACTAACCAGGACAAATGGACTCTCCGTGGCTTTTTCTTGCCTGCTTATGTATCGCATGCCACTAGCTGGGGCACAACAGAATTCTTTAGTTATTTTAGTATTGCTGATTATGCTCTGGTGAGGTGATCAAGCAAACCTGAGTGAGAGCGTATTGTGAAAGGGAAGAGGTTAAACAAAATCAATGCTAATTCTGACATCAAATTATACATTGACGCAGAAAATGAATCAGAGTAAACCATTTCTAACACTCAAAAGCATGCCAATAGAAGGACTGCTAATGAAAATTAGTCTAATAATTTGAAATGCATGCATATCAAATACACATATCTCATGCACTAAAATAGTTTGAGGAAATGGAACTTCTATTGGAAATTCTAATCAATGACTTATTAAACATGTTACATTTTCAAACAGATGCACCCTATTTCATCTGTTCCACTGCTCCACTTGTGGACAACATTTGAGGTCTTCATCTTCCTCATAAATTACACTTTAGATTTTGATAAAAGTATCTTCCCAAATGAAGTATGCCATTGCCCATCTTGTTATTTGTCATGAAAGAACTCTTTCGCATTTGATTGCATTTGGGTATTGCTGCATTTTCTTGGTTTCAAATACTATAATTAAAATAACAACAGACATTGATTATGATAGACTTATGACTAAAACTTGTGACAATATTTTTCTAATCTCTTTTCTGCTTACTCAGGCAATTGGTAACACTCTGCCTAAATCCTGGTATTTACAAGTTTGTTGTCAGCTAAATAACACTTAATTTTTACACTGATTATAACTATGTCCAGTATATTAAATCTTATTTTACCAGTATATTCTCATATTTGTATGTTCTTTGACACCTCTGCATATGGTCTAAAATATGGGGGTGGAAGGAGTACTGGAGGGTTATGGTGTCCAAATTTGTTGCAGAATACACGTGTTAATATCCATTAAAATGTTCAAAGAGCAATATTCATCTTAGCCTCTAGGTTGACAAGATATCAAAGCAGCTCAGCGGTGTCTTATGAAGAGCTAATTGGACATTTCTGCTTGTTGTTTCTGTCATTCTGTCCTTTGAGTGAGATTTTGATCAACTACAAAATCTCACCCAGACTTATTATTTCTTTTTAATCCTGTGAAGGAGCTCAGAATGCATCATTTTATTTTGTGAATGCTGTCTGCTCATATTGAGAAAGTTCATAAAAAACAGATGTTAGCAATTCCCCAAAGCATAAGTCAATTAAAATATATCTAATTTATTGCTGTTGAACATATTGGGTGAACTGATGAAGAGAAATTATTTAATATTCATCTTAGTGAGGACTCAAGATTAAATTAATGATACAGCTTCTCAGTCTAGTGGCCAATTTATATAACATATCTAAATCTCCATGTGGTTCCTGATCCCAAGACATGGGAATAAAAAGTTTTTACACTTTACAGATCATTTTCATAAACATGGGGTTTTTCTAACAGAAACCTCCATCCAGCCTTCAGCCTGTCCAGGCCATCAGTCACCTCAGGATGATTGTTCTTTCAGTCCCACTCTTAGAAAGATTGGGACTGCTCTTTTATCGTGGTTATTTCAGGCATATAATACTGAGAAACAATTGCGGTAATTAATGAAACCAAACTCTGTGATATTTTAGCATAGTCTACATATAAACATTCCATGGCCCAAAAAGAAATCACAATATTGAGTCTGATGCCCTGACAGTATTTGTGGAATTGGACAAAATTTCTTCTTATTTGCTATGTCCTTTTTATTCCAGTGATAATTCTGAAATAGTCTTTCATTTGTGTGAAACAGTTTCAGGAGACATTAGTGAGAGGAACTTCCTTTATGTACGTGTGAGTGACAAGACATGATGCTGCCAACAGGGAAATAAAATGTTACAAGTAAAAAAGTGGGGAAAAGCATGGAAATTATAAACCAACCTTAACTACAGAAGTCTTCATTATACTAGCTATGATATATTATGTATAATTATAATTGGGAACACGTATTCCTTCATATTCTTGTTTGGTTTTGCTGATGTCAAACATTAACCAGATGGTATAGTGCATTTTCTGTAATCACCTCCTTTTTATCTCATGCTTTTCCTGATCTGTATTCCTCCTAGTGCTTTTCTTTTTTTTAAATGATAGAAAAGATATTATAATATCCTTTGCTCTTAGCCATATTGCCATACTTTTCTCTCCCTTGGAACCATTTCTTAGTTTCATAAACTTAATTTTTTCTCTTTTATTAAACATGATTTTTATTTCTGTTTGCTGATTTCAGATTTAATGGCCTGAGTGCTTTAGAGGCAAATGTTACTTGTCAAGAATATTGCCTCTTATTGGTATTATTTTCAAGTCCTGTACAGTAAGGATTGTATGCATAAGGTATATGTATTTCACACATACGAATTCTGAGGTTTGATGCTATGAACCAACACATTTTTTGTATCAACCACAAAAGCACAAAATTATCTGCATGCAGTGTGAAGGAGTGTTTTTTTGAGAATTAGTGGAAAGAAAAAGTCTTCTTAATAAGACCTGATAAGCTACAAAGGAAGAAACTGGTTCCTCTCTTCTTAGTGAGTGTCTTAGGCAGCCAGTGCAGAGGAATATGTGACTTGCGTAACAAAGTAGGCAATGGCATCAGCCAGAGCGGGGGATAGTGAGTTTTTCTACTGAAATGGCTTATCTTTGGAAGTACAGGCTGGAGAGCCCTGAACTCAGTGTTTATTCTCAGTCTCCTTTCTTTGCAGACTTTCCTGTTCAGTATTCACAAAATAAAGAAACCCTTTGTATGAAAGTTTCAAGATTCCCATTGGCCAATCTCTGTAATGAATGCACAATAGAAAAGAATTAATGTAGAAAGGCACACAAGCACATGATTAATCTTATGCACTAACTTTTCTTGTCATTTCCATTAAAACGAACAATTTTTATACCCATGTGGAATTTAAATCACACCTTTTTTTTTTTTTTTTTCCTGGCTATCTCCTAGTACACAACAATATAATCTGAATCTCTTTGTGAGTTAATGTATACTAACAGGTGATGTCATCAGTATAAGAACTTAGAAAGACATAAGTATATATAGGAAACTTTTTCAGGCAATAAAATGCATCTGACAGCTCTCTGAGAATCAATCAGCTATTTGAACTATGATTATAACTCATAACAAGAAGTAAAAATAAATGAAACTGCCAGGAAAATCAACTGATGAAATTTAAATTTTAAATCAGCATTACCCAGGACACTGGGATTAAAACTCCAAACCACTCAGAAATTGCTAGTCTTTTTTTTTTTTTTTTTAACAATGCTAGTGTTCAAAATTATGATGCTGTCCTTAACATTACGTCAAGTACTAGTGTAGTACTGATGGCAGGGGGTGAGGGGAGACTTGTACCTACTGAATTATGACCTGCACGTTCTTCTCCATGGCAGTTCTTGCATATCTTTCTGGTCTGAAGACCTAACAGGTCTTCTCAGATGCAAACTCAGGGATTTCCCCACCTGCTACTGTTCCAGGAACAGCTATTCCTTTGTATTTGTGTAGATGATCGCATAAACTAACACTTCTCAAATACCTATCCAAATTCTTCATTGTAGGCTTTAGCTGTACTTTTGTTCTCTTCAAAGTTTGGCACAGGATACTAAAGCACCAGTTCATCAGGGGGCCCATTTAAATCATTTTGGGAAGCAATGCATTCACAGAAATGTGTAAATTCAGGGATTTGGTGTCAGTAGATCTTGGGGCAGAAGTGAAACTGGGGCAGTACACGTGTACTCATCTGAACTTTGTTCTCCACTCATCAATCCACAGGAAGCAAGACTTGGGAGCTTAAGGCCAGAAGGGGATATAAGAAGAGGCTGCTTGAAGAGCCATTAGATTAAGTCATGTTTCCTTAAATCAGCAACTTGCACTGGACTAAAGAACATTTGTATTTCAAAGACGTAAATATCTCCCTGCAAGGCCTTCAGTCTTGAAAGGTATAGGTAACAGAGAAGCCATAATTTCCTTGGGCACTTTGTTCTGATGGCTGCTTTCCCCACTATTAGCTTATGCCACATTTCCAGCGTAAAGCTGTCTGGCAACAGTTTACAGTCAGTGGTTCTTGTTATGGCTTTTTCTACTGTATTAAACACTGCATTCAAATCGCTTCTCAGTCATGAGATGGAAAGTTAAACAGCTTGAGATTTTTAGCCTTTTGCTGTTAGAAAAAAATTCCCTATCATTTGAATAATTTCTTTTTTCTCTTTCTTTAGCTCTTGTTTTACAATGTCCTTATTAAAATGTCGACACTTTAATTTTATGCAGTATCCCTGCATTGGAATTATAGTGCACTATACTATAATAAAATTGCTTCTATACTGCCCTTTGCTACTAATTGGATCAATTGCTCTTCAAATGTATATCTGGGGATTAAATTCAAATTTTCCAAAATAAGCATATAATCATAGAAAGGGTTCAGTTGGAAGAGACCTTTAAAAATCATATAGTCTAAACCCCCTTCCATGACCAGGGACACCCTTCCCTAGGTCAGGTTGCTCAAAGCTCCATCCAACCTGACCTTGACCACTTCCAGTAATGGGGCATCTACAACTTCTCTGGGAAACCTGTTCCAGTGTCTCACCACACTTATCTTAAAAAAAATTCTTGATTATGTCCAATCTAGACCCAACCTTATTCAGTTAAAAAAATTGCCCTTTGCCCTGTCACTACAGGTCCTGGTAAAAAGTCTCTCTCCCCATACCACACCTTTCCTGAGATAACAAAAAAAAGTCTCAGTTTTCACACAAGCCTTTTTCCCAAAAAACCAAAAGGCAATAGAGAACCTGGGGATAAACCACAGGCAACACCAGCAGCTCAGTGTGGCTTGGGAGGTCCTACCAGCTTGGTGGTGACTCCCTGCAGCTGGTGCTCAGCAATGAAGTCCCCACAGAAGGCTTTGCGTGACTCCCTGCGCTGGGTTCTGCCAAAAGGCAGCCTCAGGGACCCACCAGAGCACAGCGAGTAGCCAGAAAGCTCTGGCCACTTGCCTTCTCCTGTCGGGCTCCCTGCCTGGGCAAGCAGCAAATGAGGAGCCCAGGGAGGTGGTGATGGGAGCCAGCGATGACTCCACAGAAAGACACGCACACGTCCAGGCTCCACCAGCAATCTGCTTGCAAGAGTC
>JAOXNG010000001.1:212926495-212939653 GCA_028566535.1 Scolopax minor
GCTCAATTTTTTCCAGAGTCCCTGTTTCCAATATTCAACCCTGAATAGACTTTACATATTTTCTGTAGACTTTACATATTTTCTTTATTCCTAAATATATGACTTATTTGTACTAAAAAAGATACCAAATAGGACTGATTTCAACTGATTTCAAATGCTTTCAACATCATGAATCAGCCTATGTTTTCTTTAGCATCAGTGGAGAGAAATAAGCACTTTTAGGAACTAAAAGTTCTGAACTATTCTGAACTATCATAGGCATCTGAAACTGCCTATTTCTCTCCCTTGAGTATAAAAAATAGGTGGCTCTTACAGTACAGGAACTACCTCAAATATCCACTAAGTAGTCAGTTTTATTTGGTCAGGTGAATCCCATCTCTTCTGGGCGAATGGAGCTCTAGAGCTCTGCCTTCAGTATTCTCAACTGTGCCAATGCTTACATCATCCAAAATTTTCATCGGAAGCACTTTTATATATTTCAAACCATTTAATGAAATGGTTCGGTAGTGCAGGACTTGCTTCTATAACTACGTTACAGGCATTTTCATGCAAATCATGCTACTCCACTGTTGACTACTTTTTATATTTATTGTCTAGTCAGCTCTTTGCCTGTTAAAACTATGCATTAATGCTATTTAATAGTGCAAATTTTCTACGTAGTTCTTATTTAAAGGCTTTTCAGAATATTTTTCTGAATATTTTATATTTGACAGTTATCTTTGCCAGCCAAAGTGGTAGGGTCAGCAGAGGATGAAATCAGGTTTAGCAAGACCTGTTTTCCATAAAATCTAGGGGAAACACTTAGCAATATTTTTCTTTAGTTGCCGTTGAACTGAAAATCTCTGGTTTATGTTGTTGTTGTGCCTTTTCTAAATTTGCAAAGACAGACCGCATATAACAATATACTTATGATCCTTCACATGGTTGCTCTGTAGTTTTTATATATTCCACTGTGAAATTCCTAGCAGAATAACCCGGATATCAGCTGCAGCTATAATACCATAGAATTTTAAATCAATATGAAAATATTTTATTAGTTGCTTAATATAGGTAAGAAACTTTGCATTTATATGATCTTTTATGACTATCCATATAAGTTTAACAGTATTAATGTAGGTTTAGAAGTCAATCTCCTGATTTTTTTTTGTTTTCTCCCATTTGAAAGTCTGACAAATAATCATCATCAATCCCACTTCTCTATTAAAATCATAGACCAGTTCAACTGTTCAGATCATCTTTTTGAGCAGAAGGTGTACAAAGTGTTTTTTGCTCACTTGAAAAAGTAGTATTTTGAAAGAAAATAAGTATCTTAGTTATGACTATCAGGTCTTCCAATAGAATGGATTATAGTGCTCAAAATATTGTGTGTGAACTACATTGAGATCTACAACTGCTGTTGTAATGAATAGTGTTCTTACTCTCAGAGCTCTCGATAAAAGGTTATTAATACCTGGTATATAAAAATATATTTTGTCCTTTTACTCAGGACTGCCAGGGACAGCAGGCATCTTCACTTCTTCTGTTCTAATAGTCCAGATGACACTGTAGTCAAAGCAGCCAGTGGTAAAAACTGAATGAAGCCATCCAGAATAGCCATCTCTCCACTTGATAGATCCAGATTTCCAATTTACTCCATTATGTTTTGTGTGCAGTGAACTGCAATGATTCATTGGTTTCCATAGCTTGTGAGCAATGCCCTTTATTTTTTGTGACAGCAGCCTTTGTACTTCTGACATCCTCATGTGATAATTTAATACTTATGACAAACTGGTGTTCCTCACAGGTACATCCTGTTACCCAAAATAGCTGAGCCAAGCGCCAGAGAGATATTACTTAATATGCCAAATATGTTTAAATATTCTTCCAAAGTTGCAGAAAGAAGATTTTATGGATAATGTAATTTTGAATTTGTGAATAGGCATTGAGTTGAAAAGCTATTCAGATCTAAATACAGCTTTATCTGTTTCTCTAAAAAATTAAATGCATATTTAATTGCTTACTATTCATTAACTTCATGTTTTCTCTCGCTCTGTAAGACTTTAGTGGCTACTATGGGCTTTTAAAAGTCAATAAAAATGATAAGGTCATATTATGAATATATGGGAATTATATTGCCTAAACGCCCACTCCTCAATCAGCCTCTCAGATATAGACCTTCAGTTTCTATTCCTTCTTTCAGGCACAGAGCTTATTTACCATTTCTGAGAAGTGCTTTAGAGGTTGTAACTATAAATACTACTAGTGTTTCCATTTTCAAGACAAGCATGTAGTATACATCTACTTTCTTTCAATACTGAAATTTCAGAGTGTTTTTTGTTTTTAGCCATCACTGCATGTGTCATACAATTGCTGAACTGGAAGAAACCTTGTGAGTCTCTGGCCCAACCTGCTCCTCAAAGCAGGGTCAACACTGAAATCAAAGCATGTTGCTCAGGGCTATCTAGTTACAATCTGAAAACCTCCAGGGACTGAGATCTGTTTGGACCCCTCTTCAATTCCTCATTATCTTCATAGTAATCTTTTTTTCCTTCCAGATGGAACCTCCCCCAATTCAATGTATGACTGTTGCCTATTCTCCCACCAAGCATCTGTGTAAAGAGTTTCTTGGTTACCTCCTTGCAGGTGTCAAAAAGCTGCCCCTAATAGTTCCCCCACTCCTTCTCTTGCTGTTCAGAGGCAGATGTTTCTCTACTCTGTGGAACATTTTCTTCAATCTTCTTTCATGCTAATTTGTATGAGTTTCATACACTTTTTTTTCCCCCCAGTTATGCTACAGAATGCAGTAATTTCTATTACTTTTGATTTTATTAAGTTCCCTTGGAACCAACAATATTCTAAACGAGCCAAGTTTTTCACATCCTAAATTTTATTACTCATCCTTTAATATAGTACAGGTATCATGTTATTCAAATCTCAATTTTGCCTAAATAGCTTAACAACTTTTGGCAGTAAGTTGTTAATTATGCTTGCAATAATTGACCTTTGTACCAATGAAATGCAAGTAGGTGCATATATGCAAATTAAGAATTATAAATGTGACAGAATGCCAGCAGCATTTGACACCAACTACACCTTCTGTCTCTCTTCTGTGTGTTTTGAGCTAACAAAGCAGCTGTTTGACTTGGGCTAACTTGAGTTACAACATTCAAAATACAACTCCCCCTTTTTTTTTTTTTTTAATTACGAGGCATATATTAGAACAAAGGACTCAAAGAGGTCCCTTCTGCTACATTCCTTAACTCTCTGCTTTGAATCTGGACTCTTCCCCTCTTATCCCTTAACAATAACAACTCTTGTATCTTTTGTGCAGATCCTGAAAATTTTCTGCTTTTTTTCTCAATGCCCCAGTTAATGGAAATGTATGATGATATAAGAATCTTTGTTTTGCTTTTAAAGGAGAATTTCTGCTCATCTTGACTGCAAGAAAAGACAAAACAAGCATGAAAAAAAAACATCAATAAATGCTGTTTCCTTTTCATTGCTGTTTTTTGACATTTCTGACTTGTTGTACTATTTTTAGATGAGGGTTGGGTTTTTTTCCTAACATTAACACACTTAAAATAAAAAAATATATTTTATTCAATATTTTTTCAACTTTTTTTTGACTGCTGCATTTAGCCCTTAGCTAAAGGGGTTAATGCTAGTGGTAAAACCCTAGCTAAAATGAATTATATTGGGTAATTAAAATAGCTTGAATTGTGAAAAAGGGATTCTGGGTATTAATCTTCTTTCATTTTTACCTTTTCTTGCAACAAAGAATGGAACAAATACAGCTAATGTTCTTCCCTGAGACATGGGAAATGCTGGCTTCTGGAGATATAAACATGATTTTCACAGTGTAATGGACTCTTCCTTCCCACGTGGCAGAGCTCCAGGTTTTGCACTGGCAGCAAGCTGAGAGCATGGGAACTCAAGCTAAGAGCTTTGTGGCAGATGGAGCTAAATGTCACCACCTCAGGCATGGATTTACCCAGTATTGGGCAAGGATGCAGGCAGCCCTGGGATTTCAGGACCATCTCTCTCTTCTTCCCCAACAGCCCTAGCTTTTGCAGAGGTCATTCCGACATCACATGATGCATGGCTCTCTTGGAAGTGCTCCATAAAACCCTCCAGCACTAATGTCACGCCAAGATCAGTGTCAGAGGTTCAGAGAGCTTTTGGTTTTCTTCCACCATCAGGCAGATTGCGATAGTGAGGAGAAAAATCTACAAATTCATTCAACCATCTATGCCAACAACTGAGACTGTACCCTGCATAGCTCTGGTAACGGTTGGCCATTAAATGTTGTCTGCACTGGGGAGAATGGCCTTTGTAATGTGGAAAGAGAGGATTTGGCTATAGTGAAGGAAACATTGGTTATTTGTATCATTGGTGACTATTGAGATTTCTGTACCTTAGCTAGGCTCTCTAGCTCCAGGCCAAAGGAGACCTCAGGGCTGATTTAAATTAGATTGCAACTCCATGGATATATATTAAGGCCTCTCTATTCTTCATTTCTATTAGTATTTTTATTTTCCCAGTTGATTATTTCTATTTGCAACTTAATTTTTCCATAAGTTAGTGAATGCTGATTGTTCATCAGAATTTTCTACATTTGTCAATGTAGAAAAAACTCTTACCTATAGGCTGCTTTGAACAGCATTGAACATAGAAAAGAACATATAATGTACACTGGCCAACAGATAAAATAAGCTTCTGTAGGTCATGATAATGCTCTTTCTACTCCAATTCATGTGTGGGAATCTGGATTCTGACCATATGGGAATTATGAGAAGTGCTGCATCTCCTGTACAAATATTTGACTTGCCACTGTTTCTCTGAGGAGATTTTGGCTTGCTTGAAAAGAAATGTTGCAAACCTGCATGCTCATTAATTTTCTCAGAAGTGGAATTCACTGACTGTTAGAACAATCTGCAAAACTTTGTTCACAAAAACAACTCTTTCTGCAGGAACCTGTTTCCTGGATTTACATGTTATACCTAGCAAGATGTGATTTATGCAAATAGTCTTTCATTGTTTCCTCATTTTGGCAGGACTGCTGGAAAATTCAAATGCCACTATTTCCATTGACTCAGAACAATGACTGAAGGGATGAGATTTCAATTTTTTTCCCCTCTATAATTTTCTTTTATCATAAAATTTTACAGTCTTTATGAATATTTTGCTATGCTATGAAGATATCACTACCAGTGATACTATTGCAGAAATGTCTCTTTAAAAACTCAAGGAATGGAAGTTGGAGGTATTTTCAGATTTTAAATTCCACAAAGACTTTTGTTCTAAGCTGATATGGCAATTTATAAAATTTCCCTGAAAAAGAAATAAATTATGAAGTCTAATCTTTAAGGGTAAAAAGACAAATTAAAATTCTTCTTTTCTGAAAATCATAGCATCATAAAAAAATTTAGGTTGAAAGGAATCTCTGGAGGTGATCTTGTCCAATGCCTCAGGCAACAAAACAACTTTGGATTTCTATCCACCTTGTAAATTAGATCAAGTTGTCCAGATCCTTTTCTAGTCAACTGATGCATATCTCCAAGGACGGAGACTTCACAACCTCTCTGACTCACCCATTCCAGTGCTTCACCACCCTTGTACGTTTTGGCTACTGAATTGTGCATTTTTACTCTGCATTTCTGAGAGGAGCCTTAATCTTTCTTCTCTATCACATTGCATCAGGTAGGTGAAGCCTAAATTTCCTTCCTTAATCTCCTTTTCTCCAGGCTGTACAAACCCCCTCTTAACCTCTCTGTGTCCCATGCTCCAAGCCCCTAGTCATCTTGTTGGCCTTCCACTGAACTTGCTCCAATATCTTTCTGTTTGTGGGGCACATAAGAAAAGCTGGGACACAGTACTCAAATGAATCTTATATTTACTGAAGGGGGGAAATGGTCAAAATATTGGTAAAATATTTGCAGAAATGTACATGAATACCTGCAGGTAATGCTTACATTGAGACATGCTCAATTATATTATGATTAAAAATAAAGCCACATTTCTATAATGTAGTTCTCCTTTTGTTAAATGGATATAGGAAATCCTACATTGTGAGTAACTTTTGGTTTTTTATCTGATGATAACAGATAATTTTTATGTCAATTGTTGTACCTGAATCTTGCATAGTTATTTTTCTTTAATTATTTTGTAGAACTATATAGGTACTTCACTGTTCCTTACATACAAAAAAATATTTATTTGGCATGCATGTTTTTGTTATCTCAAAGACTTAACAAAGAGTGGGTACAAATTAGTTTATAGGGTTTTTCCAAAAAGAAAGT
Source organism: Scolopax minor (assembly GCA_028566535.1). Taxonomy (NCBI): domain Eukaryota; kingdom Metazoa; phylum Chordata; class Aves; order Charadriiformes; family Scolopacidae; genus Scolopax; species Scolopax minor. Next base: position 212,932,774 of record JAOXNG010000001.1, read on the forward strand.
TTCCCCCAAAATTCAATGCTATTCTAGCTTTGGTGTTCAGCCTAGTTTGCCTTGCTAAGTCCTAGGAAAAAAATCATAAATGTCCTTGAACATTTCTTTCTTTATATAGCCTTTATTTATTTATTTATGTAACATCCCTACTACTATTTGATACCATATTATTGGCAGTTAAGTAGTGCAATTATCTGAAAAAAGAGATTACAGATTCTACTCTGAATTTATCCTAAACTTTATCAAAGCAAGTACAGATTTGAGGAATTAATGTAACATATTGACAGCTTTATAACATGTTGGGCACTAGTTTACAGAAACTGTAGCTGAGTGTTAATTTTCATCCTAAGGGATCTGTGCAAAGAACTAAATTATTTCTAGTAGACATCTTATAATTTTTGCTTTCTATCCCTTCTAACTCTTTTAAAGGAAGTTAGTCAGCCCAAATAACTTGTGATGGCATTTACTCAATCTATAATATCAGAGAAGCTGAATCAGCCTTGCAACAAACAAGCACTTCTAGAAAAGGAGGATCTATGTTGTGCTTTATACATTAGACTCAAATTCCTCTGGGCGTAGATGTCAGCTCCATATGAAAACAATGAACATTATTCCTAACTACTGAGCTAACCAGACTGGCTTTGTGCAATTAGTGATTGTAATGAGTTTTCATTCTTTCACACTTTGCAAAAGGCTGCCTCACACAAAGATATGATCATACCTTCCTAGTTAAATATTCTTTTCCTCTAGAAACATTTTGGTGAATTTGTCATCTCATTAATACTGGAAGTAGAGTTCCTGTGAACAGGAAAGGAGACTTGAAAAGACTTCAACTTAAGAAATGGGGCTTTGAGCAAAGCTCAGAAGTAATCATACCATGCAGCATTCCCGTAATCTCAACATAGCCTAAAATTACAAACAAAAAACCAAAACCCATGACAACCCCTGCACTGACTAAAGTTGAAGTGTGAGAAATTGCACCCTGGTATTTGCACTCCAGATACACTCTCCTGATATGCAGTTGATGACTCATTGTACCGCTGTTAAAAATTGCTAAATATAAGTAAAAACTAATTCTTCTTCACCACTTCTGCAAACTGTAGGTGAAAGATGCAAGGACTTGGTATTTTACTTTTATCTGCATTATTATCAGACCTTCTGTAGGAGACTAGGAGATTTCTTGTGGATGAGGTGAAGAGGGGCCAAGGAAAGTGCAGCCCATTTTGCTATGCAGCTGCCACCTCCTTAAATCAAGAGTCATGCTCTGTAGCCTTCAAGGACATTTTTCAGCATGTTTTCTTGCTGCTGAAACCCAACAAATTCTTCCCAGGTATCCGCTAAAGTGGCCTATACAGGACGGTTTAATCAATTTACAAGTATGTGAGTACTAGACATATCTACCCTAAGTCTCTGTCACATCACATGTTTTTTTAAGCCTTTGGGTGAATTCCTCAATAACTTGATTGTAGCTGACTTTCCTTTAAATATATCAGTAGCACAGTGACAGTTTCATTTCAAGCATAGGACTGGGCTTTATGAAAAGCAAAACATAAGTCAGGAACGAAGTGAACTGTGTCTTTTGACTTGTCTGCTGAGTCACCTCTCTCTCAACACTGGGACTGGGACTGCTAGAGGTCCTGGAGGCAAATATTTGTAACGTCATTATGGTCACAGACCCATTAAACTGTGAGAGTTGGAGAAATCAGCAGTCAATCTCCAACTAACTCAATTGTTAGAAGACTTGCTAAATTGGCTAATTTTTTAAAGCAGCAATAACAATGACATTTCCTTCGCTATAATTTCCAGGGATGACCATGCCTGTTGGAAAGCACTTGAGAAAACTTGTGTTAAGATAAATTGCAATATCATATTATCCTGTAAGAACAAGATAAACTCAGAAGTCTCTATTCCAATAAGTAAAAAATTTATCTGCCTCAGATGCATCAACCTTTCTCATTTACGCAGCTCTGGCCATCTTCCTTCTTCCATAACACAAGAATGGTTTAATTTCTCAATATTTTAGAAGCCTTCTGTTTTTGTTTATTATATCTTTAATATTGAGAAAAAAAAGCATCAGCTTTCCCTCACTAAGAAAACACAGCAATATTTCTACCCACTGGAAAACCGTCTGACATTACTACAACTTGTCGATAGTTTATTGGCTGCATGTAGAGAAGTTGGGGCTGAATTTTTTCAGAACTTCAGTCTAATTCTTCTGCTGCCTATTCTATTTACCAGCAATGAGTAGTGTTCTTACTAAACTCAAAACCCCCTTAACATGCAATCATGCACCATTGATTAATAATAAAATTAATAATCAAAGAATGTGTGGTATCTGACTTTGTTAAGATGGTGTAAATGTAATTAGTAAAGTGACCACTAACCATACCCATGTATTATTTATATAAACTGATAATGAGGTTTGAGATTCTGATTTTATAGTACATATTACATTGAAACTCAGTAAGAGTAGCTAATGAAAATATGTAACTATTTTTTCTTGCTCACTTAGACAATGACAATCATTGGAGTTTGGGTTCATCTCTAGATCCATATTGTTTTAAATACTTGGATTCCAACTATTTCCATTAGACGAATTGTAAGGAAAGTGCTTGTCTACAAACTTACATACAATTTTCAGAAACACAAGTCTGTTGGGGTTGTTTTTTTTTCCATGGAAGTTAGAAATATTTTATTCAATTTATTTCAATCTAAATTGAAGATCAAGATCAAGAAGGATGCTTATGAAAAACACATTCTGAACTAGACAGACCTGTGATCTAAGCAGAGTTTGGGGGGATTTTAATAAGAAATTAAAATTAAACATTTTATTTGCCTCAGAAGTAGCCCAGATAGTTTGTAGGGCTACATGCCTTGACAGACCAAATATTGTGTAGATTTCTGTTTTGTATGATATAGTTTCCCTCTCTCCAATGCTACTGAGAGAAGAGGAGGTCAGTGAGGGGATTTTGAACTGTGTGAGTCAGTCTAATTGCTTTGATTTTGTCCATGGGTCATAGGTTTGATATACTTGAATTGCTTGGTCATCCTTGTCTGACTGTCCTCTTTGTGTAATTGTCAAGTTCTGCTTGATAAGTCAAGTCCATGCTTAACAGGCATGGAGGATGTGAGAAGGTTTTTATAGATGAATGAAGATGATAAATGTGGTAACTCAAAGATGAGAAAGAAAATGTGTGATCTGATCATGATTGTGGAAGAGTTGTTTTTTTAAGGTTTCAGTATTAAAACTCATTCAGAGTAGAGTTTAGAGCATACTTAGTGTTTTTAAAATTACTTTAGAATCTCCAACAACAATGAAACCTTATAGTGACCTATAGAAAAATTAAGACAAAAAAACCCCACCAAAAAACCACCACAACAACAACAACAAAACAACACAAAAAAACACCAGGGGGGAAGAGTGCATTACTGTGTAACAATAAAGTTATACATTATTTCAATCAAATCTTTCTGGAAGCAAAAGTAGCTGCCAAAGGGACCAGACTCTGGGACAGTGTCTGCTTTCTTACTCTTCATTTAATTTCAAAGCTCTTACCTAAAAAATTTATAATAACCGAAGAGTACCAAGAAAAATAAATTTTAAAATCTGAAAAGCAACCCAAGATTCCTGAATCCTATTGAAATTTTTGACTCATTAAACATGGCTAAACTTAACAGCACTGTCTCATGCCACAGCAGTGCTGATTCATGTAAAGAATATAAATCTGCTAATTCTATCATCTTTTCTATTAATTCAAGAAGCAATGGTCAAAAAGTTTTCAGAGCTCTGAAAAAAGATCTTAAGATTTGGATTTTAAAATAAAGTGTTAACTTTCTTTTTTTTCCCTATATTTTTTTATTGTGGAATATAGTCACATAAAGACTTGTTAAGCAAAATTCTCACTTCCATAATTCTAGAAAGAAACTTTTTAATATACCTTTTACTTCTTTTTATTATAGTCAGTTGAAAAATGATGATTCTTTAGTGGACACCATTGTCCAATGTATCTCACAATTTTTTTCTGGCAGAAAATCACCTAGTTTTCTTATGTAAGGCAAATAAAATGTATTGTAAGACATTTCATGGAGTACTCCACTGAGTTTGGAGAAACTGAATGAGCATCATGGAATGAGAGTTATTACTGACTGTTAGTGACATGTCCCTGTAGAATTAAAGAATACATACAAGAGATACCGTCTTGCCTGCCTTTACATTTGTTTTGGTTCCTCTCTCCCTCTTTGGAGATTGTGATTAAAAATGCACATAAGCTGCATTGATTTATTTTTTCATATACTTACTCTTCCTTGTACATTTTTAGTTTTAGAACAACCAAATCTCCAAAGCCTTAAAGAGATAGGAGTAAGAAAAACCCCTCAAGTGTACAGTTAACAGCTCCAAGCAGTTAAACGCTGTGTTTATGAGGAAAGAAATTTGATTGAATTCAAAGATGTTTAAGTACAGCAGGTCAGACATGGAGAGCCAGTGACATTTCCTAGGATTTTAGCAAAGACAAGCAAATTTCAGAGTTTTCATTCAAATTATAATGTATCCTCTTCAAGAGAACCAGCACCTCCTTAGGCACCCAAATATGATGTCAAATAATTTGACAGGAATGTGAAATGAAAAGCAAGATAAAAGAAGCAACTGCAGTAGCGAGGCTCTAGAAAAAGTGTCCATGAACTGCGGGAGGCAGTTAGTGAAGAAAATTTCAGCCTGCACAGAGGGGAGAGAAAGAGTGACCATCAAAATGGAGCCATCATAGAACAATACCAGTTAGCATTAACAGAAATGAACATGCTTTAATGAGGATCAGGTATTATTGGCTAATACTTTGCTCATTGCCTGGCTGACCCATTGCCTGTTCATTTTGTATGCTATAGCTGAAATTTAGTCCCTGTTGTATTCAATAAGGATCCTGTATACTCTGATCAGCTCAATCAGCCCCAGCGAGGGGCTCAGCATTACTCTGAACAAAATTGGAAGAGTTGCTCTGGATTTCCACAATGAAGCTGACAGAATAATTGGTCTTGTTTTTTAAAGGATCTTTGAAATATGAGATACAGTGTAGTTTTGTCTGAAACAGCCTCCTTAAAATGTCATATACTTGTTCAGACATTTAATAACATATTGGCAAAACATGATATTCTGATTTAGTAGTTGATTTAATAAGGAACATTTTAAAAAGGTGGATAATATTACAACCCTATTGGAGGTACTTCCGTTCTCCTACTGCATTGTGAAAAGGCAGTTAAAATAGATATACTTTTTTTTTTTAAATAAAATCTCCTCTCTAAGATATGTAAGGGACAGATCATACTCAACCAAATATAAATAGAAGCAAGTTTGGAATGTAAATTCAAAATGGATATTTAAACATTCCCAAGTCTAGTTTTCTAGAACAATAGTGAACCAGCAATATTGTAGAGTTATGATTTGTGTCATAATCAACAGAGCTAAGTTATTACCAGAATCTTTTTCCATCACTGGCATTTTGGAAGCTATCATATTTGTGATCGATTTGCATGGTCATGCTCTGCATGTCAAAATGTTACATGATTGAGAGTCATGACATCTCCCCTGTCCATGGGCAGCCAGTGGGCACGAGGACTCCGGGAGAGGTTATAAGGCAGAAGGTGGCAACTGTAGGATAAGTCTCGGTTGAGTGGACAGAGGATGCTAGGAAAAAACCCTGGTGACACCTCCTACTGTAAAAAACAGGTAAGGTTAGTGACCTTTTCACTATCAGGACAGTGTCTTGGCTGATTGTGATGCAGCATTAGCACATTTTCAAGGCAGGTAACCCAAAAAACACTGTACCCTAGACACTGACCTGTCTTCAGGTTAAAACTGTGCCTACAACTATAGAACTAGAAGAGTCCTAATGTCCATACTTCCATTCCCACAACAATTTAATTTAACAAGAACTTCTTTGCACCCCCATAATGACCAGGGAATGGACCTGAAACACTAGTCTTTCCATACGTAGCTCTGTGCTTGTGTATATGTAGAATTACATACATATACATATCATAACTTTCATGTTCCTCAGAAAAGTATTTATCTCCTCCAATTTTTCTCACCTACAACTTTTAGTAATGCTGTAGCTTCTTCAAGTCTTTCTTCATCCCACATAATGCTAGTTTCATAGGATGCTGAAATAACTAGACACATTAAAAAAATGCTAGATAAGCCATGTTTATCTTTTCAGACTTCATATATACTTATTAAAACAATTCATGCCAGTCCATTCTTTCTAGGAAATCTGATCAGGACATATCTAATTCCAGTGCTAACAATCATTAGTTAGCAGTCTTATAGTAACTTAAAGCATGTTTCAGACAGGAAATCAGTTGATTTTTTTAATTTATGGCTTAGTTGGTCTCTTCACTAAAATTTTCTTTTTTCTCCTTGACTTACTGTTATTTTCTTTTCTGTGTGACCTTCTTTCTTAGTTCTTTACAACAGTGCAATCAAATACTAGTTTTCATTCTCTTCAATGAAGTCTAAATAATAATCCATAGGTTTTCCTGTTAAAAAAAAAGAAAAATGGCAGAATCTGTGTAAAAATGGAAAGAAAAATTGCAACAATTCCTTGCCATATGCTGTGGAATAACTTTGGTAAAATATCACACACTCTATAGGTTGAACATCAATGTTAAAAAAAGGTGCAGTTATTCTTTCCTATCTCAGAATGTTTACAATGCAGGTTTTTGAAAGTTAAATCACTATGTTCTATAAAAATTCTTTTTTTTTTTGAGCAGTAAATGATGGCCTTTGCCTCAAGGTGTAGGATAAATGCCTCTGATGCCTCTCCACCCTCCCCTTCCAGCCTCTTACCTGAACTGCCCCCAACCATTCTTCCACATTGTACCAACCTCTTCCTTCTTC
>JAOXNG010000001.1:212959241-212976331 GCA_028566535.1 Scolopax minor
AGCCATTCTCTGCCCAACCTGTATTTGTGCCTGGGATTGCCACGTCCCAGGTGCAGGACCCTGCACTTGGCTTGGTTGAACTTCATTCAATTTACATGAGCCCACCTCTCCAGCCTGTCCAAGTCCCTCTGGATGGCATCTGAAATACAATGAAATAAGAAATGAAGGAAACATTTTTACAGTGGTTCCATGACACTTTATTTGTAGGAAAGTTAAAGATGATAAAGTGTTAATATTCTATGTTTCTAGTTATTTCACTATTGCAATAATAATATCTTTTTAAAAATTAGGACAGGCAGTACAAAAGTGAGATATCCTACATTTGTTCAGACAACTAGAGCGCATCTCATAACACTAGTTAATCATCTGTAAAAGAGCTCTTCAAAACATTTCCTGCTGCACCATTTAGGTGGTTAAAAAAGTTAATAAGGCCACACTTTTAATAAGCTAATAAAGCTGAAAAGTATCTATGAGAACATGGACGTATAGGGCCAAAATATTACTGGCAACTGGGATTTGACTAATGCTATGTTCAATGTTGAGTCTAATAGTTTGCATGGCAGCCAGGGAAATTAGATGGCACTGCCCTTCCCGAGGGAGCTGCAGAAGAACCAGGCTAATTTAACACCACCTGGAGATTATCAGCTTTCAAAAATACAGATGTATGTTTACAACAAGTTGTGGCAATTCCCACACAGGCAGTTTTCACTTTGGTTTAGTCACGTAGCAATGCCAAGTCACTACGCTGAAAAATAAACACACCTCCCAGGGGAAGCACACGTTCATGGTTTATCTCAAGGTCTAAGAGCCAGAGGAGCTTCTGGGTGAGGTTCACCAGTGCCAATATCTTGGCTTTTGGGCAGTTAGTGTCAAGCATGTGGCACAATTAAAGGGCAGTCCACTCCTTCCTGAGCAGCAGTGACGAGATGAATAACTCCAAAAGTTGCATTTTCCTTAGTGTGGATAGTCATTCACACAGTTGTGATTAATGTTTGCAGAACTTTGCTCATGCAGAGAAGTTTTATAAATAGTAAAATGTGTTTTTCCCACTCTATACATGATAGTTTGATGTGAATAATGTTATATATATAGCCACTGACTTTTAGATCAGTGAGCCAACTGCAACAAAGGTCAACAACAAGTTAAAGTCATGCTAGCTTTCTCATTGTCAAGATAAAAATGAGCTGTAGCTCTCAGTTTGGTTCCCAGGGAGCATTTATTTTCCTCAGCAACAAATCATAGCTCCAGACTCAATAAATTGTTTTCCTTGTTGGTATTATCAGCTGAGTAACAGAGGACTGACAGAAAATGGAGAGTGACTCGTCTGCTTTTGTAAAGATGGTTTATGCAGAGGAAAGGATGTGTATTTTACAAAAGAACTTTTATTTTGGAGAGTTTACATTGCTACTTCATCAGAAAACATACAGATATATAAGGCTTTGGCTATCCATCTAGCACTTAGTCAAGTACTAAAAAAAATGTGAAATGGATAATCAAATAGCTCTAAATAGGCCATATTCCCAGATGGATGTTGCAAATCTGAGGATTTGGCCCACTTCACATTTAAAACTCTGGAAAATATTTATTTATATAATCAATCAATCCATTTGTTGGGTCAGGACTTAAAAAACCCTCTCTGCCTAATAATAAAACTGCTGTGTCTAGACTAAGCTATTTGCTTGGGATTGTCAGTGAGTTTTGTTTTGGGTATCATCTTATAATAATGTCTTTCATTTCAAAGTTAACAGGGCCTTATAATTGCCTTATGATCTGGGCTGCATCTAATTTTAACCAGGATGGGTTTTGCTTTGTCCTCATTTTCTAATAATTAAGAACAACAGAAAATGTACCATGACATTGTTATTCAGCTGACAGTCATTTATGCAGCCTTCCTGAAAGATGGTCATTAAGACCAAAGCAATTTAGGGGGTTTTTGTCTTCATGATACTTTATACAAGATATTTCCTACCTTCAACTGAAAACAAAAAGAAATAGAAAAAAAGTTTTTACAATACTCAGACTTTTTCAAATAAGGATGCTTAGTGAATGCAGCAGGGGTTTAACCTTTTAATTAAACTAGCATTATTGAAACAAAGTGTGGCTTTGAACATTGGTAAGGTCAGTCTACAAGAAAGTAATTTTTATTGCTTCAGAGATAACTTTACTAACTTCTAAATCATTCCCCTTTGTCTTCCCCTGCTTTCTGCAACTATAAAACCAACGAAAAACCACATCAAGAAGAAAGGAGGAAAATACTATAAAAATCAGCACAAAGCCAGGCAGACACAATGGTGAGACACAACAGAAGAGTTGGTGATAACCAAGAGATTGGTGAAAGTTGTATCCAACAGAAGAGGCAGGTGATAACTGTCAAAAGCAATACAGTTTGAGGTATCCAGGTTAAGACATGTGGAATCATGGTTTTCAAGAAAATACAATGGACTAGTAGTAGATTTCCATCTAAATCATTGCCTGGTGCCCAGAGAGTCTCCTATGCCATATAAAAATGTTTGAATTTTTATAGCATTTTTCAGCTCTAAAGGACTTTTCAGACATTGCTAACCATGCTAGGTATACACTATAATGATTGAAAAGAAGTACCTGATCATTTAGGCAGGAAACTCTAGCTTATGTTTGCAGAGACTGAGAGCCCAGTTGGCTTATTTAAAATGTGAATACTCCAAATCATTTAAAAATAATAAAAAAATATGCCTATTCTTCCAACATGTTTATGGAAGGAGCTCCCAAAATAACAATAGCCCTATCAGAGAATCATTGTCTTCATCCAGCAGAGTAATTGCTGGCTGATTTTCACATTAAAGTTCTAATGTGAAAACTGATTACCTGCCCAAACAGAACAAAGGCAAATTTCTGGTGCATAGGTCTAAAAGCAGTTCTACAGATATGAGAAAACTCTGCATATATCCTTTTCCTTCCTCCAGCTTTGCTAGCTACCTGCAGTTCTATTCACCATGGACAACTGGTTGCCTTGGTCTGGTGTAAGCCCTGAAAAACTAAGGAAGTTTGTACTGGCAGACTTGTTTGTCTTTTCAGAAAATGTAGTTGTAATACATTTATTAGTTTATTTTTAAATAGAATGAGTAGAGATGGTGATAAGCTGTTTTCAGCCCAAGGAGTGGTGGATTCACTCCTTCTGTGGGCTCAAAGGACGTAAGGCCAAGAGTTTACATTAAATTCAGCATACCCACAGTTTAATGGGGTACTCTCCTCCTGCCCAGCTCCTGACCTGGGTGGGAGTAGTTTTACCTTGATGTGTTACCATCAGATCAGTAAGCTGAAGGAGCTTCCCCTGGAACCATAAACTCCTCAAGTCAGGAACTAGGCTGACTGTGGAGAAGTGGAAATACTGATTTTTGTGATAGCCTCAGTAAAGCAAATATTCCCTTGTTCACACTCTAGCTTCATGTTTCTCTGTATTCTCTTTGTAATGACAGCTACTTTGCCCACTTATGCCTTAAGCAGGGCTTTATTGAAGTATCAGAAAGCACAGATTATTTTGCCACAATTGGGCTGTACTGAAAGACTGTAGAACACTTAAAACCCAAGGTCCAAAGCTGCTTTTTCAGTAAGTCTCTTGATTAAGAAATGTTGATCTTACGGGTGTCAAGCACGTGCAAATCCACCAGACACAAATGTGTTTTGCTGGCCTATTGAAAAGCTAGTTAAAGGGTTTGTTAGTACAAATTCATAGCTTTTAAAAGAAGAGACTGATAAAAACAGAAGATATTTGACACTTGTAATAATTTTCCATCAAGAACAAAAATTGTTTGGGTACAAAAAGAATGTTATCTTCAGAACTAGTGGCCAAGGTTCATCAGAGTGACAAGAGTGAGAGTATTTTTCAAGTTTATGCACACAAAACATTTTGATTTTTATTTAAGAAGGGCCAGCTTTGCATAAACACTGAAAAATTCACTACTTATCTCTGTACCTTTTCCACAGTAGAAGAAGCAGGAAAGCTATTAAAGTTTATGAGCTTTTTTTATGTGTGTATGCATTGTGTTCAAAGAACAGTTAAGGGATGGCAGGGTTATAAAGTTAACCACTCAGATCTAGGAAATGCAAGAATTAAGATGGTCTAAGCAACTTTATTTCAGGCCCTCTGTGGCCATATATTGTAGTGTAGTATTATAATATAACTCAAATACATTTTTAATTACACAGTTATTTTAGGTTTCACGGGCCCTCTGCTTCTTTCAGTCCCATGGAATGGTACTTCATACAGCATATTTCATTCAATGTATATCCCCATGCATTGTTTAATTATTTAATAAACTGCACTCCATTTATAGAATTATTAATTTTTTCCTTTGATTTTCATGTTATACAAAGCCTGATCACCCCATCCAAATATCTGAGAAGTATGAATGATTTCCACAATATCCCTTTGTGATTAGAATTTTTACTCTTTTAACAAAACAATTAAGATCAAATGAGTCCACTAGTTTCTGTGTACAGTTTGTAACATCAAGAATGAAGTTAATCTCATTCAAAATGCTTAAATATATCCTAAGCAGTCTGTGTAAGGAAAAAAAAAAAAAAGAGAGAAAAAGCGCCTTCAGTGAGCAGCTCTCTGACAAAAATATGTATAATATTGTGATGTTCCAGTTATTAGCAAGGGAACATGGCTGACCTGCTTATACCAGAAGTTGAAGTTTTAGGTGGCTAATTCCAGCTGATGCCAATTCCACCTTAGACTGGCTTCTTGGAGGGCACAGGATTCCATTGCAATTTTTCTGTACAAAGCACAGCTCCCCCTGATTTCTGCTGAAGCTGCTGCTGCTCAGCACTTCTACAAAAACTGGCCATCTGTGTCTACCAAGACCTTTCAAAATGAGGAACATCTCAGTTCTACACCTGTGGAAACTTTGGATTTGTGAAATGCCTCGCATCCATTTATGTGGTAAAAGCAAGAATATAAACAGTTACTTACAATAGCATTTGCCTGTCTTACCCTGAGAGTATCCTTTTGCTTCATATAGCCTTTGTCTAGAATTCTCCAATTTCTGTAAAAAATGATACTAGAATCCCATAGACACACATAGAATCCCTGTGTCCTTCAATACACAATTAATTCCCAAAGGACTGTTCTGTCAGCAGAGTGAATGTGATAGTATTAATGAGAAAATCTACTTCCTTGGCTTTACTCTGTGGTTTATCTTTCTTTTAACCTACAAATTGAGTCTTAGTTTAAGAAAATCAGAGTCTATTTTTCCCCCTAGAATTCATTTAGACCTGCAGAAAAGCAAAGGTATCAATGGGAACTCTTGTATTCAAAAGGTCTGGGAAATCGCAACATGTAAATAGTGCAAGGGTCAAATTTTAAAATAACTCTCCGTAGTCCTAGATGGAAAATCTACACAACGTTGCATGGGGCAGGGCTACCACCTTCAGAGTCACAAGCTTTTGCCATGTGAGTAATTTTGGGGGCAGCTATTGCTATGCAAACTAGTTCCAGAGGGAGAGAAGACAGAAACTTTCCCTAGGGGGTTCGCAAGAATTTTTGAGCACAGATGCTGGAGTTATCCACATTTTCTGCTTTTAGCCCCCGAGCTTTGGTTTTTATCTTCATTTGCTCCAATCCTTGTTTTGATCATTTTTCTATTCCTTCTCTTTCCTAGAGAAGTCCCAAGTCAGCCTTCCTTGGATTTGCCATTACACATTACAGATCCCTTGACTTATCTTAGCATTGGCAGGTAAAGCTCCTCATATTGGAGTATGTGTGTATTCAAGGGAGGAGAGGACTCAGGGTAATGTTTTCATATATTTTTTTTCCTATCAATAGTACTTGACTTTTCATTCATGCTTCTGTGTCGCCTCCTCCACAAGAGCAATGCACTTATTTGTGAGGCTGGGAGCTCCCTAAGGGCATAATCCAGGTTCAGATACACCTGTAAAAAAAAACCTGATCTTAATCAGTGAGTGGTCAATACAAGTACAGGAGGGGGAGGAGGATGGAGGATCAGGGCTGCACAGGGAAGATAGATGCAGGAGGTGGGAACCACCCATGCCTAGCACTGCTATCAGAAAAAACTGTGCCCAGAGTTTGCATGAGGCACTTGGGCATAAAATGAATTTATGGCCATGGTGGAAAGGCTGCAGCACTAGAGACTATGCCCAGAGGACATCCCTCCCTAGAGACCCCCTTCAGAGAGACCTTTTGGGGATGCATAATTAACACTGGAATTAGCACAGTCTTGCTGCATCCCTTCCATCTGTGGCTCTCCACAGTGACCACCAGCGGGTGCTAACATAGCCAGGTGGTGACCCAAATTAGAACTGTGACACTGAGTGGGCCAAAAAGCCCACCACAGCTACATCTACTCAATACCCCATGAAGGCTACAAAACAGAGTTAGGCGACAGTCTTGGTTACGCTCTGGAGAAACTTAGTAGGTGCTATCCTATAGACTGATGCCCGGGACATTGGGAAATAATATAATGAAAATACATAGTTAAAGCCTTAAATGAGTACATAGATACATGTCAAACTAAGAGATACAAATCACTAGCATTTTTTCTTTCTTACCGTTGGATAACCGTGAAGAAGTCGCTGGCAGTGTGGAGTAGGAAGGGGAGTCCTATTTTTTGTATAAATTCAACTAATTACGGCACCCAAGTGTGACAACTGGGGAAGGGGTTTCAGCTGCAGAACACAAAGGCCCTGCTGTGTCCTGCCGGGCTAAATGGAAACCTGTATTTTTGGTTCAGAAAACACGAGAGGCAAACCATTTGCTTGGTGACTTTTGATTGTTTCTCTGTATCGTTTGTTTCAGGCAATAATAGCACATTATTTTTTTTTTTATTACATTACACCATTACTTTGTAATCTTTTGAAATAAACCCCAGGGTGTTTGTTTTGCCCTGCTGCATTCCTGCCGCAGGCTTACTGGCAGGGAAACTGAGACACGGCAACTGGTGGCATTTGCCAGCTCTATCTCTCCAAACTCTCAGTAGTAACCTCAGTACAACTGTGCCGAGTCAGGAGCTGCTCCTCAGGTCTGGCAAGGGCTGGAAAAGGAGAATTGGTGAGGCTCAGGGCTTCCAGGGTGGAGGATTAAAAAGCAGAATTGGAGGGATCAGGGAATGAGAGTGGGGACATGGTGCTTCCAGGGCTGCATGGGGAGCTGCAGGGGGAAAGGAGGCACGAAGGAGGGAGCTAATGAGGCAGGAAGACTTGTAGTGGTTGTAGAAACATGGATATATTAAAAAAAAATATATTTTGAGGGGAAGACTTAAAAACTATAAATAGGAGTATTCAAGTGAAGTTATTGCAGGACAAAAGGTCGAAGAGGTGGCTACAGCCCGGTCCTGATACATCGTATGGTTTCACCCACATCTTTCCTGTGCTCCACTGAGATAAACAATTAGTATTAGCTGGCTTCTTGGCTTCTTTTTTTCACCATTTAATACTAGCAAAGCCACTCTCAGAATGCCTTTTTTTTTTCTTTTCACTGGTACTTCAAGTTAAAAATCTATTTTAAATTATTGGATAGCATGTAGCAACCTCCAGAGGGCTAAACCGATGCTGTTAACAGGTCCAAAATGTGATGCAGCATATGGAGCTGAATACCTCATGGTACAGATTTGCATGCAGGCGGTTTTAATTAGGATTTAGAATTCCTTGAGGAATGCAGCATTCTGGGCTAGTCTCAATCTTGTCAATACATAGTGTTTTTGTTCATGCTAAAACCCGCAAAAAACCAATAAGCTCTTCCTTACTTGCAATTTTTGATTCTTATACGAACTGTTAGACTTTTCTCCAGCTGCCAGCTTTGTGTATGATCATAACCTGTTCATGTGTACTCACTGTAAAAGAATACCATCTTTTTTTAAAATAATGTTGTACCAGGTCAATTCAAAGCAAAAATCGTTTGAAGTTTCATGATATTGAATAGCTATTTATTTTTCCCTGCAACACTTTGTAGTTCTATGTGAGAACATGCTTTAACTCGATGGTTATTGTGCCATCTTGTGAGCGAAAGGTGCAACTACGTTCAGTTTATACTGGTACTTTGGCTAATGTTCATTTCAACTCTTCTTTATAATAAAATATTATGATAAATAAAATTATCTAGAGTTTCAAAAAACAGATGAGGAGAATATTGTAAAGCATATTTATTCCATTACGTTGTACTTACATTTTTTAATAAAATGAACATATATTCTCTACAATAGGCAAATACCTGCTTAATTCAATAATTTGAGAGAATAAATAATATATTTGGTGGGTTTTTTCCACCTTGAAAAAGAAAATATCTTATTGTATGGAATGGAAAAGCTATGCAAGCTCACAGTATTCGGCGTTGATAGTGTCCCTTCTGTGAAACAATTTCGTTCTTACAGGAAACCTCTTGTCCTCTAAAAATCACTATGTGTTTCTCAGAGATAACACAATATAAATTACACAAAGCACTGCTAGCTATTACATTGACACAGAAAAAACCTAATTCCTGACCTTAGAAAGTCTTCTGTCTCTTGGAACCTTTGTGGGGAAAAAACACCCATATAAATCACAAATCAAATGTAGAAATAAATTGCAATGGCAGTAGCTAACATACAGCCTTATTTTTTAATAATGATTATTATTATTCTATTAAATTCAAATTAATTCACTAGGTTTTGGTCTTAGAAAACCAGACAGGAAAAATGTGTGAAGTTCTAGCACTCCTTAATTAATTGATTCTCTTTATGACCTTGAGCAAACTGTTGTATATCTCTCCCTAATTTTACCCACCTTTAGATGATTACACATTTTTCAACAGGATGTTATCAAACTTGACTACCACTTGTAAAGCTCTTTGGGTTTCTCAGATGAAAGGTATTGCTGTGATGCAGTGACAAGCTTGTTAGAAATCTACTTGATAAGCAAAATAGCAAGTCATTCACAATAAGTATAATTATTCAATGATTTAAGCTTCTTAATCTACTTCCACAGTCTTGGCAAGCAGATTGTGATTTCTTCCATTTTATATAATGAGAGGAGTATTTTTTCTCTTTTTACTCTATAGATTGATTGCAAATATTCAGAATTCAAGCTGTGTTGCTCATTTGCAATCAGTTGGATGAGTAACATTATTTCTACTCATGATTGGATGAATGCCCAAGGACTTGTGTGTGCAAATTGTAAAGTTTGTTTTCTCAAGGCACTCATCTGTATGACATTGAAATTTGCTGCCTTTGGAGAACAGTGACAGTAAAATTCAACACATTGAAGACCACTGAAACAACTGAGCACAAAGTAAGGCAAGGTGACACGAATATTTTTTAATGGGACTTTGCAGATTAAACTTTTCTCTAAATGGACAAGGTCCATTATGGTTTTAGTTTTTGCCTGTTGGTAAAACTGAACAAATCCAGTGTATTGAATTCTGGACCTAATATCATGCAGAAGGGAGTGATACTTGACCTGTGCAAAGGTAGGTCCCAAGTCAAGGTTACAGCAGATGCCCAGCAGTGGGGCTAATGGGCATGGGAGTTGCAAAGTAACTCAAATACTGGGTTGAGGGAAAAGGCAAGCAAGCAGGCAGTGCTGGGACACAATTGTATACCTTGTCTACCCCAAGATTGCAATGGAACAGTTGGACCTGTAAGAGATGATTGTGTCTGCAGAAATTCCTTTCCCAGTGATCTCTAAATTATGTGGGTTATATTAAGACCGGCAGCTTCTAAGGTGCAGAAGTCTGGCTCCTTCTGAGAAGGACTGTAAAACAGGAGCAGCATTTGAGGCTTGAAACACTTTGCTCCCTCCTTTTGCAGCCCTCTTATTACAAGCAGAAGTAATGTGTGATGAACTGGAGTGTGGTCCAGCCAAAGAGCCTCATAGAGAAGAAAAAGCACATGTGCTTTTGAATCGGTGGTCCAGAAGGACCACATTCAGCAGCTTAGGACACAGGTCAACTTGAGTTGATCTAAACCAAAAAGTTCTGGTTGCATTTTCCGCAAAGCGAAACAATGGTAACCATAAAAAAATACTGAAGCCTTTTGTAAAAACAAGTTCTCTTTGACTGAAAATCAAATGACAAATTTACAGATAACATAATTCACTGACAATCTGTCAAAGGTAGGCTGTAAGAACATCTGTATTTCTGTGCCAGTGCAGTAGTCTGGCTATTTTAACTTATATAGTAACTTCCCACTTTTTCTTTCTTACTTTTTTTTGGTTGAGAGATGGCTATGTTGAAATGTAAAGCTTTTGACTTTCACCTTCTACTGGATTCATATCTTCAGTCCTGTTTAGCTTACAACTCTTTGGCGAACACAGCCTTAGAAATGCTTCTTTAGACATTAAGATATGAGAAGCAGTGATGCTGTAATAATCTCACACTGTAGAGAGAATGATCTCTTATAAAAAGGCATGTTCATATTAAAAATTCACAGCAGCACACTCCATTCCCCCATTATAGGTAATTACAGAGGATTTTAAATATCTGATGCTAGTTGGCAGTGTACAATACCCTGTCAGCAGCAGGCACTGATTTGTAATTTAATTATCATAAGACATCCACCTGTTCTTTTGTCGAATGAAAAGTAGCACTTCCGTGCAATCATGCTTTTCCCTCCAGAAATTTGAATTAACCCTTAGAGAAAGCTCTGGTTTCTAGGGAATGCAGTAATTTCAAGGACATTTGCAGGACCCCATCAGGACAGAGAGATGGAAAAGAAAGAGGCATTTCTGCAGGAGACTCTCAGTTCTGGTGTGGTATTTTCAGCCTTACCACTGGCTTTTTGCTGTGTCAAGCTGTTTTGGTTCACAGCTGAAAGCATTTCAGTGAAGAGATGCTGTGGGAGGAAAGATGTATGAAAATCAATGAGTTTGGTGCTAAGAACATGAGGCAAACACATAACAGGATTGACCCAGAAATGCTTGAGGCTCCTAATTTGTGAAAAAGGAGAAGGGTGGGCTTGGGGTGGGAGGGAGATAAAGGCAAATGGAAAAGTAAAAATCTGTTCTGTAAACTTTCTAGTTTATGGCATATCAACATGGATATTATTGAATTTGTCATGGGAACATGCAGTTATCGGACAAAACGATCAATTTTAATTATAAAGTATAGGTTTTCATGGGAAAATCTACTAATGGAGACGCAACGAAGTGTTTTGCTTTTTTTGCTCAGGGTGAACCACCTTCCTCTGGGCCTTGGTTCTTATTTACACAACAGCTACACTGCGGGGGTGGGGAATGGAGGTACTGAGGGACATACAGAAATACTCCCTCTTTAATGCCACTTTACACTGCTTCTTGCTCTGTAAAGCTGCACGAATCATCTGGCCAAAGCTTGTTATGTCTTCTGCCACTGCTTTCTTGTCTCTTTGGAAAGCTGTCACTGGACATTTTAATTTTTTACCATTCCCCAGGGAGATGGGATGATTCTGGTATTCTGCAGTTATTTCTCCTAATCATGTTTTAGCAAATGACTCACTTTAAAGAGGGTGTCTCTGAATAGTCGTCTTTTTTGAAAGAGTACTCGCTGGATTCAAAAAAATAATTGATTGCTTGGGGCTTAAATAATCTCTGTGCCAAGCCTTTAATGTGACATTGGTTGGAGTACCATCTATTAGACTGATGGCTTCTTGCCCAAATAATACTTGTCTGGTGCCAGTCATTTTATAGATTCATTAATTACGTTATCTGAAAAAGTGAATATGTGAAGGGTTGCAGGCATATCCCAGAAAAGATAACTCAGGTCACATGTGTATTCTGAAAATAATTGGCAACTGCTGAACCATTTCTACACATGAGAGTGAATGCAGGAATAAACTGCACAGAAGTACAGGTATTAATGTGGGGATATGAAATGTGAGCTGATGCTACAGCTCAGATGTCTAGCTGATGGTGAAAGTTTTGTGTATCAGTGTGATGTAACATACTTTCTCTCTTTGATGAAAAATTAAAAAAATAATGAGGTATTCTCTCCAGAACACATTAGGAAATTGGAGAGTTATACTGTTTAATGTCTGATACTTCATCTGTTAGCCCATATTTACATTAATACATGTATATTGCCTCCTCAAAGCTGATTTGTTCTTCCTTGCTATCTTTTTTCACTAGAAATATCGTTATCAAGATGAGGACGCTCCACATGATCATACTTTGCCTCGATTAACCCACGAAGTGAGAGGCCCAGAGCTCGTTCATGTTTCAGAGAAGAACTTGTCTCAAATAGAGAATGTCCATGGATATGTCTTACAGTCGCACATTTCTCCTCTGAAGGTAGGGTTAATATTCTCTGTGGCTTTGGTCCTCAAATACAAGAAAACATGTAGCATGAAGCACTTTGGGAAACTTATTTTGTCATACAAAGAGACAAGCTGCTGTTTGAAAGGTATCCTTGTGGATTGAGTGTCCTCTGTTGAGTATTTGAGACTCACTGTAGTGTAATAGGTGATTGTTTTTTTGGCAAAACTTTGTGTTGAGATTTGAGATTTTTGCTTTGAGTGAGATGTTTGCTTGAACAGAAATAATTCCTTGAAAATGAGCTGGGTTTGTTCCGTACATTGAGAAAGGAATAACGCAGGTTCTCAGCCTCAAAATCACATTAAGACCTGATTGTCCTCCTTCAGAAATTGAAAAAAACTACTGTAAATGTAACCACCTCATAGAATCCTGGTTTTTGCATCTCTCAAAAAGCTACATCAAAGTCATAAGTTATGCCTGAAAAGGGAGCTCATTTGCCACTATTCAGATGCTTTACTACTCAAGCACTTGCTGGTTTCTGTGGGTTTTGTTGGAATTGAGAGTGTAGAGACATCTCTCTGCTAATTAAGGCAGCTATTTATAAAATATAGAAGGCTCCTCTGATATATCTTCCTGAAAAAAAAAATGTTTATCATTATGGTTGAATCTGTCAAATAACCAAAAAGAAATTGATTTCTGAAAATTACATTTGTTCTTTAATAAGACTGGGCATTTGAAGACATTCCTAAAATGTCTCTAATGAAAGAAGCATGGATGGAGTTATGAGCGTGATGATTTTCTTATTTATATTTTCTATTAGGCCTGGGAAGGGGAAAAAAGAAGAATACTTTTACTAGAGGTGGTGATGGTTTGGATAATAGTTTTATTCTGGCAATTAACTAAGCAGCAAACAAGGCAGATGGGCTTTCCTCCTTCTGGTGCTAAAAGCCTGTGAAATGGGCATCGCTTTCCTAGAAGAGTGTACAGCAGTTACAAGTGAAAGGAAATGTTTATTATTAAAGATTGATGAGAATGCAGCTGGTGTTCATTGAGCCTTCACGGCATAGCCACATGAATTGATCTCTGCCCTCTGCTCTTCTTCTCCCTGTGTGTAGTTTGCGTGTTTGTCTTTTCATGTTTTAGCAACTTTCCAGGTTGCTTACCTAACTACTATTGCAGAAACCAATATTATCAAGCAGTGATATATCTTCTTATGCTGAAGTAGAACAACTTAGTTATTTGGAAGGAGTTACCTCCATGTGGCTTCTGTGTAACCTCAGGGGATAGTCACATACAAAGCAATTTCTTGCCTGGAAGGGAAATATCCCGGTTCCTATAGGGATACTTCAGTATTAAGATTATAGTGGTGCTACTTGTGCATGAAAGTCAAAAATAGATACTTCACAGATGGAGACTTTTAAGTAAGGCTGCATGATCCAAGCTAATAATGTAGCAATGATGATAAAACCTTATTGTGAAGTGAACTGAAGGGTATACCCAGACATCTACAGTTGCCTTAAAACAGCTCCCAGTCTGATTTACTCTTGTGACAGAAGAAAGTTGTTTTCTGAAGTGATGGAAGGAGAGGAATTACATAGTATTTCCTCATGGAAATCAGTGTCTTCTGCAAGTTCTCTCCTTAGCCTGGGGATTTCTGTCTTTGTCCCTTTCCCTTCTTTCTTTCAGGTATACAGTGCCTCGTGCCTGCCACTTAATCTAGATACAGTAATTTGTCTCCTCGTATGGCTTTGAAGTTCCTCCTGTCTCTCTCCTGCAGTCTGTGTCCTGTCTTTTAACCTTCTGTAGAGAGAGTTCGCTCAGGAGGCTGGAGTAAACCTCCTGCTAGAGCTCATGGCACTGTGGTACACTTCCTTTCTGAAATGCCCACTTTGGATTCACTTTTGTTTCTGGGAGTTGACTGAAATCCCTGTTCAGAAGCTTTTTGTCATGGTGATTTTCACAGAGTTGAGAAATAGCATTCCAAACTCTCCAAAATCCAATCAGAATTGGTTGTTGTCTTGAATTACAGACTTTCCATCTCATAGTCTAATATTATTAAGTATTCCTTGCTCTTCTCAGTGGTATTGTGTAAACATTGCTGCACTGAATAATGGCTAAATCTGAGGTACACTGCCTCTCATAGCATGCCTTCCTAGGGAAATGGAAAATACTGTTTTTTGAAGATTTGCTGGCTAAGTTTGCCAGCAAACTTAAGTATTTTTTTGCCTTGCGTGAGAGGGGTAACCGCTGGAATCCTGCTCTGAGGATATATAAGAAAAGCTGTGGTCCAAATACATCCCATCAACTCTAGTCTTAGGAGTGAGAAGACACTGGCAGTTGCAGTGGGATAAAGCTGTCAGGAAACTCCACCGAGAGCTGTTTGCACTGGAAAGGTTGACTCATTCCACTCCGTTTTCTGAATACAGGTCAGAGCATTTGGTACAAAGGGAAATTGTGTGTAAGTGAAAGTCACAAGTTTGCTTGTACCATGAGAAGGATCACATCATCTCCTGTGTCACTAGGGCTGTCTGTCTGACCACCACCCAGCCAGCAAGCACATTGCAGGACCAGGAGTGACTGTCTGACTGAGCGGGGTTAAATCACTGCCTGTCTCTGCATTTCGCTGCCTAAATTTCACTGTGGGGTCTGCAGCACCAGGGTGTAGCTCTCAATGCATTTTTGAGGCAGCCTGTTGTATTTAGTGGCTGCAAAGTGCCCTGTTGACAGGATGATTTGCCCCATATTTTTATGTTTGAAATAGTGTCATAAAAGAAAAATGTTTGAGCATAAAAATAATCTAGTTAAGATGCTTTGGAACCAAAGTGGTGTCCCAAGGCCAAGCCACATATTCATCTTATTCACATCACTTTTCCTAAGTGACTTGAATTTGGCAGAGAGAAGAGTTGCTTGTTTCCATACATTTGTGTTCACTTGGAAAGAAATCTGTAAAGACTATGCAATTAGACAACTACCCTTCAGGGTGGATGGTTCCAGCCTCCACAACTGACCAATGCCCACAGCTGTCTCTGGAAGCCATAGGTGTCATGCCTTGCCTGTACAGGTTGACTGCTTACTACTAATTTTCTACCTGTGCTCCCCAGTTTCCAGTGAACATCTTGGTGTGCATCCATAAGCCAGCCTGATGGCTTGAGCACAGACTCACATCACTACAGTTACAAGTTTTGTGGATGGTTGAAGTTCAGGTGGAGAAACCATGGGCCCATCTATCCCCCTGTGTACCCCATCTATCTCTAAGTAAAACAGTCCAGGGATTCTTTAAAAACTTTCTAACCCTCCGGTTCAGCTCGTCTTTTTGAAGATGTGTGTGATTCAAACTGCCTGACAAGGTACTGTGTTGCACAGAACAGCTGCATCTTAAATTTGATATCAAGTTGCTGTGTACAAATTGTTAAAGAACTTGGCTTTAATTCCATGTTTCAGATTATGTGATTTGATGTAGTCCAGAAATATCCCAGTGGAGCTTGTCATTATTGGTTACTTCAGAAGTTTTTTGTAATGAGAATATTCTTTGACGACCTTGCACTAGTTTTGTGTGCTGAATAAACAGAAATCTGGTCCTCAGCCATTCTGAATGTCTCTTTGAGACACTCAGATACTGATTATGATAAATACTGTTTAGAAATGTGAATAGTTCTTCTGATAGTGACATATCTAGTTATCTTTCAAGTACCTAAAATCTTGTGTGCACTAGCCAAATCACTAATGAACAAGAACAGTTATGCTGAAATCTAGACTCTCTTTTCACTATGATTTTTACTTCTGTAATTTTAGATTTCTTGCATGAACTTTACTTTTCTACTTTTCTACTACTTTCCTTCCTGTAGCATTTCCTGTACACCCAACTCAGTTCTAGAAAATGCTTGATTTTAGAAAGTTGAAAGTATCTGCTAAAGATTGATCTAAGTACTAGTGTGGAGAAGACAAAATTTAAAACAGCTTCAGCAACTTTGAATGTCAAACACTGAGGTTGTCAGGGAAGTTTTTGGTTGTGTGGCTGTATTAACATGCTAACACTCAAGAAGTTTTGTGAACGAGAAGGATTGCCACATATTAAGATGATAAATGTTCTTTGCAACTTATGGAGTTGATGAAATTGTGTTTTATTAGTCTGCTAAAGGAAAAAGTATGTAGTTTAATGAATTTAAAATAATGTCCTTGTACTTTCCTTCGTTTGGCACTAGATGGTGCAGTAAGCTCAGAAGCCTTTGATCTGCCGCCGTAACGCTTCAGTGTCACAGTATGGAGGGGTTTTTATACAATTTGGAAAGTGCTAATTCAGTAAAAATGCCTTAGAAATTAGGTGCTTTCTGGATCCCTGGTGTGTTGGGAAATCTGAATAAAACACAACCATACCTGAAATTCAGACATTCAAGCTCTTCCTCTAAATTAAACGCTCTTCTCTTTTCCTTCCCTCCTACTAATGGAGCTAATCAGTGTTCATTAAATGAATGATAACTCCGGCTTTTAAATGAACCATGTTAGTATTATTGTGATGTTAGATTTAATTTTTTTACATTCCATTTTCTTTAGCTAAGGTTAAAAATAAAAATCCATATAAGGATCTTGCAGCTCCTTGGTTGCCTGAACATTTTAAATGTCAGGCTATTCCAACTACTGTCTCCGTTTCTGAACTTAATGCAAGGTTTGAGTGTAAGCATCAATGGCAGTTGTGCAAAAAACAAGTAGCTAGGCAAATTACTGTTATTACCTTAGCCTAGGATATTTTTAAACAAGGAAGTTCAGAAACCTTCTCACTTGCCTCCTCTTTGATGGCCTCACTTTGTAGAAAGGAGGGAACCTCTCTGAATAACTGAATATTCCTCCTCTTTTTTTTTCTTTTCTTTTTTTTTTTTTTTTTTTTTTTTAATTTT
>JAOXNG010000001.1:212998346-213018566 GCA_028566535.1 Scolopax minor
TGGTAATCCAAATTATAAGAGAATATATAGCTAGCTGAGGTAGAACCAAGTAGTTTTTCATCTGTGTGCTATCGTGTCCGTGTCAACCCATAAAAAAAACTTCTAAGAAAGCGTCATTTAAAATCTTTTGTGTAGACTGTAAGTTTTATTGGCCAGGCCCTAGTAAGGAGATGTGCTGATGGAGAGAGATTACTCTTTAAGACCGGTCTCAATGGGAGAGGTGTTAGGAGGAGAGGAGAATGGGTTTGCATCATGCTGTGGACTTTAACAGATTGCTTTCCAGCCGCCTAGCACAAGCGGAGCAATTGCTGGCATGTAGCATGTAGTGAAGATGGATATGTACCACACTCCCTGGCAAGCATACAAGCAAATAGTTGTATCAGCAAGCCAGAAACACAATTTTGATCTCTAAAGCAAGGAGGTAAATGAGGAAATAATTTTAGTTTTCATCTAAACTGACCTAAAATATTGGTTCAGTAAATTTTCTCCATTTTCTATGCCTTGTCTAGCTACAGGTTTTTTAGATCTAAATTAAAGACATAGAAATTCTTTTCCCTATATCAGAGAAAAAATACTTAGGTTTGGATTCTTGCTTTCAATTCTGTTCACAGAATTGGAATCAGACTGACACATTTTATTCCTGTCAAATATTCTTCTGATTTCTGGAATTAATACATAACTTCTAGCACTTATGTATAACAGATTCCTTCCTTTTGCATCTTTCAGATCAAGTTTGCATGTTAATATAAAAATCAGGGCATGAGTCAATAAAGTGCAGTGATGTCCAACTTAACTATTTCATTGCCTTCTGTAGATATTTCTATTGAGAAATGTCAGGTGTTAAAATAACATAAATCAATCCTAATAAGCTTCACTAAGATATCCTTAATATACCTTTTAAGGTAATGTATAACATCATGAAGTGTAACATAGCAGAAAAATGTAGTTTGAAGTCTTGATGTTGCACTAACTCCAGTTATGTGTGAAATGAATGTTAATATTGGAAATATGTTTTGTATTGGCATGTTTTACAATTCCTTCCTTGCAGCACAGAAGGGAAAGTTCTACAGGCATTATTCAGCTTAGTGGGGAAAAAAAAGTGTTATGAAATTTTAAAGTAATGTATTTGGGGATGGTAGAGTAGCCTGGCAGCACATTAATCTTTACAAGGGTTATCTGTCCCTGGTGGAAAACAGATGATAAGGTACCATCCTTTTATATCTCCTGGAACTGTACGGACAGGAATGATTGTGAATGTTTAAACCAAGTTTTTGTAGAAATAAAGGACTAACTTTAAATGGGTATTGTCAATTAGTTACCTTCAAATATGCAATTACACTTGCAGCCAGAGACTCTGGCTAAGAAATCAGCTAAACTATCTGAAACAAACTGTAGGCATGACTTGCTTTAGCAATTAGGAATGGTTTTGTTGATGGTGCTGTGTAAGAAAAGCTCTTTTTATTAAAAAGTTACTGAAAAGTCCAGCGGAGTTTCAAATAAATGTATACTTTGACTTTGAAAAAGATATACTTAAAGTACACTGGGATGTTCTGATGCCTCTCTTGACTTCACTGAGCATCTCTCTGTGGAAGAGAAACCCAAATATTTTCATTTCTTCCATTTAGAAAGCCAGTGGAAAGAAGAGTCAAAAAAGCAGTGTACTGAGACAAAGATGTGTTTGAATGCCACCAATCTTATTAAATCAAATGTTCTTCTGAGTGTAACTCTTAACTACCATAATTAATTATACAGAAGGGATATAATTACATATTCCTGTCTGTCAGCAAATGAAAAAAACCACAAGTGAATATTTTCTGTTAAGCAGTATAAGATGTTTACAAATGCTACATCAAGGCATGATTTCCCTATTTTTTTAGACATCTAAAAGTTTGATATCTCAGTCCAAGCTTGACATCACAGATCCTGTGATAGTCAGTGGCAAATGCCATTGCTGTTTTTGTGTCATGGTTAGTCTGAGATTATGTGAGAAGTGATGAGTCACTCTCAGAAATCCCAGGAATTCTGCGCTGGCAGGAGACAGGATTTGGAGTGAACTCTGTAGGTGCTGATGGATTTTTAGGGACACTGCAGCCCACATCAGGTCCCAAACTGGCAATTAGGGAGGATTTACTGCAGGGCATAGCAATTGGAAGGAGTTGAGTGTTTTGAAGGAAAACAGGGTTTGATTATTCAGGGAGCAACAGTAGCTGAAAGAATCTTGGTTTAAGGGTAAATTGTGCAATTTAATATAGCTAATGGCTTTGCAAACATTTCTGAAAATTATTGTGCAGCTACAGCATAAGACCTGCATCTATAACATGCAATTCTGACATCATTTGAATAACTGTGAAGATACCCAGGCATAGACTAATCTGAGCCAAGTAGGAGCTATTCTGGCTTCTCCTTTCGAAAACAAAACAGACAACAACAGAAAACAAGTAACAGCTCTCTGGTCATGGCAATTTTCCCAGTATCATCTGTGAGTGGCAGCTCTACCACAGTGCTTGAACAGAGTTGCAGAGCAGGAGGTACTGACCTTCCCAAATAATTATGAGTTTTCATGGAAGGGAGAGATCAGGAAATGTGCCTATAGCAAGCAAGGCCAGTATAACATACGAAGCTGACACTGCTTTCTTTGGAAGCAGTGCCAAACTGTCCAACCGTTGGTAGAACTCATTTCTTTTTTGACACAATGCTGTGTCTATGTCTGTGTGTATGTGATCCAGCAGCTAATCAGGGGTATTACTGGAGGAATCTTGATAGTCAACAGATTTTAAAACATTAATATTTATTTAGCAGGTATAAACTTATTTAAGTTTTTAACTTCTTCCTGGGTGGTTTGAGGTGGTGGTGGTGGATTTATATTTTTTTTGTCAGCTTTTTTGCTTTAGCCCAGGTAACACATAGGTCAGCTGTGTTTGGGTTCCTATATTTTCACGTATTCTGCTTTATTCATAACATACTTCTCCTCCTTTTGACTATATTATGCCATACTATAGTATGACCATACTATGCACTCAATAATACAAAGGTACTATAAAAGTGAAGGAATGTTCCCTCCTGTTTTCCTCTTGAATTAATCCTTTATGACATGATGAAGAAATTTTGAAACAAGGCCCTCTCTGGTTTCTGGATCATAGCCATAAAAGGTTTTCTCATAAACTAAAAACCTCTGAGATAGAATGAGATCCTTTACAAATGCTTGAAGAGTGACAGATTTTTAATGAATTATGGATGATCTTTTCTTAAAATTGTTAGGTGTTTTGTTGGATTTCATTTACCCAATTTCTACTTCACAAAATAAATTATTGGTTAAGTCTTATGGGGTGGAAGTAGAGCCAAAGGAGTTTGGGGGAAAAAATACCAGATAACATTCATACAGCTGTTGTGAAGGATCTGTTGTTGAGTGAGTTGGATAATAAAGGCAATGAGAACAAGCTGAAATGAATGACGCTATGTCCAGTTAGTATCAAGCAGAAAAGCATTATAAGTGATGAATAAATAAAAAGAAAGAAAGAAGGAGTAAGTGAGGAAGGACACTGACAAATTCAAATAGGTAATCTAAGACAAGAGAGCCCAGTCTTACATTCAAAGCAAGTTTGTTTTGCATGGATGGGTTTGACAGAGGAATAATGCACCTCAACATATCTGTGTAGAAAGCTACGTACTGTGTTTCATAGAGCTCATGTGCTACCTGTGACCCTAATGACAGAGGACTAAAGAAGAAACAGAGCAAATGAACGTGGGTGCCCTCCTAGAGACGCTCTGAATTAATAGAGTTCAATGACTGGGGACAACTATTCGTATAATGGCAGTGCCAGGAGCTGTCAGCTAGGACTGGTTAGCAGAAAAATGTTCTGGTGTGAAGCATAGAAGAAAATAGTAACAATCTATAATATTAATTGAAAGGTTGAGAAAATACCAGTGAGATGGAGAAGGAAATAGAGTCACAGTAGCTTGAGACCGTGTCTACATTTGGAGCTTTTGCGGATACACAGAAAATGTTTTGGTTTTTAGTATTAAGCATTCTCTAAGTGACTGCCAGATACAGGTGTGGGTTTGGTTTTTTTTTTAAATAAAAAATTTTAAAAATCTGGCTTACCAGAAGACTGCAGAAAGGAGTGCCTCTTGGAAAACTTGAAATATTTTTGAATTTTCATAAAATGATTCAAGTTATTGTCCAGACTGACACCTTGCATTGCCAAGACTTTATTCAGCAATGCTGTGTGAAAGGTCATGACATCTATCTTGTGCAGTAACTTAGAAAATAAAGTGACTCACAACTGCAAAACTGACACACCCCAGTCTTTGGCCTTCTCTCTTTCCACTCCTATTGCCCTAGTTATCTTGCCAGACTGTCTGTAAATGTGTCTTGGAGACAGATTGCTGTTATATGTTGGCTCAGCTATTTTATCCTCATTTTCTTCAAATCTTTTTGTCTGAGAATGGGTATATTCACTCCTGAATGTTGCCAAATATAAGCATTTGAGAAGTTGATAAAAGATCTGGGCTAGTTTGCATGAAGCTCTTTATTTAATACGACGTTTTTAGGCACTAAATCACACACACGTAAATAAGCATAAATCTATAAATTGCCTAGGCATTTTGGACAGGCAAGCCACTTACATTTCTGATTCCCAAAGCAAAATTTGTATTTATTAATCAACCTGTCTGCCTCTATAATAAACTCCTGTAGCTCTCAGTGTGTGGCCTCATAAAATGTTTTGTAAAAATATGCTCCTCCCTAAGAGATTTAGACCAGCTGTTAAACAACCCAGCTGAACAGTTCTGCTCAGTTGCAGTCTAATTAGAGTTATGCACATTACTGAATTTTTGCTTTTCAAATCTTGTAGATATAATGCTCCAGTTCACATTAAAAACGGGATATAGAATCTGTGTTGCCTCTCCAGAAATGTTCTATCATATGTGTGGATTACAATTTGGATTTTTAAAAATGATACTAAGATATATCATCACAGAGATGTGGAAAATTATTTAATCAAGAAAAATATGTTGGTGCTCGCAGTAAAAGTGGTGCCATTCAGATTATTTAATATCATGGGCTGTGCTCACAGCTGAGCAAAGGATAAATTGTTAGATCTTGCATAGCTTCTTCTCTTCTTGTAGGATAAATTACATCAGAGTTCAGTGCCAGAATCAGTATTTATTTATAAATTAATTCAGGGCTTTTATGGTTGTCAATTTTTATTTTCATTGACCTGTGGTACACTTCTAAAGTACTTTCACATGTATTGAGAAGCCTAATTAAGTGAAAGATATTACTTTTTGTAGGTTTGTAAAGTATTTAAGGCTTTCTGCTTTTTAAAGAAATGCGGTTGGATGAATCAAATGTGCACATTTGCAGCTTATAGTTTGATCTTTCTTCCCAACTGAGAAATAATTTGTAGAGTAGCAGGCACATTTTAAATGCATAAACCATTTAGGCCAGCCTTAGTTTTTTTTACCACTGTATCCAATGGTATCTGGAACATGGAAATAGTCCTGTTCCAATGCTCCCTGTTCCAAGTGAATACGCAATCTTTTATAAATTCTCGTATAGTGCCTAAAACTCTGAAATACACTTAAGCAGAAGAGCAGAAGCTCTGCCAGAGTCAAACAAGAGCAAAAAAAATGTCATTCATTGGGCAAAACTCCCACTTAAATCAGTGGAAGAGGAGAATTTAACTCTTAGGAATTACAAAGGGTTTGGTTTGTTTGGTGTTTGTTTGTTTGAAGTGAAACATTCTACAAACCATCCTAGCTAGAACTATATCTGTCCTACATCTATTTCTTGAAATTTCTGGTAAAACTGCAGTGTATAATATCAATCAACTACAACTTTTACAGTAGCAAAACCTGCATTAGGAACATGCTGAATTTAAAACGTTATGTATTATGGTGGTGGATTAGAGTCAAATTTTACTTATAATCCTGATGTTAAAACCTGCCCAAGAAGGACACATAAGTAAAACGGTTATTAAAACAATATTCAATAACATTTTAAAACTGTATTTGTTCCTCTGACTAGATATTATCAATGCACATAAATCAAACAGTCCAGATGTTTAAATGTAACTCAGATTACAGTATATCAGCTTGAACAGCCTCCCTCACACCAGGCATAGAAAAGCATTGTGGGAAATTCCCTCCCTTTCTGAAGGTGAGAGCTTTGCAAGGAGTTTGAAATTAATTTTGTTATCTTGCTTTCAAAGGGTATACACCTTCTTGTAATTTTCGACCGGTTCCAGCTTAAGCGACTTTGTTTATATATATTCCAAGCATTGCTTGAAATTGCTTGGTTTTTTCAGTCTCTTGAATTTGCATTTGTAATGCATTTTGCCTTGTGTTGCACTGGGTTCAGCGCTTGTGGAACTAAAAATGCCTTCTCAGGAAGGCACGTTGCACATTCCTAAATGTACAGCTGTGGAGGCTGAAACCTACGCTATGTGCCCTGTCCCAGAAACAGCTGAAATCATGACTTATAAAGTCATTGGCTGGCATTTCGTATCCCTCAGCACAGGCAAAGAAACGTGAGATTTAGCATGTAACATTTACCCATGATATATTGCTTGGGATGTGCATGGAGCACACAAGCAAAGCCCAAGGATTAGTAGGATCTTTCATGCACTTGTTCTGATGGAAACCCCATAGGTAGAAGAAGCCACATTTTGCTACTGAGTTGTTGCCTTGGGTTAATGCATTCGTATAACACATTTGTGTTGTCATGTTATGTCCTGAGCTTTATTGGTGATTTATTGTTCATAATAGATGAGGTAATCAAAAGGTAGATTGCTGTAGTCCTCTTCAGACAGAGACCATCCGAGACTGGAAGATTATGCTGTCTGCTTATCTCATCTTTAAATCACAACAAATTACCAGTACATTTGTGTAATGCATTTGCAATCTGCCATCTTTTTGTTGTCTTCCTACAGCATTACAGTAGGCAGAGTGTCTTCTCAGGTAAATATTACTTAATCTGTTATTTTGAAGGAACGACAAAAGCATAAATGCCTATTATGTACTTGAAAGGAGAGGCTTGAAAGCAAGAAACAGACATGTCAGAGGGCATTTTAACAAAACCATTTTGGCAGTGGGATGTGCTTAACTGATTAAAATAATGATTGTGGGAGTTAGCTAGGCAGGTTGGTGTGAGGCAGCCAACTGGAAGTGCTCCCCTTATTATCTGTGGCATGATGGGGGGCTTGCCATAGTATGGATCTGATCTGGATCAGAGCTGGGGCTCACTATAACCCAGACCAACTGAGATCATTAATTACAAGACTGGTAACTGGGTCTAACTGACAACCAGGAGTATCTGGCACTCCTTAGAAGCCCAGGCACTTTTATCACTTTTACCTTCACGGAACCTTTCAAGACTTTGAATGGCTAAGAGGAGGGAAGTGGAGAGAACAGATTGTTTCTCTTAAGATCCCCTCCAATGCTGGGAATGGGATTTTGGCACATTTCTTATTATTTACTTCTCTTGGCTGGAAGCAGGAAGCACTTTAGAGCTTTTGGTTCAGTTCACTATCTAGCTGGCTCCCCTGGAGCCATATAACAAATAAGTAATGTCCTTGGAGATGCTTGTTATGGTGCATCACAATGTGGAGGGCAAAAATGAGTTGTGAAAATCTGGGTATATTAAATCTTCTCTGTATTTATATGTGGGGAGTGGTGGAGAAACAATCCTCCTTTCAGCTTTCATCCTGCTTCTGGGAGGTCTAGGCATGAAATACGGTGCTTACCAGTACGCATGAAAAATAAGCAGCAGTTAATTGCTTGCTTTTGTAGTACTTTCTCTCCTTATGATGCTTTTCTAAAAGTTCAGATAAATTCATTCTACCATCTTCATGGTGTCTGGGTGACATGTGAGAAGAAAACCAATGTGCCTGGCTTGGCAAGTATCAATTTGCAGAATGGTGCAGGAAAATCTTTTAGGCTGCTAAATGTATGAATCAAAGGAAGTATTTCCAGTGCGATGTGCAGAACAGAAATTTTAAAAATATCTGAAGACTGGGACCCCAAGGGAAAATTAAATGTAAATGTAATTTAGACAGCAGTATTGACAGCCTGGAGAAGGCTGAAATGTTCAGATTTTTGATGAAAAAGAAAAGATAAATATTTTGACAATTTCAAGGAACACTTTCCCAATTTTCTGTTGGTGAGAGAGCTCAAAAAGTTTCTGTTTTCTTGAAACACTCAGATTAAATTTAAAAACTTCAAAAGATGCTATTTTTTATTGTTGTTCTAAAAGCTATAATGATTTTTCTGAATTTTTTTTTTGATCGGCTCTAGTCCGTCTGTTATCAAAGTATATCCCACTAGCCATATGCTGCCTCAATTCTTCCTCTGGTTTTCAAAGTACCAAAATCCTCTGCAATGTAAAAGTTCCTTCCACCACAGTGTTTCTCATGCTTTTCATGGTGTGACAACTTTTCTCTTATTTTTTATTAGCATATAATTAATGAATTAAGTGAAATAAACACAGAAACCATCATTTTATATTTTAATATTTGCTATATATTTTTCATCTTCTCATAAGTGTAAGAGACTTCTTGTCCTTGACCTTATATTCCTTTACAGTTCTTTTCTCTTTCTGGTCAAAATGCATATAACAGCAGACTTTATCACTGTTATTGCTAAAATGGACCTTTTCATGTGTCACATTACAATAAAGCATTAGTGTAATCAGTTTTGTTACGGACTCGCACAAACCTTTCAGTAGAATTATGTAAAGTTCTATATCCACCAGTGTGGGGGTAGATGCTCTCTTTTTCTATAATGCTTTCTATCACATTACTTCACATTTGTTAATACTTTTATCTTCAGACCGTCCCAGTGTGGTAGAGCATTATTCTTTTCATTTTGAGTGCAAGCAGCTGTCTTGCAAAGAATAATTAAGCTCATGCGGAAGAGTTGCAGCAGAATTAAATGAGGAAGCCTGATGCCTGGTCTGCTGTGGTTTGAGCTGTCCTCTCTCTGCTTTGCTTGAGAAACAGAAATGTAGTGAGTGAGTTCCAGAAACATGGAGACCTCTTTATTTTCTCTGTCCACAGGAAGCAAGAATTGCAGCCAGTCCTGGATAAAGACTTGGTTTTGTTTACCCATCATACGTAGGAGTAAACCATCTTCTAATTGGAGGGACTAAGTGGAACCTTTCCTCTGTATTTATTCTTTTTTACACTTTAGCAAGAATGCATTGCTTTGTTAATCCTGTGTTCAGCACCTAAAGTGTTCAGCAACATTGTTCTTAATGATTTGCCTCTGAAATTACTTAACTTCCCAACTGATTTTGAACTGTGGGGCCTCTCCCCATGAGCTGTGAGGATCCTCAAAGCTGAGACAGAGGTAAAAAGCAAGAGATGAAAAGAAAAGTGGCAGAAGTCAGTATCTGCCATATTTGTTTGTTCTCCACATGTGGATTATCTTCTTAAGCAAGCATAAAAATGTCAGGTGGGAGCCTCTGAAGGGTAGGAGGTGACAGGGGCTACTCATGTGGGAGATGGCCCAGCCAAGAGCAGAATGTGGCTGGAGAAAGTCACAGCTGGGAGTGAGGAACTGTTGCCTTGGCAGAGGCTTGGAAGAGTGGGCAGAGGCTTGGAAGAGTGACCAAAGGCAGCCCAAGCTCTAAAATGACAGAGACCAGCGTGTGAGGCCTGTGGAGACTCTGCTGCTCCTCAGAAATGTGCTCAGTGGGCTGAACCCATGCACGTAAGGTGGTGGCATGAGGTTAGTTTATAGCTATCCTGGTTTTATGTCATCACTTGTAAGTCTTTAACGTTTCATAGTTCAATAGCTTCTTATGGAGGAGGGCTTTCTGGAGAGTTTGGATAAGGACAAAGACTGGGCATGTTCACCTCAAACTGTTAAAAGACACTGGGTCAGAAGCAGTCCATGTGCTTTATTGATACAGTGACTATAACTTGTGGTGATTCTGCCTAAGCTGACTTTTAAATTTTGCTCTTGGGGCTGATAAATCGAAAGTGAGATTTAAGGAGGGCTTTGAAAATGAAGGCAGCTTGTAATCAGACGGGAATAAAATAATGTTTGTGACAGGATGATATATAGTCATGCTTGTGCCTCCAACTGGTTTTTTGGGTTCTTTTGTGATTAGCAGTAAGATGAACAGCTCATTAAGGGCTGCCTCACTTGCTGTTGCTAAAAAAAGATGATATGGAAAGGATGTATCTCAGTGGTCCTTGTGGGTAGGTGAATGGATGTTGCCAGCCATCCTGCACCTCATCTGCTCTGGTCAGACAGAAAGCTGTGACTGGCACAGGCCTCAGTTATGGAGAGAGCATGCAACTTCTGCTTGGCTTTGGCCATGGCAAACCCTGTGGCCACCTGCTGCGAGAGAGAAATTTTGGGCTCTCTGGCAGCATGCAGATTCTCTGACTTCTTTTATGGCTGTTACTTGGCATTTTACTTCATCTCTTTCCACAGATATAATATTCTGCCATCACACAAAATTATTTGTTAGTATAAAGAAAGAAAGGTACTTATATGCTGTAGGGAGGGAGGCACATGGACAGTGCTGTAATATAAGTGTTTTCTCACTGGATTCAGTTTTGTGCAGGATTGTATTTGGCAAGTCCCTTGCAAAATGCACTGATGCCACATGTAAGCACTGCTTGCAATGTGTGCTTCCTTCTTTCTTTTTCCCTCCCCCAGGATAAAATCTGTAGTTTATATTATTTCCTGGGGGAGTACTTGCCATGCAAATACATAATCGTACTCCATTTGCTGTGCTTTGATTTGATACAAGAATCTGATCAGCATAATGGCACATCTGAGGATTTTACACATGATTTTGGTTGTTATTTCTTAATATAGTAGGAAGAAACTTAAAAATTTCTATCAGAAAGGTGAAGCAGGAAGCAATTTGTGCTGAACTAGGGACAAAGACAAGAATAAAGTGGCATCTTTTCAAGTTTTTATTTATTTTTAAGGCTGTTAATTGTTGTTATATTACTTGTGTGACTCACTACAGTTTCCTATGCACCAGCAGAAACTAGAGTGGAAAATCAATTTCTAAAATCAAAATTAAGTACCATAATTAGGTTTGTCTCCATTGCAAGGCTTAATGAATAAAAGGGGGAAAAGAACTGCCTAAATTTAAAGCATTGTTTCTTATGCCATTATATTGTAAAGTGCCAGAATACATCCCTATGTGCAGGGAAATGCTGAGTCTCAGTGTTTAACAAAGGACATATTTAATTTTCATTTCTTGTGCTTCCACAGTTTAAGCTCTATTTTATGTAGCACAACACCTCATCCTTTCTTCTCTTGACCTGTTGCATCACATGTCGCAGGTTGATTGTCATCTACCGCATCAAGTAATAGAATAGTAGAAAAACAGAAGTGATAATTGCATGGCAGAAGGCAGGTACAGAATTTTTGAGACCTCACACTTAAAAGAAATCCACAGGAGGAAACACTTGCATTTTATTTCTTTACTGCTGTGAGGTCCTGTGACAATGTGTATGAAATTCTTCATGCCCTCTGCTAGAAGACAGTTCTACCATGCCTTAGAAAAGGTGACAGAAGAGATTTCTGCATGCACTATCTTGTGTTTTAAGGGGAAATTAGACCTGGGGCAAACTTCTAATGTCACAGCTGGGTTTCTGAAAGCATAAATTATAAAGAGAAAAGGTTTGGCACAAGAAGTATTAAGGGAGTAAAAAATTTAAACTGGAAGAGAAAAGCATGAACATCTGTCATCCTTACTATACAGCATTTAATTTTAACTTCTTTTTTAGATTTTTATCCTATCTTCCTTCATCCTGTGCTTCTTTTTTTTTCTTTCCTTGTCTGCAACATTTCTTTGTCAGGATGTATGACTGTTCTCAGAATCACTACACTCTATTCCAGCCATTGATTCAGATGCTCCAAGAAAGCATTTAGCTTCTAAGCAAGCCACTTTTTGTTATCTTTAAAATTCAGGTCTAAGTAATAGAATTTTTATATTTTTATTATAAAAGATTTTACAGTATGAAACATCATACTTGAGTTCTGTGTTTAGTTTTGGGCACTTCACTACAAGAACAACATTGAGGTGCTGGAATGTGTCTAGAGAAGGGCAACAAAGCTGGTGAGGTGTCTAGAGAACAAGTCTTCTGGGGAGCAGCTGAGGGAGCTGGGGTTGTTCAGCCTGGAGAAAAGGAGGCTGAGGGGAAATCTTCTTGCTCTCTACAACTACCTGAAAGGAAGTTGTAGTGAGGTGGGAGTGTTGGTAGGACAAGAGGAAATGGCCTCAAATTGCACCAGGGAAGGTTTAGATTGGATATTAGGAAAAATTGCTTCTCTGAAAGGGTTGTCAAGCATTAGAACAGGCTGCTCAGGGAAGTGGTTGAGTCACCATGCCTGGAGGTATATAAAAGAGGTCTAGGTGTGGTGTTGAGGGACATGGTTTAGTGGTGGACTTGGCAGTGTTAGGTTGATAGTTGGACTTAATGGTCTTAAAGGTCTTTTCCAACCTAAATGCTTCTATGATTCTATTCTATGATAATCTTTAATCTGTATTATAACTGTAACGCAGTGGGTTCTGCTCTGGTCAAAAGAGAACTCAGAATAGGTTTCAGTTGTGCTGACTTGGGTAACTACCCCTTTTATAAGAGTGGCCGTAGGTCTCCTATAAGAATACTGCCTGTTGCGATAGGTGGAGGAGTATTTGTCCATTTGCCTCTGTTTACAGCAAAGAATAAAAAATCAGGTGCTTACAAAACCTTGGTACTTCCATCTATTTCAACTACTGTAAGGTCTGAATGCCTAAAATTGATCTCTTCTGGATGGAATACCAGAATTTAAGCATCCTGTCTTTCCTAGTATTCTGGTCATTAAATAACATGTCTTGGCATCATGTAACTGTGTAAGATAATTAGTTGTGTTGAGGATGGGAAATGATTGCTTCTACAGTCAGAGAAATCAATATCTGTTGTTGCCTAGTACTAAAAAACCAAAGCTAGCTACCTTAGTTTCACATCGTCAGCTTGGTTCCTCTATCCACAGCGGTGCAAAGCGTTAATACATGAACCTTGAATGGAGGTGATTGTCTTAAATCTTTGGCATTTCATTTTTAACTTGTTCCATCTCCTGTCCATTTCACTGGAAACAGAGTTCTGCAAACCCTGAGTGACTAATCTTTTCATCTGTCCTCCTATTCTTCCAAGAAAGGCATTATTTATGACTGAACTACATTTGTATTTTAAATGGCCCTGTCATCACATTTTATGACTACTGTGTGTATATATTCATATAGAGGTAGGAGAGAAACAGAATCTACAGCGAACATCTATCTTCACCGCAGGTGTGTGAGGGGGAGGTTGACACCCCACGTGTGCGCTGTGAGAAGTTATCCCTTAACAAGAGAAGATTAATGCCCTGTCTAAAGCTAAGCTGCACTTCTTCCCGTGTGCTGCTTAAGTAAAACAGCAACATTAAAATTGAAAGAGGAGGCTGACCATCAGGAACACTGGTGATACTCAGTGCGTACAAACAGTTGGCAAGGTGTTTGAAACGACCATCTGTTTCGGTGCCGAGCATCAATTGCCGTTGTTTGCCATGTTGGGGAGCCATGTCATAAAAATAACAGGATTCAGCAACGTAGTTGATTTATGCTTAAACTCACGTGTCCACTTGTGGTAAAATGAATTCTTCTCATAGAGGCATGAGAATGCAATTTAATGTACAGTATAGATGTGGTTTGGTTTACTGAAATCCACCCACACATTCGAGGCAAGAACCCCTTGTAAAATTTGCTCTTAACTGATTATCTCCTGTCTGCGATAATATTCCTGCTCAATTGCATGCATCTCTCTGCCCTTGTAATGTAGCACTTCAGTGAGCAAGCTAAAGTACAATATTACTCCTGTGAGCAGACAGCAGCTGGGAGCTCCAATTCTTCTAAAGCAGCTCGGTTTGTAGCACTTCTGTAAAATGCAGGCTTCGTTATGGTTACAGTAAAATATTAATAATCATAAAATCCCTAGGTACCAGTAGAGTCCTAATAAACCTGCTATTGGCAATATATGGCAGAGTACTGCATGATGAAGCTGTAGGAAAATGGCTTGTATTCTGGCCATTGATATATTGTAGAGTTTGTCTAGATCTGCAAATGCATGCAAATGGTTAAAATACATTTCTGATTAGAATCAGAATTAGGTATTTGGTGAGATTTATTCTTTCTGATCTACCATTTTCAGTGGGTGGAGAAAATTACCTCCCTGTTGCTTTGTCATTATTCCTTAAATGAACAATGTAGACTATTTTTTTCCCTTTAAGTGGGATGAATTGTGGCTTTTTATTACTCCCTATTTTTCCTGAATAAATAGTTCAGTAAAGCTGCTAATGTTGATGATAGAAGTCATAAAAAGGAGGTTTTATTGTTTAATGACTGTTTCCTTCGATTTTTTCAGCAGCTGAATATACATAAGGCTATATAAATAGTTGCTTGAGAGAATGTACCCTTTTTTGGTTGTAGTGCAATGATTTTAAATTATACTTATTCTCTTCATAAAAGCATGGGAGCAGAGTGGGAGAGGTGTTCTACTGTTTATGCAAATAAAACCTAAGATTATTTTTTTTCCTGTTCTATTCACTTTAACATTTATAGTGTTTGTTAAGCCATGTAATGATGTTGTTGCTCCTTTTGTGCACTTTTTTCATTTCCCATCCATGGGAATTCGCAACAGGTGAGATCCCAGCTAGAAACAAGATCTCTGATTTCTTCCTAAATTGTTCAGGATATCTTTCTTCCTTCTTCTCCCTTCCCTCCACTATAGGGCTCTCTGTCATCCCGCAAATGTGAAGAGTAGTGTGAGTCTGCATGAGCTGTACTAAAAGTTTTTGCACCTTGGAGAATCCATTTTATCCCCAGCCCAGAGTTCGGAGTTGGAGTGATGTTAGGGACAGATAGCTCTTCTATATCAATCGTACTCCAGATGAGACATGGTTTTACCCTTTCTTGTGATCTTATAACTTTCTGACTGCTGGGATTAACCAAATATCTGAATTGGAAGTAATTAGAAACTGTTCTCTTCCCAGAGACATTACCAGTTACCAAGTATTTAGTCAGAAGTTTTTAGATGTCAAGCAAAACCTGAACACATACTGCTGAATTTCCTTGACAAAAAGATTACTAAGAATTTCAATTTAGTTAACAAACTTACCATTTTAAAATGCATTGAAAGAATTCTTTGAACTCTACAATCTTAACAGTATTCAGCAGTGTATGCCTTCAGGCTCAATGCTTGGGCAATGCCATCGAGCTCCAGAAAGTTGGATGTTCCGTGTAAGTTGTAAGTGGGAGTGGAATATTTTCCCTTTTGAATTCATGCACCCTGGAGAAAATAGTTTCAGCCATTCTCTGAAAATCCTAGGGCAGAAGAAGTGTTTCCTTGGCCCCAAGAGCCCTACGCTAGATTGCTGGGACTGCATTTCCTTTGCAGTGCATCTATTAATTTTGATTTGCTCTTTACCACAGAATAGCAGATGCAGAAATTCCTCTTGCATTTGTGCATCCCAAATGCGACCCTGCACACAGGACAGTGGTGGTCATCCCACTTGTTGGTATCTCCATAATTGTAGGTGGGAGGGCACGGGGCAGGATTTGTCTTACAATGCAAATTACTATCAAATAGCTATAAACCCTGTAAGTTTACAGCTTTGATACTGCCTCTGGCTGGGAGGAACATCTGGTTAGACATATGTCTGAAGCCAAAAGGGTATATTTCTGCTTATTGTTTAGAGATTATAACTGAAGAGAGGTGCAGGGGTTAAAGCTGAAGTATGTGACAAAAGGAAAATAGTACATTTCTGTTTCACTGCAAAAATAGGCATTCATAAGCACTTCTCAACTCCTAATGTAAAATAACTTGCAATTAAAGGAAGAGAAAAAAAGCAAGCTTAGGTAGGGCAGAAGTTAAAGATTAATGTAAAAAAAGAAAAAAAAGTCAGCTTTCTATTGTAATCATTATCAAAGAAAAACAAAGTCCTTGAGTGAGTCTTAAATCCTTTAGCAAAGCATGTCTGACATCAGCCAGGGAATTGAGCAGCT
This sequence comes from Scolopax minor, assembly GCA_028566535.1. Lineage (NCBI taxonomy): Eukaryota > Metazoa > Chordata > Aves > Charadriiformes > Scolopacidae > Scolopax > Scolopax minor. The sequence continues at coordinate 213,014,401 of JAOXNG010000001.1, forward strand.
ATGATGTCTTGCTGTCGCGAACTGAAACTAGGTAACAAAAATATCTCTGAATAGATCCCAACCCACTAGAACAAAATAAAATCCATTTTCCTTTCATGTCTTAATTGCACTGAAGCACGTAAAACACCTGTTCCTTCACCCTAACAGTTAATATACATTTCTATTTTTGGCACTTCGGTACCCCTTGCCTTTCCTGCAGTGCTGTGTATCTCATATCTGAACTGCTGCTGCTTCTGTTGCACGCCGGCACATCGAAGAGAACCAAGGAGTTAAATTTCAGACCAGGAGAAGAGGAGGTGAGCTGTCTGCTACAGTAGTTTACTGCAGCTTCCTTTCATACTGACACATATGTAGTTTGTGGTGACAGTGCTAAAGAACTGCAGACAGGCACTTAGCAGACTGGATGTGAGCTGGATGCAAAGATGCCTCACCCTGGACTTCCTGCTGGCAGTATGTAAATACACCTGCAGACTGGCCACACTGGGTTGCTTTTTTTTTTTTTCTGCTTTTTTTTTTTTCTTTTTTTTTCCAGAAGGCAGCATGAGAGGACCTGACAAAGCAACAGCATAGTTGAGAGAGCTTAACCAGCATTAGATTTGTATCTATCTCTCTCAGTTGTGGGGGAAGTTTTTTAGGGGCTTTTTTTTTTTTTTTTGGCTTTCTTTTTTTTTTTTTTTTTGGTGTGTGCTGCATATTCAGACTGAATCTTCATCACTACGATGTTTGCCTCTATCTGGTATGCCAAGAAGCTGGGACGCAGGTTTGTGCATAACGCCAGGAAAGCAAAATCAGAGAAGGTATGTTCCTAGTGGGAATATAAAGCCTTATGTCTCATGCAAGCTGCCTGCTGGCATCCTGCTGTGTGTCTGGTTAGCTTTTTTTAATACCCTGAAAAACGACCTATTGCTATTCATGATTTCACTCAAGAATCCTTGAATACTTCACATATTAGTTATTAAATACCGGGGAGAAGATCCTTTCAAAAGTCTTTATGCCCTCTTTTCTTTAATTTTTTTTTTTTTGCAAGATAAACAGCTGTACAGCTGGTATGTTGTGTATTAAGGGAGCACTCCAGTGAACTTGTTGCTGTGCTGCATTATTTTTACTAGTACAATATCAGGCTCTTAAAGAACGGTTGATTGTTTGCTGCTTGTATATTTTTGTTACTGTGGGACCAATGAGAATGTTATAACATGTTAAGCATCTATAATGTTTGGGAATTTTGTTTCATGTTACTTGTTGAAACTGTGCTGCAGCAACGATCCCTTTTAAATAAAATGATACAGGTGTATAAATAATAGGTCAGTAATATCTTTCAGTGTTTTTCTTCTCGTAACATTTAACTATGTTTAACCAGCTGTTTTCTAGGAGTCCTCATAGGCAAGATTCTTCTGCCTTCTTTCTCTATAAGCAAAAGTTTAATTGTTTTAGAATTTGCAGTAGTGATAATTGGGGGATATCAAAGCAATTGCCTTTTCTTCTAAGTATGGAAAGCATTTTGTTAGTAGACCTGCATTCAAGTTTTGTTTAAATTGACATACAAACCATTTTCAAAATGGGACTGATTACTCTTTTCTAAATTCAGTATTAGATTCGGGGAAAAAACTTTAATGTAATGTTATAAAGTTACCTCATTAGTCTGTTAATGATGACTTCCTCTTTTCCGTGCTGTCTTTGATGTAGTAAAAGAATTTATAAATGGGTTGCTTTATTATTTCTTTGATATATCGTATGCTAATACAGCTACCGATCCACTAAGTAATTATCCATTGCTTGAATTCCTCTGTAACTAGAAAAGCTCTTCACCTGGAGAAAATTATTAGCAAAAATACATTATATTTATGGTTGGGAGGGGAGACTGGGCAGAATTCGGCTTTTCTGCAAACTATTCCCAGTGGTTTAAAAAGTGCTGTGTGGTAATTTTGATATTTAAGCATTCAAGCCATTGGGAAGTTATCCCAATAATAGCATTTTGTACATTTCACACCATATGCATAACGGAAAATAGAAATGCAGATAGCAATACATGGGACTGTCAAACTTTCTTTGTCATTAATCATGTTTCAACAAAGAAGGTATCATATAAACTCTCCTGCTGTTTGTGTGTTGCTGTGGGAGGAAAAAAAGTTGCAGCCTGGATCTTCGTTAGTCCTGAGGGGCTCCCTCCAGAGGAACATTTGCTTTCAGGCTTCCTCCAAGCTGACAGGCAGGATGAGTGGACACATTCCACTCCTGACACAGTGGGGCTCACTCAGGAGCTTTAAAACCAGATCTCCTATGGGTGGTTGAAAGCATGTATGTGTATAGACTATTCCAATAACCTTGCAAAAATTCATAAAACAGTGCCAGAGAATTCACCAAGAATATATATTCATCTCTATAGAGTCCCATAACATAGACTAAGAGAGTGTTTTAAATATCTTTGCTCTTTTTCTTTTTCTCTTAAGGTATTTGCAAATATTTTTGGTTAAAGCTATTATAATAATACTTATTCAGCTCCATAGGACTTTCAAAATAATTGAGACAGCTCAGATCAGTGCTATTCAAGCTCTGAAGCCACAGCTCATAATTTTTTAGAGAAAAGCTTCTCTTGAACATTTTTTTGAGCATGCTATTAACTTATTTGCAATGGAATTTTATTTTCACCAGAAGACAGTAAGCATACAAGAAAATGTCTTGTAAGATGTTTACTTATTGTCTTATATCAAAAATAATATGTATTTCTTGTAGCTTTATTCCATCGGCAGGGTTCCCTTTTAATTTATTTTTTTTCCCCATAAATCAATGGAGTACTCCAGAAAAGGCACACAATCCCATTTCTAGCAGGATGCTATTTCAATAAGTGCTATTGATGATTGGAAACTGATCAACGCTGACAGCTTCAGTACAATATCTTGGTAACAGAAGAACACAGATATGAAAATAGGTCTATCAAAAAGTAAATTAAAATAACATTTAACTGCATGGCTTGTTTTAGTTTTGTCCTTTTTTTTGTATAATGGTTGGATAATCAAATTATTATGCAGTTTTGCCTTAACATTTTTTTTTTTTACTGGAAGAATAATTAGCTTTTCCTCTGTGTGCATGATTTGAATTAAACATTGTTTTCTTAATGTGCTTTTGGAAGTAATAACATACACCAATAATTTCTAATAGCCTATGCTTGCAAAAAGAGTTTCTTGCAGCTAAAATCTGGATAGCAGGGATCAGAACAGTATGGCTCCATAGCAGGTGTTTCTGTTATGCTTACTGTCTTCAGACTAGTATGAGTGAAGAAATTTTTTAGGGAGTATTCCTAAGAACCACATATTTTGTATAAGCCTATTTGTTCTCTTAAGACCAGGAAGAAAATCATTGAGTGGGACACGCATATGACAGAAGAGGGTTATAGCATGAACTCATGTGTGCACACACACATGCACAACCTGACAGAACAGTTCCTTAAATCTTGGGAAATTTGGGCCCTGAATTGCGCAGAGAGATGACTTGAACTGGGATTTCCCAGGTGACTATTTAGGGAAGCTGAGTTCCCAAGGTGCAAACCAGAACATACAGTGCCAGGGAGTGCACACAAAGGATGGTGATTGGGGCAGTCCTTTGTGGCAAGAGCTAAGGCAGCATTAATGTGACAGTGTGGTGCTCCTCTGTGCGTGCTGTGTACCTGCATGAGGCTGTCTGGTTGTGGTGATGTGGTTGGGCTTGGTCCCAGTGTCTCTAGACCTCCCCATCTTTTCCAAAGCTGGAGTTCCCACCTCCATACCTCCCATCTCCCTATATCTCCCAGTTCCTTGTCTCCCCATACCTGAATATGGCAGTACCTACTCTGGGAGAGCTGGCATACAAACTGTCGCAAAATGTGCGGGACGTGCTTCTTCTTGATGCTGTGAGGCCTGCAGAATTGCAGCCTGAGGATTAGGGGCTCTCAGGAGCTGGAACTTGGCCTGTGCTGGAGAAGATATTTTGGTGATTGGTGAAGGTAAAGTGTACTAGTAAGTGGCAAAGAGTTGCCAGACCAAAGGGAGGATAGAATCATAGAATCATTTGAGTTGGAAGGGACCTTAAAGATCATCCAGATCCAAACCACCTGCTATGGGCACCTCCCACTATACCAGGTTGCTAAAAGCCCCATCCAGCCTAGCCTGGAACACCTCCAGGGATGGGGCATC
>JAOXNG010000001.1:213018666-213035694 GCA_028566535.1 Scolopax minor
ATTGCCTCTTGTCCTGTCACTAAACTTCATCTTAAACTCCTATACAGTCCCTCTCCAGCTTGTCCTTGAACACTTCCAGGGATGGGGCATCCACAACTTCCCTGGGCAACCTGTTCCAGTGTTGATATATTGACCTGTTCTCACTAAGATCTGTGGTAGCACCTGGGCTGGTTTTCTTATTCCCCTAACTAATACCTGCTGTTGAATGCCAGCACTGCTGCTCCTCGCCTGCATTTCCAGTCCTTGCTTCCCCTCCCCTGCATTTCCTTGAAGGCTCTGGTCAGATGAGCTATACCCTGTGGTAGGGCACTGTCTCGAATTCTGCCCATAACTTATGGACTATCTCATAGACATTAGGCTTCTAAAAGCCAGACATGAACTCTTCCTGTTAAAATTTCATCTTGAGAGTAGAGAAGACATCTGTGAAGAACTGTATGAATGGCAGCCTTAGGTGTCCTAACCACGATAATAACGGTTCTTTGAAGTTATGTAGTGTCGACCAGTATTGTTAATTTAGTCATATTTTTATGATATAGTGAAAAGACACAATTTAATTCAGAAATGGGATAAAATATTTTGAAAACCTTAAAACTTTGGAAAATTGAACTCTCTTTCCCAAGCAGTCCTGGCTAAAGCTGCTTATCTCTATAAGTAAAATGGGATAATGCTAATTAATTGTTTTTAAAGCATTTTAATTGTATCTTAAAGTTATCATTTTGCCAGGGAAAACTTAAGCATGTCAAATTTCCTTATACTTTCTTGTTTTTATAAGACTGGATCATAAGCTCTTTTCAGAATATATTGCAGTTGTTATCTACAAATTCTATCTCAATTCAGTTGTCTTGCCTTGATTGCTAGTGTTGCTCTTTCCCTAAAGTAGTGAGATATTTAGTTTACAGGGAATGCTGCCACTAATATTGCCTGAAAACAATTGAAGTCCTTTCAAAGCATCTCCACTCTTACCTGTTTTATTAAAGATATTTAAATACTTTGACTGTCACATGAAATGATTATTGTTATTAGAGTAAACATGATCATTGGAATATTGGAACTAGAATAACTTAAGGCAAAGATTGATGTCTTGAATTTTTCTCATTAAACCACCATCAAGCAGAAATCGAGAGATGTGAACTGCATACTGTAAAAATAAGTACTTTAAATGATTGGAAGAGGTACAGCAAAGTAACTGAGCAATTAATCATGTTGATCTGAGAGATGAGCTAAAGCAGTGTAAAAAAGCTTCTGATGAATCTTCACCGTATTGATAGAATTTGGGTTTTGAGGTTCAACATCAAAAGTGAGGAAAGACTTGCCAGAGTCATCCCATAATTTAATATGAATGGGGAACTTGAATACTGTTCTATGTGTTTGTTCAGAAGTGGAACATGTTTCAACTTTGAGACCAAAATTTTAAACACTGCTAGAATTAGTCACATGGTTGAGTTTTTACATCTGAAGATGCCAATCACTTTAAAAAGAGGTGCATTACTTTTGGGAGCAAAACAACAGAACACTTCCAGTGTTTAAAAACTTGTTTTTTAAACAAGTTGAATTTCACCATCATTTTACAGAATAATATTGTTAGAGTTCTCTTTTTATCTTTTATATACGCACCTGCTCTTAAGGTTTATCAGTTCTTAGAACAGGTGTCCTGCATTTGAAAATATGTAAGTTTATCCCAGAAGGTCTAGTTTAATTCAACAATTAATTATATAATTTAAGACAGAAACAGTATAGATTTAAAAATAGGTATGTATATATTATGATATAAATTACATGAAGTTTTGGATTATCAGTTGTAAATAAAAATAAAGATTACCCATAAGCAACATTTATAAACTGAACAGTATCAATTTAAGAGAGTAGGTCTATATGTAATGTAGTGCAAACTAGATAATTAGAACATAGTCCAGCAGATGGATTTTTATTCTATGTGTTTTAGAGTCATTTTGGGTAAACCAAGTGTCCTTGGTAGACTGGCAGGCTAAAATGAAATATTTGCAAAAATACAATAAAATATGCCTTAAGAGGTTAACAAAATTGGGATATATAACAAAAAAAAATGCCTGTAAATGCAGGCATATTTAATATTTTTTCTGAGAGTGTCGTGGCAATAGCAACAATTAACTCTTCATGTCAAGTTGACACTTGATATCTAGATCATTCTCATATCTGTATTTTAATGTAGCTAATTGCAGCGTAGGCTATTCTAGGGTATGTATACTGATTTCATTTTTACTTTGTTTGCAAGTAGCTGCCCAGCAATATAATTTGAAAGAGATAAGAAGTTCACCTGAAATGGTAATTACTCACAGCACAGAATGGGAAATTTATGATTAAGAAATCATAAAACACAATACCAGGAAAACACATTTTTCCTTATATAATTTTAAGATATATATTTTTAATTCCAAACAAGATAAACTCTCTCTTTCCTTCAATATTTGCATGTATACGTTAGATTTCTAAACAAGTGCTCTCTTTCAAACCAGAGCATGGCAAATTATTTCCAGTCCACTGGGGTTGCGATGAAGTGATAAAACTTGCAGGTCTAGTTATTGCCTTGGCAAGAGGTGAAATGACTGATTCTCTAAGGGACATCTCCTGTTGCTGCCAGATGCTGTAAGGGTGGGGGTTAGTTTTTTGTTATTTTTGGGCAAAGGAGGGCCCAATTGACCAGATTCAATGGGGTAACAAAAGAGCATCACTTATTTGTGGACCTACCTGTTCGAACAGATACCAGAGCTATCCCAGACCCCTGGAGGAATCTTTTCAAATGCACTTTGAAAGTGCTCTATTATACAGTTTTATGGAGACATCTTATCTTTTCAGACATAACTGCATTAAGAAAAATATGCACGTGTTCCTATATCCAGAGTTCATTGTGCCTTTTGCTTTAGCACAGTTGGAATTCTAAGACATTTTCTTATGTTGGGATTTAATTCAGAGACATATAGCTACTCAGCTCTTTTATTTTTTCCTTCCTTTATTATTTGCAGTTGTTTATAATCCCAGATGTGCCATAATTAGTATATAACAGTAGGGATAAGCTGCTTATGTAGAGATTTATTATGCTTATAACTCACTTTCCCCTCAAAATCACCATAATAATAATAATAAATAAATTCAGCTAATCTAGAAAAAATGCAAGAGAGAAGTTTAAAATTAAGATACTGATCAACAGTAAACTACTGGAGTTAATCCTTTGGAATCCTTTATTTCAAAGTGGTATTTATCATTTTTTCATCTATGAGGAATTTTGCTCCTGTTTTTGCTTTCCCATTCCACCTGCACAGGCCCAGCACCTACCTGTAGCAATTAATGAGCAATAAGGGAGATTCTTTTTTTAAATTAGCTTTTGCTCATTAAAGAAGTATCTGTTAATCAGCTACCGGTGAACTCCTTTTAAAACACAGATTATCTTTTCTCTTTCCCTCCAGTTTAATCTAAGAGAACTCTCATTTTGGCTGGCTGCCTTGCATAGGTGTATGTCTTCTCTTCCCCCCCCGCCATGCGTTGTCGCTGTGGCAGACTCACTGCTGGCTGTATCTGCCTCTCAGCTACAACAAGGTCTTTAAATCATCATGGGTGTCTACAGCATGTCACTTAGACCAGTTTTTCCTTTGCTGATGTACCCAGTGTCGTGATCATCTTAGAAACAGGTTAAGTAACTTTTCCGCTTAAATATCATCTTGTTTGCTTAAAACCACAAGCAAGACGGACAGGAAGACATTCAGGAAACGACTGCCACACCGATGGTTGCATTAATTGCTGCTCCGAGTGCTCATGCTGTGACTCAAATGGAATCAGTGTGGACCTGCTTCTAATGAATAAATGGGTTTATTATCATAGGCTACAAGTTACTCTGTTTTTTTTCAAATAATTTTTTTCTCAGTTTCTCTTTCCTGTTTCTATTCAATAAATAATTTATCATTTCCCCCTTGTTTTGTTTCCTTTTTTTAAAGAGAAAAAGTAGTATATTTACTGCATTTGAAACTTCAGCTGGATTTTCCACACTTTGTCTACATTGTATATCACATTCTGTTAAAACACAGTGTGTAGCATGGTGAATATAATATTTAATTCATAAGGTGCTCATTATTTTATTGGAATTGTTTTATTTCTTTGCATTTCTATGCAGTGTTCAAGTATATTATGGAAAAGGCTTGTGTGATGTGCAAGTATAATTTTTTTTTTTTTGGCATTACTTGCCTCTCTGTCCTGCATATGCAATTCAAAACAGCGCATAATAAAATAGTTGTTTGATTTGTGTTCTGAACTGCATTTGGCATTACTTGCTCTGTTTGCAAATAGAGATCAGTTTGAAACACTGACAAGAAACAATCTGTCCTTTGGCTTTAGAGTCCTTGGAGAAAACTGGGTTGAGAATTCTCTCGCTAGTTCTGAAGGTAGATCATCAAATTATACTTTACAGGTTTTTAATTTACTGTATGGACCATTACAGCTGGTACGTATGTAACTTGCTCCCATTGGAAGTCATTCTGCCAAAGATGGGTGTGTGCAAACAGCTTTAGTAAAATTTAGAATTATTGTCATGTGATATGATTCTCAAGACAGTTTATTTTAAAGAAGGCACATTTTTTTTATGGTGCAAAAAGATTTCTCTGCCATACACTGCTTAAAATGCATATCAGGGAAAGCTGGCTATGGCTTTAATATATGGTAACAGCTTCAGATGAGCTATTTGAAAGATTTGAAAGATTTGAGTGATTAGCTGGTATGTGCAGTATGAGAGGTTTATCACCAGGAAGGAGGCCCAAATGTCACGTGAAACATTCACACACTGTTCTGAAGGCTGAAGCTCCCTTTCTCACCACAGCTTACATGCATCTCAGAAAACAGCGAAACAAGGTTACTCTGTGATTTGCCCCCACCCTCTTGCAAGTCTGTTCATAAATGACAATCTTTAGATACAGAGTAAGGGTACAGCTCCCACAACTCCTAGCTCTTCTGAGATGACCAGTGATGATACCAGCACTATGCTGAGTGACTCATTATGTTCAGCTATCCTATTAGTTAATCAATTAATTAATCTTACCAGTATGAACTAATCTGAGGCTATCACATGCCTTTCATGATGCTCAGCAGTGTAATAATTTATCATTATTAAACTGGAATTGGATTTAAACAGCAAACTTTGCATGAAAACTTTCCATTTCAGTTCTAGACAAAGATCTTTTTAAATTTACTCCATTCTGTCTTCCATTAAGTTCTTCTATGTGCCATGCAGTGATGTTTAAACTGAGCATGGATTGACTAATACCAGCAATATCACTTATCTTACTTTTAAAAAGCTTTCCTTACAAGTTATCCTGAGAAGCAAGGTCTCATACCTTTAGGATAATGTATTAGATGCTGAAGTGTACTAACAGGCCCACTACCAAATATATGCTTCTTTATTCTGTTTAGACTGTTGAGTAGCCATAGCACACAATTCTATAAATATATGAAATATTCTTTATCCTTGAGACATAAGAAAGATGTAGAAAAACCTGTTTTACTCTTTCGCTAAAACATTTTTCTAAACTGTTTTCCAGTTAGCAGATGAATTATGTGTACGTAGTCATGTTTTTCGTATCTGACAACTTTCTAAAGATCTTAGGGTGCACTGTTTTTGAGAAGACTATCATGTACTTTTATGAGGTAGCAAAAGGTCAGGATATTCTATGTTATTAATAAAAACAGCTTGACAGTTAAGAAGTATCAATTTGCTGTTTTGAAATAGATGTTCAAGATTAAGTGAAAGCAATACCGCTGCTACTCTTTGTTTCCAGGACTACGCTTAGAGCCTGATCATTGTTTTCTTTGCTGTAATATTCTATTGAATGAGCCTTCCTCTCCAAGTGGGACACTCTGTTGTTGTTCTTAACTTCCTTCAGCCTATTTTGCTTTGCTCTCTCCATTCTTGACATTCATCTTTCTTCATAAGGGTAAAAAGAAGTCCCTGCCTTCCTCATCTGGAGTCATGTCATTTGAGTCGGTGAGACAATAGGAAAGAATACTTAAAAAAAAAAAAAGAAAAAGAAAAGGAGAATTCCTCATTGTCCATCTTGCTGTACGTTTAACTGCTTCTGAAACATTCGGCTATGTTTATTCACCTAAGAATACCTGTTTTGAAGCTCACCTTAAATAGGTATGCTGCATATCATCATTTGCTGTCCAGGTCCAACACTGGGAAGCACATACGCATGGTGAGAAGGCTTTACAGAAGGTCCATGTGCCGTTTCCTAAAATGATCATTAGCCAAAATTTTTAATATAAATCTGGATGTATAAATGCAGATGCATTTTAAAAATTGTACCTCAAAGGCTTTGAAAAATTAATCTGAAAAAAAGAATTACATAGATTTGTACAAAAAAGCTAAAGTAACATTAATTAGCAATGGTACTCTTAGCAAGGAAGGCATTGAATTAAGACTATTATATTGCAAATGCAAAAAATATCCTGCTATAAAGAATATAATATTTTTTTTCTCCAAATTCTATTTATTTTAATGGCATATGAAGCGTGTTGTGTTTTCAATTAACTTAGTATGCCATTTTAAAATTATTTCTGTTGGAAGTATTGTGAGAAACAGACCTATCAGTAAATAGAAAACTGGGTAGCCAAGTACACAATTTTTCACTTAACTTGTAAGAGCAAACCCCACAAAAAGGACCATGTTTCCTACCACTTGTTTTAGAAATTTATCATTACTGCCCACAATACAGTTAAGATTTTTATCGTTTAAAAGATTGTTTAATTTCAACAGAGCACCTTCAGCTTTGCTACCATTCGTAATTAAATATTTAGTTGTGTAGTAAATTAAGCATGTCATGATCTCTGCAAAGTGGTTCTCCGTTTACTGCTGCATAAATGTTTTACAAGTTGCTGTATTGTTTCTAGTAAATTAATAATGAAGATTTAGATTTTAACTGATTAATAATCTAATTTAGTGTTTAGGAGGAATCTAATCTAGGACTGGAAATAAAATTGAGGTAAACATCTTTGGCACTGATCCCAGTTCTCTGACAAAGTTACCAAGTGATAAGGGAAAAACTAGTCAGGGTAAAAGAAATTAATAGGTTAGAACTTCTAGAAGAAGTGTTTGCCTGTGAAAACTGAAAATGCTTTCTAAACTGCATTGTAGTTGCACTTAACTTCTCCTTTCATATCATGAATAGTTAGTACAGATTTTATACAGTAAATTGCAGGAATTTGTGAGATAAAGAAATATGAATTTCGCATAAGCAAGGAACTACCTAAACTACTTAAAGTAAGTTTATAGTGGCATTGTAGAATTTTTCTAATAGTCCCTAGAATATTCTGTTTCTGGTGCCCAGAGAACAACAACAAGAAGTATATTAGGAAATGCTCAAAAGTAGAATGGCCTAAATAAGTCGTTGTGAGGTGGAATGGAAAAACACAACAAGCAAAAATTAGGTTTGTGAGCAGCTGTGCTATCACAAATAGATATTGTAAAAATGTGGGAATGAGAAAGCCATTAAAAACCTTGTGCTTTCTAAAAAGTGATTAAATTGCTGGGACTGATCAAGTTTTATGTCAAAGGAAGTTATAGGGTATAGAGGAAGGAAAATTAACTATCAAAACCAGCTAATAAGGAAAGATGTCTCACATCTTGCCCTTTATTCTACAGCCTGAAGGTCTGAAGGTTGGGCTTGTGTGGTTATAGGGTCAGATTTTACTTCTTGTATCTACCATTTTTAATTTCATACTTTTCCAAGATATTTTCTGTCACTAGTACACTTGTGTCAGTAGTCCTTTTGTGCTTTTAAGATGTAGAAGTTTAATCCAAGAACTGAAATACTTATGTTTAATTTTGGACCTGTTTGTGAAACGTTATTGTTTGTGTTTTAGAGGATTCCCCTGGGTTCATCCAATAATCCTTTTTTTGGCCATTCTTTTATTACAATATAAAGTCAAAATTTGACTATATTCCAAATTTTCTGGTAAGAATGAATTGAGTAGAAACACTGTGGTTTATCAAGGACCAGAACCTGTCCTGCTGTGTTTCTCTGTACAAATAGGTCATATTTGTTGAGTGGAAAGAAGATTATTTTAATTGACATAATTAACTTCTCTTGTGATTATCTTCGTCTTGAAAATGCATTTTGTTCTTTCGCAATTACGGCTTTTTCTCTGATAGAGTTAAACACGCTGTGTGTAATAATGAAGGTGGTTTTGGAAGGACTTAATGTATATAATTGGAAACTAAGATGAGGTAGTCTTCTATCAGCAGGAGGGTAGAAGAGCTGCGCTGTATAATTGAAGTACAGTGTAATGGGATTACCTACAATTTTTAAACATTGCTTTCATTAAGGAAAATAATAAGCATATTTATTAAATATAGTCTCTGCTTGGGACAATATTTGTTATTATGAAAAAGCTTTTGTAATTAAGCTTGAGTATAAAAATGTATCACACATACTACATCAGTTTCTGGAAAATGCTTTTGTGCATAAAATTTTACTAAAATAGAAAGAGCTTTCGCAGCAGAGGCAGTTAGCCAGATCTTAGTAGAGCTCACATCTAGCATTCACTGTAAATTTTTCTATGTGCTTTCAGTTTAGTCAAGGTCAAATCAAAAGAGAAGTCAAATTCACTTAAACATTTGTCTTTATGAAAACCTTCAACAATTCTACTGTTTTTCATGGTTATACTTAGTGAAAATAAAGCCTAGATTTTTTTTCTAAAGCGTATTTTCTTGCTGAAGCTACAGAAGTATAATGTTTTAGGAATTATGGGATGGGTGTCTATGACCCAAATTTTGCAGGCGGCCACATCAAATTCTCCTAGGAGTCCTTCTTGTTCTTAAATATGCATCTGTGACAATCTCCATAAAAATATAAAGTATTTTCATACTCTTTAAAGCATTTTAAATGTGATTGCTATGTTGGTGCTTGGGATATAATATGTCGTCCCTTTGGATGCTTTTTTATTTCTTTTCATTATCACTTTCGAGGATTTCTCTTCAGAAAATCACTACATTAAACTGTGTAGCTACTTTCCTTAATCAAAGCTTGTACTGAAAAGAACTGCCTTCAACAAGTGTTGCAAACCCTCCTAGATTACTTCCAGGAGTTCTGGTTTGGCATTGTTCAGGACATGTTCTTCATTAGGTTGTAAGGTATATCTTTAGATAAAGAAGGTATATGGTTTGGGATTTGCCTATAGTGTGAGTATACATCTCAGATTAAAAGTTTTTTCTGTCATGCTGTACATATATAAAAATGCTGTTTCTTGCTCCAGACCTTCCCATTGTTCTCAGGAACCTAGGATTCCTGAAGCCCAGTCTGAACTGTAAAGAGTGAGGTGAAGAAGGCATGGAGTACCTCAGCCATTACCATGTCCTGTATCACCAGATCCCCTGCCCCATTCAGAAGCAGGACCACATTTTCTCTTGTCTACCCTTTGCTGCTGAAGTACCAATAGAAATTTTCTTGGTACCTTTCATGTCCCTTGCCAGATTTAGCTGTGAATGGCCTTTGGCTTTCCTAACCCCATCCCTGCATACTCAGACAGTGTCTCCATATTCCTCCCAGGTCTCCAGTCCCTGCTTTCACCTCTTTCATACTTCTTTCTTATATCTAAGTTTTGGTGGGTGCTCCTTTGCATCCACGCTATTCTTGGATGCTTATCCTCCTCTCACTGGGATAGATCATTCCGAAACTTGGGGGAGATGATCTTTGAAAAATAACCAGTTTTCCTGGAGCTTTTTTCTATCCAGGACTGTATCCCATGGGATTCTTCCAAGCAGATGCCAAGAGAAACAATGGTCATAGGTTTATCTTATGCATGGCACTCATTTTCAAGCATATTATTGTTAGAGGAAGTTCAAGTCCAGTCTCCAGAATCATGTGCCACACTGAGAACTGACAGAATGATGCCAACTCATATAAATCTGTACAAGTAGTTCTTGAGGGAATGTATAAAAATGGAAAATCTAATCTTGCATAATGGGTAAAAATATCAATCTTTAATCACAGCCCTACCTGGCTTCTTCTCAGATGCAGGTTTTTTCTTTCTTCTTTTTTCATCATTACTGCTACGGATGATTAACTCTTGCAAGTTTTGGAAGCAGGAGGTGAAGAATTCCAAGAAAAAAAGTTCATGTCATTTGTACATATCAGGAAAGGGGGAAATACAAGATCTGGAATATACGGTTAAACACTAACTCAATTTTAACTGTTTTAGCTGCATTTGCCTCAGGATTGTCTCTTTGCCAAGACCTCTCACAAAAAACTTTGCCTTTGTGTCAGTATTTTTGTAACATAAAAGCAATTTGACAAAACTGGCAACATCGTATTCCCCTCCCTTTTCCCAAGTGGTGGGCTGTTTAATATTTTCCATCCCGGCTTTTGCAAGTTCTCCAGTATCTTGTGCTTGCTAGTGATATTCCCACATCTCTTAAAAGTTTATTTTACTCCCCTGACACCTTCCCTCCTTTCATTATTTTCACATAAATTTAGCCAGTTAGACCACATAGTAAAATGTCCTGGTTTTGCTTTTAACAATGTCATGCTGGTTAAAAGCAAGAAAATACGGTGCTGTTGAAAAAAAAATGTAGTAGTGTTGATTCCGGGTTGCAACAGGGTTAATGAGGACAATAGTTTCATAGTTAGTTGCCTTTTAAGATTTATAGAACCATTCAGGTTGGAAAAGACCCTTGGGATCATCAAATCAAAATTTCAGTTTAGTCATGATGTTGAAGGCCAAACAATTTTTTTACTAGATTCAGTGTCTCAGAAGAGAGACCCTGAAGATGCCTTGCAGATGCCTGGCTGTAGCTGTTCACCAGTTCATCCCTTCTTCCTTCCTTCCATTCCTGCAAATGAAACTCTACATTCTAACAGTTCATTTACCGTGATTGAAACACCAGATTTGATACTCTGTTTCAATAAATTAATTAATTGGCCCGATTTCTGGAGTCAGTCTGACTTTAACAGGGATTTTAGAGACCACTTCTTGCAGTTGTTTCACCTGCCTCCAACTTGAAGATGTTATTTCATGTAACAGGCCTGTTTGCTTGGTAGCGTAGGCACCAGTTTCCAACAGGCTGAAGAGTTTGAAAGGGTGATGTGAGGGAAGATGAGATGTTATCAGTAATCAGGGTGAGAAAATCCACTCGCTGACAGAATAGTGGTTTTTTTTTTTTTCTTAAAATCTTGTATATTAAAGATGATGAACAGCTGGAATTAAATGAGAAGCTGACAAGAGAGACAAGAAGAGAACGCAGAATAAAACTCACTTAATTGCTTATTTGGATGTAGAGTTTGGTTTTTAAATTTTCCTTCTTCAGTATGAGAGGGCATTATGTTCAGGGAAGTAAAGTCTGACTGCCACTTTGTCAGATAGTCTCCCCTGTTATGGAACAGGTATGTTTAGGCAGCGCAAAGTGGGTTGCATTGTGAAATGGATTATATGGATTTATGGATTATATTTTTGGCTCCTGTGAGAGCTGAATTAAAACAAGGAAAGTAAAAGACAGGATTTGTGAACAGGAATACTGACTTCAGCTTGGAATCATGCCAGCTAAATGCAATTAAATAGATTAGGACCTAAGAAGAAGATGCAAAAAGTTCACTGTAGATGCCAACTGAAAGGACAGGAAAGGGCAAAATATAACCAGGGGAGATTACACAGAAGGAAGGGAGAAAGAGCAAGAACGTTGGAGCAGGAACAAACAACAAAGATGACAAAGGCTGGCAGTCACTAAGGGAAACTGGAAATCTGTAAGGTAGGATTGAAATGCATGAAAACATTTCTGATACTAAAGATAATGTATAAATGGCACTCATATTTATAATGTAGGAGGTTGTTAGTAATGTGAACAAAAGTAAGATCAGTAAAATAAAGGGGTTGAAACTCCCAACCTGGGAAAAGCCACATTGGACATATCAGAGAGCAAAGTGAGGTGCTGAGAATGCACAGGAAGGTACTGGTTTTTGGAGCTGCCACATATGATTTCAAATAAAGAACCTGTCAATTCTTGTGTTAAAATGTCTTTTTTTTTTTCCAGATTATGACATTAGATATATCTTTTTCATTAATCATTAGTACTTGTTTTCCCAAGTACTTAAAATATGTCTGAAGAAAAACTTGTAGTTCTAAGGAGAAAAATGTACATTTTACTAAAATTATAAGTTATGATAAGTAATTTTCATGAGTTACGGATAACAAAATTACATGATTAAATAATACTTCATCATATATGACAGAATCAGAAACCCCAGTGAGTGAAAGATAATTTTCAATAGTTATATGACTTTCTTGATTGTTCCACTTTCCCCTTGATTTTCTGAGTAGATTTAAGTGCTTTGGACTAGTTTTTCTGATCATTTCATGGAACAAATATGGTAGAGAAGCGGAGTGAACTTGATATGAATCCAGAATATGAGACTTCAGCTGAGACTGTGTCAAAATTTGCACCCAAAATTTGCTGAAATGCTGCTGAGCAACTATTCATTGAGTCACAGATGCTGGCCTTCCTTAGTCACATGACATTGCTAGCTTGGGGAAAGATCTTTAATGATTAGTTATTTTACATCTTATTTGTCACTGGAGACAGTGATTAAAATAAAAGCAAGCTATACTTTCAACATAACCATATCCCAGATTAGCAAAGTTACTTGGTAAGCAAAGTTATAATGACTGTAAATTGCCATATGTTTCTACTAGTTCCTTATTCCTATTTGCAAATATGTTCAGCAAACCACCTTTCCACTAGAAAATAACAAATTTTTAATTTAATATTTTTTTTATTATTTCAAAATTAATTTATTCAGGCTATTGCTTGGTTGTTGGAAGCATCAAGTGACATGGCGCTGTAGGCGCTGTGAGAATCTCTCTGCAATTCACAAAACTTGTGTTTCATTTTGCCTTGGAACAAAAACACATTTTTGAAAAAATGGATTTTGACAGATGGGATTGCTCTGGAGCCAGCTGCATTGAGTAGCAGGATGCCATTGCAAGTAAGTAGCTGAACAGGGCACATTTATGCAGGTCTGCTAGTGGAGTCAGTTAATGAGGACAAATCTGGCATGCTGCTACCTTGAGACACCCAGGCTCCAACAGTACCTGCTTGTTGACAAGACTTCCTCTTCCGTGAGCAACATAAGTAAGAATTTATTTCCAAATGAAAAGCTTTGACAGCTAGGTAATATTTCAGCCTGTCCATATTCCAAAAAAAATGAAGTTTGGGGAATTTCATTACACTTTAGTTGTGTTCTAGCACTGATAAACCACATTTCTGACATGTTATCCAGAACATATAGGATGCTGACTGCCTATTGATATTTTCTTATAGAACAATTTATCACCATTCAAGAATAGAATAGAACAGAAGGATAGAAATTTCAGTTGGAAGGGACCCACAAGGATCA
The DNA here is from genome assembly GCA_028566535.1 of Scolopax minor. Classification (NCBI taxonomy): domain Eukaryota; kingdom Metazoa; phylum Chordata; class Aves; order Charadriiformes; family Scolopacidae; genus Scolopax; species Scolopax minor. The sequence continues at coordinate 213,032,070 of JAOXNG010000001.1, forward strand.
TCTAGTCCAACTCCCTGACTAGTTCAGTGTTGACCAAAAGTTTAAGTATGTTGTTAAGGGCATTATCCAAATGCCACTTAAGCATGAGAGGCTTGCAACATCGACCAGCTCTCAAGGAAGCCTGTTCCAGTGTTTTACCATGCTCTCAGTAAAGAAATGCTACCCAATGTCCAGTCTGAACTTCCCCTGGAGCAGCTTTGAACCATTCGCACATGTCCTGTTACTGGATTCCAGGGAGAAGAGCTCAGCAACAATAGTTGGATCATTCCACCCAGTCTGATTTTGAGGGTTGGGGCAATAACGTTGTAAAATTCTTTTAATAGCCTTAGCTGGTAATTTCAAAATTGAGTAAAAATCTTGAGTGTCTGCTTTTTAGGGTATTATCCTGAAAGACTAAAGTATTGACTTTTCAGAAAGACAGATACTTTGATGTCTTTCTGCAAGACATTTTGTGTTACAAAAAAATAACCCCCAAAAGATTTAGTCTGTATTGGAGCAGGTCAGGCTATGTTGGATTTACAAGATGTAATCTGATGTGAAAAGGAAGTGGAATGAGTGGTTGCAACTTTTTTTTTTTTGTTTGAGTTCTTGTATGATGACAATCTGTATTATAAACACTGTTTGGAGAATCTTTTTCTAGTCATGCTTTGTAAACCTATGAACCTTTATGCATATTTCTCTCTTTTGGTAGTTGGTGTATAGTTGTTTTTCACTGAATTACCACAGAGATTTACTGTAGCTGTCCCAAGCTTCCTGTGCTTTTTGTCTTGCCAGTCTGCCTAGATTCTTTTTTTTTTTTCCCCTGTTCATAAAACCATGTTTTTTATTATACATAGCAGGGATTTTGGATTTGGAGATAATAGCAGGATCCTCATTCAGTCTTGAAACACACTGAAGATATGAATACTGCTGTCTTATTGTGATTAATGAAGATTCAATAAGGAAGACTTGGCATCAAGCTGTTTTCTGTAATTGCTAATAAGAGGAGCATTATCACCAGTACCAAATCATAAGTACACAGATTAATATTCTTATACAGTTAAATTGTGAACAAACCTTGTTTGTTTAGTTGATATTAAAATACTTCAAATATGTAAAAGATAGTTACAATTGGATGGCTTGCTTTAATATGCAGGCATATTCTTCATAAATTATTGTAAAGAGGTAAAAATAAATCCATGGAATGGATCATTCATCACTCATTATTTTATTCATACTATCACCATTTAAATTTTCTCTTTGCATTGCAGATAATGGGCAATCAGTCAGTAATTTTGGATGGCTTCTGTCCTGAATGACCAAAATTTCACATAAAGGTTTAAGGCAATTTTCTTTAAAAAAAAAAAAAAAGAAACCTCGGAAAATATAAATTTTCCCACCTCTTAGATAATAAGATCTGAAATAAGTGGGACTCAGAATATGATATTACTGTTTACTAGGCAATTGCTAACAAGAAAACGCACATTAAAAATGAATATATATAGAAAAATATTCAAATCTCATTCAGGTTCTTTTTTTGATTGAAGTTACTTGTTAAATTCAATTTCCCTGTGAAGAACTCATTAAAAAAAAAATCCACTTAGTATAGGCCTTACCATACTAGCTGAGTGAATTTAATCTGGGAAATAGTTGTCAATGTGCAATGCATGGGCATTCGTAGATATGAAATGACAAATCCCACAGATTGTGGCACAGAACACAAGAAGCTCAAAATTTGGATTTGTAAACCTGATGTGTGCTGGAGAATCAATTGGTGAATGATGACCAGCCTTCTCTGATTTGTTCCAGCCTTCTCTCCAGGTTCTTCTCTTCCATTTCCTCTTCCACTTCTGAGCTGCCGTCTGGGCTGCCAGCTCTTCACAGCTGGAAGTTGTCTTTTTGTGCACACTTTTTGTACTGTGGGTCCTTATGATCTGTTGGATGACTCTACACCCGCAGCTCTGAGTGATGACAGATGGAGTATGCATGAGGGTAAAAACACCTCCCTGTCATAAATAGCCATACTTTATTTTACTAGTTAGATTTAATTATTCTGTGGTCACAGGAGAAAAATGTTGCATGTGTGCACACTCATTTGGTAAGGTCTGCATAGTTTAATTTTTAGCCATGGAGAGTAGCATATTTTTATGTCTGGGTTCACCTCACTCAGCCTTAAGGTAGGAGCCCAGTCACATTGCTCCAGTCAGTGAAGAAGGTTTCATTCAGGTCTGATTCATATTTACATGCACTGAATTACTCCCTGGAAATGCTTTATTCACCATATGGGGAGACAAAGTTGATTAGGCTCCTAACACAGGCAATTAAAATTAGCTGAAACCTGTCCAGGTCCTACCGTACACATCTACTCCTCTGTCGCCTCTTTTCTCTTCCTCCCTCACAAAGATGAGACTGCTACAGGGAACACTGTGCTCCTCTGTAGCATTTGGCATAATACCTGCTGAGCAAACTTCCACCTTTCATGTTTTCCTCTCTGGTGCATTCTACAAAATCACACAGTACTTTTCAGTGCCTGGATGACTAGTCCGAGCATACGTGTGGCAGTAGATCTTTATGGTGAATAATGGGAATAATCTAGCAAACTCTGGATTTCCTGGGGAGCAAACCTTATGTCAGTAGTGCTCTCACTGCCTTCTCCTAAAATTAGGCAAGGAAACCCCAGCAACCAGTTGGCAGAAAATCAAAATGCCGGCAGAAAATGCGTTAACACTAGTAAAAAGTGCATATGGACAACTTGAATATGATGCTGCTTTTCTTGTAGTATCCGCTGTAGATGAATTCGGGAAAATATATATTTTGAATTTCATATTAAGGTCATAAACCTCAGCCACTGCATTCAGTTCTTCTGCAGCAGTTCAGAAATAGGAATCATAATTAATGAGCTAGGTGTCTGTGTTGAATGCAAAGTTTATTCTCATGTTAGGTGGTTATATATGACTGAACTATTGATTCTAGTTGTGGCTGTCAGAATTTAGCTGCTCATTCACACGTGTGGTATACGTTAATCATTTGTAGGCAGGCTTATGCCTTTTTAAGACTCGTTTCCTGTGTAGATAATGTACTGCAGTTCCCTGGAGACCTTATATGCATATCACAAAAGGCAGCACAAAAGGCAGGCTTGCTAATACCAAAACAAGTGATTAATATTAATTCTTATACTCCACTTTTGTCAAAGGTTTGGGAATCAGCTCTTTTTTTTTTGTTTGTTTGTCTTGGGAGAACAGAAAATAGGAATACAAATTCTAGGATGCTGATGTAGCAGCCTAGTTTTATGTTAGAAGTTGCTATTTTTTAACATACTTGAAGAATAAAAATGGTACGTCAACAGCATTTCATTCCCCCCTCTTGGTTTACTCGGAACAGTTTTACACCATGTTTCTTCCTTAAGAAGATTAAGAAAAAGTATATGGCACTACATAGTCACTATAGATACGTTACAATAGCTATTACAGCACTTTCTAAAAAAATATACATTACAAGTAATCAACAAAAATATGTTCCTTTCATATTAAACCAAATCATGTCCCAAGGCTTCCTCATTCCTCTCCTCCTTTGTTGCATTGTGTTTTTTTTTCCCATATTTTGAAAATGTCATCAGCCTGAGACTGAGATGAAAAAATATGATGTA
>JAOXNG010000001.1:213035856-213046231 GCA_028566535.1 Scolopax minor
TGTAATAATCCAAGGAGCTGTGAACATTTCTCTGAACAGGATTTTCACTTGCCATTTATAAGGGACTTGTATTTCTGCAGAACATTTTTCAATAGCTAATTAGAACAAAGAAGCTGATCTTTACTAAAAATAACATCTTTAATGTTCCAGTGAAAAGTTAGGTTATACGTATTATATCTGGAAGACCTCCTGAGCAGCACAAATGCAGTGTTAAAATTAGGATTAATTGTCATTATGATTTTAAAAACAAACAAATAAATAAATACATAATTTATGCTCTCCCATCTCAAAAAGGTTAATACAGAGTTTTCATCTTGTCAGTGGCTTCTCTTGAAAGCTCTGTATAAGTGGCAAAATCAGCAATAGTGGAAACACTACAATTTGTTCCAGCAAGGAACTGGGTTTTTTCTAAATATCTATGACTTTTACTATGTAGTGATTTTTTAAAAACAGTAAAATTAGTGATTTGGAATTCTCTTTACTTTTTATAAACTTCTGAAATGTCTACTAAAACAGTTTTGTAGTCATTTATGATCATATTTAACTTTTGCGGTCTGGAAGCAATAGTGCAGTACCCTTCAATTTCATCCTAATTCTTCTATGAGTAAATATGATTGTCCAGGGGATTTTTACTAATGAAATAACTCATAAATTTCTTTTTCTATTCAATGGTATAGTTTAGAAAATAATTTAAAGGAAAAAGAAAAATTAAGCCTTGAAGAAAAATTAAGAAGATGACGAATTGCCTTCATTTTCTATGAATAAAGGTAATTTTGACTTTTGATTTGAAACATTTGGTGCTCAGTCCACACCATGCTACCAAGAGGTTAATTAGTGAGCTGATGAACCTACTTTTTAGGTGCTGTTCTAGCAATAACTGCCTTGCCTTATCTACTGATACTGATACTGTTTTTCTCATTAATCTTTGTTAAAAAGATCAAGTAATATATGTTCCATGATCACAGAGTACTTTTCAAACAGATGATGCCCATAGGTATCTGACACAAATCACTTGAAAACGCTATGTAAATTTGAATTAATTCATTTGAAACATTTACAAATCATATGATTATTAATTAAATGTAATGCTTTAATGAATACAGAGGTTAAGTCAATATTGGATCCTGAGTTCTTAAATGCTCAGTTGTACAGACAGCTGCACTATTGGAAGGGAAAATCCTTAATTCCACTCTTTCTCAGTTATAAAGTAGTCCCACTGCAAGCCAGTTCCTTATTTCAAGATGTCTGTATTGGTAAGAGCTGACAGGATAGTTCAAAGTACACACTGTTGACTTTAGGATCACAAAGGCTTTCCTGAGAATTATGTGGGCATAGAGAATGGAGATTAAACTTTTAGCATAAGGCTGGACTTGTTAACAGTTAAAACAACTTTTTATACATGGTAATGGAATAGATATGAAAATTGGAAAGGGAGGATGGATGCTGAATAAGAAGAAATTTAATTTTTACTGTTTTTTATCCCTAAAGTATAAACATGCTAAATTATTCAGACTATAATAAGGGGATATGACATGTGAAATTATACCTCTAAATCCAACCATACTACACTTGCATGGAAGATATAAAAGCTGAAAGCAAAACCCATTAAAAGAGTATACTGAATACATTGGAATATTTGTTAATCTATGGATTGTTTTAGGCCACATGCTTTTGCTGTTTTTCTTTCCATTGTTAGGAAAAAAAAAACATTACAAATGTTTTTATGAAGTATTTGCATTATGGCATCTAGACAAACAGCTTAATTTTGCACGATTCAAAATAGATTCAGTCAACCGACAACTTCTCCTCTCCTGATTATTCTTATTTTTAGGGCAATGGATACGTGGAAAACTGTTCAGGTAATGAACTATTGACTTGTTGACTGGGAGATTCTGTAGTCTCTGCTTGAGTGTTGCCAGACTTTTTTGCCCCAACCATGAAGACTGACAGTTACATTCCTGACCATACTTAGCTCTTGTTTGTTAGAGTCTTGTGATGTCTCTCTCTTTCTCCTCTGAGGGACATAGAATATTTTTTTAATGTTATATATTTTTTGGCTGTCTACTTCTGTTAATTATCATGGTTAAGATTTCTGAAAGCATTGGTTTTCAGAACTTCTTGTCAATATATAAAATTTCACTGAATTTGTAAGACGGGGTTTTGGATTATGACCCTTGTCTAAAACACCTGGTGAAATATCAGAAAGAGGAGCTGAAAGTCTAATCTTAAATTAAAAAATATTTTTTTAATTATTTTTTCCATAAATGGATAACACAAGCTGTCAAAACTCCATATTTTACATGAATGGAGAGCACAGGAGACAGTTGAGAAGTATTCATCTTTAAAATACCTGCAGATGAAGTTTGAAAATTAAATTAATCACAGGAGTAGTTTTCAGGTGTTCTTATTCACCTTTAATTCATTCAGAAGTTTTTGTATGCCAATATTTACAAAAAAAAAAGAATACTTTTTTTTTACTACCTACCTACTAGCTACTAGTTTAGGATTATTTTTTTTAACAAATGGGTTACTCTCTCCAGTATGTGACAGAACTAATCTACATTAGATCATCTTGTTGGGTGATCATAAGAGCTCAGATAGTCTTTGCCCACACTGATTCTGCAAATACTTATTCACAAATTAATGTAGTTTTTGCTATTGAGAACAAGTGAGGAGGCAACCAATTTATGGGACTGGGCCAGGTGCCTCAAATACAGGAGATGAGGTACAGACTGAACCCAGGTAGATGTGTGAACTGACAATATTTCTACCAGGAATATGCTTGCCTAAAGGAATTATTCCTTTTTACTCATGTTCTGATCTCTCCCTCGCATCCTGTAATATATAGCTGGAAAAGAGAAGGTGGACAGGCTTTGTTATGGTTTAGTGCATGTGTGTGTTAGACTTGAAACACGGTGAAGACTGGTAAGCAGAAAATACTATGGTTTTCTCCTCCTGGTCTGTTGAACCCCCCCTAATTCTTTCGTGCTCAGAAATTTTACTTTCTATAATACCTTACCTACTTGCCTTTGAATTAAATAACTTGTGGTTTATGACACAAATGTCATAAAGGAGGTTTACATTGTAATTCTAACAGTATTCACTATCTCTAGATAACTGGGAGGAAATTTCCAAATAACCTTGTGAAGAAAGCTCACCTCCATCTGAAGGCTGCCCCGCTACAGTTGTCTTTTTGAGCTAAGAGCCTATTTCCCCACCTTGCCTTTTTATTCTATTCTTGTTTGTATCTAAGGACTTCTTTAACTGCTACTAATATAAATTTATTAAAGTGAAATTCTCCTGCACTAATGGTGAAAGTTAACTTTCAGTGCTCCCTGAAGGGGAAAACATATCAGTAATTGAGGCTTTCCCCTTGCTGTTCTGTGAACCTTGTGGTGGCGTATGAAAGATGTCTTGAATTATTCAGTGTTCCTTCTTAGTTATGTTTCTCCTTGGTTTCTCTGTGTAGCTGATGTTGTTTGTGGAGGTGAGAATTTTTATTGTGTGGATAGAGCCCAGATTTGTGAAAAATATCTCCCTTTTTAATTTTTTGTTATGTCTAAGAGGTAACATTTAGTTGCTGACATTTTCTATTTGTCCACCTTTTAGGATATGAAATGTTTGGAAAACTTTAGAAAATGGATATTACTTTGTTAAACTTCCTACATGACAGAAAAAAACTTAAAGAACACTGTAATAATGCTGATGCTTGCAGCCCTTAGGGCAATTTAGTGCTGAGATCACAGAGAATGCTTAACAAGGATAAGCATCTCATTCTGTTTTATTTAAAATGACCTTTATCTATAGGTACACCTATTTCTGAAATTCTGCTCATTTACATTTCACACTTGAATACACATCCATAAAGAACTTTTCATAAACAAAAAAATGCATGTACATACAAGCCTGGAGTTTTAAATTAAAACTCTTTTTCTAGTTAACAGCGTTCTCTTAGTTTGATTAATCTTAAATTACTAACAAAAAAATAAAAAGGAAAATATATTTTATTTTAGTTACTTAATCCCTCAGGTATCTCCTACAATTACTTAGTCCCTCAGTTGTCTACAAGGAGGAGCACCAATTGCACCAGCACAGATGTGCTGTCTATAAGTGCTGTAGGACAAGCTGTAAGAATAGCCCATTCTGGCATCAGAGCATTTCATTATATAAATGTCGTGAAAAATCCTATCATTTTTGTGACTGTGATCTAGTTCGACTTTTATTAGTCCTTCAGCTTTGAATTCCCCATCCCACAGGCTAATGAATTATCTTTTTAACTTTAAATATCTGTGTATTGTTTATATCAGAGATTACTTTTAAACTGTTTTTATTTTCTAATATTGTAAATCAGTATCAATCCTACCAAGGTGAGCAGCCCCAAACTGATACAATTGAGCAACAGGGAATGTGCAATTGCTTTTGAAATTATTTGTCTCCTTACTTGCTGCTGATCTCATCACAGATGGAGTGGATGTATTTTCCTGCTTTGTCGAGGAAGGAAGATGTGATCATATACTTACAGACCTTAAAGTACCATGAAGGAACACTTTGTCCATTTTTCAAAAATTCAGAAAACATCTCTCTGTATGCTGAGACATTTTTCATTTCTGTGTAGTTTTCTGAGCACCTGGAAGGAAAGGGCAGCTGCACTGGGCTATCTTGTCCTACCATCACTGAGGGATGAAGGGATTGAGAGTAGACCTGCCAAGAAGAACTTGGCAGTACTGGTGGATGAAAAGATAGACATAAGCTGACAACATGCAGTCACGGCCCAGAAAGCCAACTGCATCGTGAGCTGCATCAAAAGCAGCATGTCCAGAAGGGTAAGGAGGTGATTCTGCCCCTCTGGTGACATCCCACCTGGAGTACTGTGTCGAGACCTGGGGCTCTCAGCACACGAAGGACATGGACCTGTTGGAGATGGTTCAGAGAAGTCATGAAGATGATCAGGGGGCTGGAGCACCTCTTCTATGAGGACACGCTGAGAGAGTTGGGGTTGTTCATCCTAGAGAAGAGAAGGCTCCAGCGAGATTTTATTGGGACCTTTCTGTACTCAAAGAAGGCCTCCAGGAAAGATGGAGACAAACTTTTCAGCAGGACCTGTTGCAACAGATCAAGGGGTAATGGCTTTAAACTAAAAGAGGGAAGGTTTAGACTAGATAAAAGGAAGAAGATTCTTTACAGTGAGGGTGGAGAAACACTGGCCCAGGTTGCATAAAGAGGTGGTAGATGCTCCATCCCTGGAAACTTTCCAGGTAAGGTCGAATAGGGCTCTGAGCAACCTGGTCTAGAGGAAGATGTCCCTGCTCATTGCAGAAGGGTTGGACTAGATGGCCTTTAAAGGTCCCTTCCAACCCAAACCATTCTATGGTTCTATGATCCACTGGAATACATGGCAGATAAGGCTAAATTTTACCCTTAGACCTACCCTGGTATGTCCTTAGAAGACAAGAAATCATGCTGATCTGAACGCTGAATGTTTCCCAGATGAGGAAGAAAACCCACACTTTTGCCTTTTGGCAGCCAAAAATATTTCTTGCAGTATAATTGAGCATATTCATCAGTTCATACAAGATTGTTGTAATTGAAGGTCTTAATTCTAGCTTTGCAAGGTCACCTTGGTCCCTAATGGAGAACTGCAGTGAAAGCCAAGAGACTGAAACACTATTCCCAGATTCTGCCACTGACCTGCTTTTGCAAATTATCTCATATTTTACTTTATTTCTCATATATGTGCAAATATTTTTGCTGTACACTTTCTCGAAAGTAGGGATTGTTTCTTTTAATACACTATCTTCAAGCTTGGTTTGGATTCCTATCCCTCTAAAGCTTCAAATGAGAGTAAAAGGGAGAAGATTCAGATGTGTTAAGAACTGTTATATTTTGTATTAATGGTTAATAGGAAAACTTGCAAAATATAAATACATAAATTTGGATAAAAATCTCATCTCTGATTCAAAGATAAATTTTCCTAAAGTAAATGCTGTAAAATGACTCCTCTGTTTCAGTATGAACACTTTGTAATAGCTGACATTGTCAGTCTGATTTTATTATTCTTTTTTAGCCTTATACAGCACTTTTTATTTTTTTTTTTAACATTTTACATCTTGTGATTACAGGCTTTATTGCATTCATAGTGAAATTTCTGCCCAGGTTGTTGCTCCATCTAGAGCAATGATTTAGCTTTATTGACATGGTGATAATATGAAGTTGATGTGGAGAGCTGTGGATGTGCCACACTGGCTGATACTGGTGTAAATTGCTTAACTAATGCCCTACATGCAAGGTTGAGAGTGTCCCTCTAGACTTTGGGAGCTTACCAGAACAAATTCAGAATTGAACCCTTTCCATTCTTGCATGGTAAAACAATTCATGATAAAGAGACGTGCAGAAATTCAAAGCTTGAATAAATTCTTTGATATTTTTGTATAATCAAGCCAAATAGGAGCAGAGAGCTTTTGGGGCAAAAGCTAACAGAAAACGAAAAACATAGGCACATATTTTTCAACCTAAGAAAATAAAAGTTGAAACTACCCTTTGTCCAGAGAGATGTAAATGAAGTTCTGAATAAAAATGCAGCTGTTCCATTGTATAAATGTCTCTACAGCTCTGGCTATCATACTAATAACATTTCAGTCTGCAATCCATACAAAAAAAAAAAAAAAAGTAAAGGACAAGCTGTTATTAAGGGTCCTTCCATGTGAAATGGCTGCATGGACCTTGTTCCATGACTCACAACATATCTCTTACATTCTGCTTTTTATTTACTAGGGAACTATCATGACTGCTTTTCCCTTTGGCAGTAGGGTTACAGCTTCTGCCCGACACTGGCATTTTAGATGTTTATCCTAGAGGAAAGATATGTGTCCCAAAATGTTCCAGTATTTGCAACAAAATTCTGCCAGGCAGCTTTACAGGAGCCAGGTGCTACTGAAAAAAAAACAAAAAACAACAAAAAAAACCCAACTCTGTAAATTACAGGCTATTTTTATGAAAGTAATTTTCAAAAATTTCTGTGTCTCAGACTCCTGAGGCTGCAGAGAGCATACGACAATATAACATTTCCATTCTATAATGGAAATGTGGGAAAATAAATTTTAAAAGAAATTATTACTTCCTTCCCTAGGCTGTCCCATTTACTCTTTTCTGATGGACCCTGTTTCAAGCTGAATTTTTTGAATGAAATATCATTATGTAATCTACTAACACAGGTTTATAGGGATTTTAGAGCAAGCCTGTTTGATTACAGATAATTTATTTTGTTTTACTCATTCAGCATGTCTTAGAATAACTTGGAATCAGAAGTCAGTTTACGATTAAAATCTGTAGTCTTTTGAGAAACACCTTGGTTTGAAGATACCTGTTGTGATAATTAGCACCATCTCAGTTTTGTAAAGCAACTGTGTTATTTGCTTCCCTCCTGCACTTTCCATTTTACTCTTCCTCTTGCAGCTATGGGAAATAGAGGAGCTCTGGTGTTCCTCTCCAATTCTTACTTTTCTGATCTGAATTTATACATGTAAACATACTTAAAAAATTATGTATATGACTGCCTGTACACAGGTAGCTCAATACAGAAAATTAGCAAAAGGCTTGCAATTTTAATAATATTACCATTTAACCACAATCTCTTGTAAAACAGATGAAGGAAGTAAGGCAGAAGGTGTAGGATTTGAATACTTGGAGTTGGGATTTCAGTTCAAACTAAAGTTTCTGTGTAAAATTTCTTTGTTAGGGGACTGAAGTACTTAGTAAATCAAAGGAATGTTTGAAGAGTGATTTGACACCAAGAGCAATGTGTTAATATTCTGACTTCACAAAGCACAAAAATGTCAGTTATCAAAATGGTGTTGATTATATTTCACAGCTGCTTATGCTGATTCTAATGAAAAGAGTTGTGGGAAATCATTCCAAAGGACAAAACTGTCTGCTTTCGTACCTTTTAAAACATTTTAAACCATTACAAACAAAAGGGTTGTCAAGAATAAAAACACTTAGATTATGAATAATTTGTGAATTGAATATAGATGGATTATTTAATTTATATTGTAATACAGATGATTAATTATGACAGTGATGAACACTATAATAATTTCTAAAAACTAATATCATGCACTTGAAATAATAATGTAATTAAAATCTTGTGGGGAAGAGGCCATCAGTCATGTTCTAGAGATAAAATTTGTGCATTTGAAACCCTATATTCTCTACTGAGATCATCATTTAGATTGCAGTGAAGTATTCAGGGGGTCATGAAACCCCCATTTGGCTACTGATAATACTAGAATAATTTGTGACTGCTTTCCAGAGAACTATAAGGATGACTCAAGGTTTGAGTAGCCTTCACAGTGCCATATCTACGAAGCATTTTCATTTCATTACCATGGTGATATATAAATTCTGACGTGAAATAAAAATTGGTAAGTGTATCAGCCAGCAAGTAGTTTACAGTACATATACTTATGAGATGGAAGGAAAAAAGAAAAAGAGCAAAAATGTTTTCTGTCGATGAAGTACGAAAAATGTAGCTATTATAAACCTCACAATCTTAATTTTAGGTTGCTCAGATAGCCTTCTTTGAAATAACAGTTGAGAAAGACCATTTTATATGGTTCTTTATAGTCTTTGAATACTTAATATCGGGTTGTTTAAAAAGCATCTATGGAATAAACTCTGGTTTATAGCATCCATGGCCAAGTTTGTAACTTGGTAGATGCAATTCTTCAGATATAAAGAACTACTCACCCTTACTCTTTAAATGATGCTGGAGGAACCTGCTGATGTGTAGCAGCATATTTGTTTCTGGCAGGTGTAACTGTAGGCATGTAAAGTGGCCCAAAATTAAAAAGTCCTTTAATCAGGAGATTAGTTGATCTACTGGCTTTTTTTTTGTTGTTGTTTTTTTTCTTTCTTTCCATTAACCAGAAATCTCTACTGGCAGAGAATAATGGAAACTCTGTAATTATGAATTGAAACTGATAACAGCTCCAGTCACATATTCGGGTAATGATCTTGCCTAGAGGTTATCAATAATTTATGTGTTAAGGGAAAGGTGGTTAGTAGATATGAATATATTTTAGGAATAATTATGATATTATCATATCTCCTCTTAAAGGTACATATAAAGTTGAAAAAGGATGTTCGTGCTGACAGGGTCAGGATGCAAACAGCACATTCAGATTGTAACAATATTAAATGAAGATATGATTCAAGGCATAGGGAAAGGAAGGGAAAAAGAAATCTGTTTTCATCTTTGCTGTAATCACTGGCAAGATGAAACAGTGGGCAACTCTGTGGTGAAAGTCTATATGTGGGATAGGCAGAAGCTCTAAAACAACTCTGCAAAATAAGATCAACATTCTAAAATGCTATTGACTTCAGAAAATATTCTCTTTAATTCTCCAGAAGCAGAAGAGTAGAGTCTGAAAAATGAAGACAGAAACTCCTGTCTGTGCTCTGAGGAAGGGAGAGCAGATGAAAAAATTCAAAGAGCAGTCATGTTGGCCCTCTTACATGAAGCTCTTCTGACTTTTTTTTTTTTGTCTATTTTTTCTATAGGGAAAAGAAGATGTCACTTACACCCAGAATTAATTGTTTATAATTAAATTAATTATAAGACTAGCTACCCTGGGTCTGCCCAAGGTGTCCATTTTGTTCACTGTCCCACCAAGCAGGTGGAAGTTCTACAAGAACTGAGAATACATATGGGACAGTGTTGTCCCAATCTCCAGCTCTTCAACTAAGACAATTGCTGTGGTTAAAAACAATTCTTTTATTCATTGCTTATTTATTTTTAATACATTTTTGCCTCCTTTTTTAACTGTTTATGTACTGCCACCCGTATATTAAGATTTCTCAGAATGGTGCAAAGATCACTTTTTGTTCAGCTCTGATGGAATTTTTCACTTTCTGCCTCTCTCTAATTTTTCTTTCTCTGCTTCTTTTTTATTGATTACTTTTCTTCTAAATTAGGCAGATATTAGCATATTTACCCTAGCTGGATTTTATTTACATTTCTTTGATCTTCAAGCTTTCTTGAAAAACAGGTAGGAACTGGTTTCCAGTTAGTTTTGGAAGATGAATGTATTACTCTTCTCATTAGAATCAAAAGGAATTTCTTTTATCTGTCCTTTCCCAGCTGCTCTGCACCTAAATGAGGCAGAGCCTCCTAAGAGATGGCCAGTGGTCCCTTAGGAAACTCTTGTGTCCTAAGGGAATGGGCATTGCTCAGGACTTGTGGTGCCTTCTCTCCAGCACCGCTGGGCTTTCTCGATTCAAATGGGGAGCAGCACTAAATGAGCAGAATAGTTTTTGTTTGAAAATGTCCCTCTGCAGAGTCGGGAAGTGAAGCTCGGTTGCAGGACGATGTGGAAAA
>JAOXNG010000001.1:213046331-213057246 GCA_028566535.1 Scolopax minor
CCCCCCCCGCCCTTGTCTTTTCTTTTCTTTGCTTATTTGCTAGGCATTCAAAATTTCTGGTGACATTAGCCTGCATAAAAGTGATTGCTGTTACTAGTATTTTAGGACATTCTGTTTTAACAGGGACTCGGAAGCTCACTAAGGAATATGTCATTTCTTTTTGCTCATTGCAAAAGCTTCTGGGCAAATGAATGAGTTTAACACAATTATGTGGCTGTAATACACGAGCAGACATAAACTGCTTAAGGGGTCTTGGAACATAATTGGCATGATCTGGGTGTCTAGGCGTCAAGCTCTCATGTATTTTAGGTACCTTGGAGAATCTGAGGCATCTGCATGAAGTGGCAGATATGACATGGGACCTTTAGAAATCTGACCTTTTCTGGAGCGGCAGCTCTAGGCTTGGCAGGATACCCTGGGGCATCTGAAATGTTACTAGTCTCACAAACACACAGCTGAATTACACCCCAGATCTTTTATTTCATGCTCTCAACACGCCGTAACGCTTTGATGCGCACTCAGTCATCTGCAGTGTTTGCAGTGTTCTGCACCAAAACCCAGGTCTTGGGAAATGGGCTCTTGTGTTTTGCCAGTTCACCGAGGAGCTGGGATTATGTTGAAAGGACTTCTTTGTTTTAAGTGTGGGTTTTGTAGCCTCTGTGATAGATATACATTGCCAGGGAAGATTCATGATACTGCAAGCTCTCTAAAAACAAATCATTAATAGTAATTTGACTGTTTTCAAATTCCTGTTGTGTGTACAGAGTTAGGTACGTTGAACATCAGTGACTTTCTGGCTTTCCAGCTAATTAGGAAATTAAATAGTTACACCTATTTTGGAAAATTGGTGACATTTTAGCATCTACGTTGCTTTTTATAAACTATCTTAGATCTGTGTTGTTAAATCTCTTGTTGGAGGAGTGGGGAGACAAGCTTTTAGTTGTTTCTTTTTCATAAAATACATAATTGATTTCATTTTTTATTTTAAAAGAAATTTCCTGACCTTGGAGCAGTGGATGGTGTATTTTCTTACTTGTATTACATGTCTAGTTGTTAGTGGATTTATATGCAAAATGTGAAAGGCTCATACCACCTAACTAATAGGTTTTGGGGTGGTGGGGTTTTTTTTATGTCCGTATTAAGGGAGGTTCTTCAAACCTTCTCTGAGCTGTTCAGCACTAAAATCAGAAACTAAATATCTTTGATTTCCTATACTCGATGAAGAAAATAAGTCTCTAGTAAATAGAAATTAAATGAAATGCGATAACAAAAAGGTCATTTAAGCCTTCCCCCTGGTTCAAGACATGATCAGCATTGACATGTCTTTCTGATATACTGTGAAAAGTCAATGCTTTGCTATGGTCATCTCAGGCAATCTGTTCCAGCATACCTTGTATTTATAAAAGTTTCCTTTCAAATGTTAATCAAAATGTAAGCTCTTTGCCTTCTTGTCTTAATAAATATACAGTTTCTTCTTATAGCAGCAACCTTTTTTTTTTTTATTAAAGACTGGTATGCCTCTAACTAGACTAAATAAATCCATTTTTACCCATATGTTATATTTTTGAGTCCTCTGGTCTTCCTCTTGTTTCTCTTCTGGATTCCAAGTTGTCACTTCACAGGTTTCTTGCAGTTTTCCGCTGAAAACTCAGTTTGAAGCTTAAGTAGTTTGAGCTGAGATTTCCTGCTGGGAAGTACCCTCCCACACCCTTTATTCCTCTTACCTTGTCCCCATCCACCAGCCCTACAAAAGTATCACAATGTATATTGTGTAAATGACTGGAGAAAGTTTATAAGAAGACTTTTTCATTGCATTTGCTGATCTTCTTGGTAAAGGAAAAAATAAAAGAGAGAGAACCCCTTCAAATCTGATTCTGACTGAAATTATCCTCTGGTGATGTCATCCATGACCTTCTTTTGTGGTCATGGATGTGATGAGTGAAAATGTGATTTCTTATCCTAAAGGTGAAGAAATCATAGAATTTTCTCAGTGACTCACTATTTTACCACTAGCATGTGAATTTACTGCTGAAATTCAGCAGAAAATTATTTTAGAGATTTTAAAGAAAAAGATCAATTATACAAGTGTTGAAAATAATAAAGACAATAAAACACTTCAATCAAACCCAGTGCTGTGCAAGTCATGAAAAAAATTAGATGAACAACAAAATTAGTTTTCCCTTGGACTGTTTTGCTTCCCTTGTGGTAATAATGATCCAGTCAGTTTGTTCTCCTTGATGGTTCTGATTTCTTTCCGTGTGTCTGATTGCAACAAGGGGCTTCCAGCTGAAAATGTTGCTTTGGTTATAGGGTTAAGTAGAATCTTTCTGGCTTTCTTGTGTTTTCATTTCAAATAGTTTGATGAGAGGATGTTACTGGTGTTGCTCTGGAGCAAATGTTCCTCAGATTTGAGGAACAGACTCCCTTAGTCCTGTATGTGGTGTGTGTCCTTCTCAGCCCTCCATCATGCTTCTAAAAAAAATCCCAATCCAAAACAAACCCCAAATCCATCTTGTATTAAAAAATCCAGAAACATCTCTCTTTTTGTGCTTCATTCATGTGTATCAAATATTTCCTAGTGGTACTGCCAAATTTGTTTCCTTTGTGGTCTTCTACTTCTGATAAGAGAAAATAAGTACAAGGAGTGGCAGAGTCTCATTTCTGATAGACTTCTGCCTCCCCATTTGAATCTTAAATGCTTGAGCACATGTTGCCATGGTAGTCTTACCCCCAGATTCCCTACTCCTCCATGGATTATCCGGTGTTTTAAAATGTAACCTCTCTGCAGCCTTTCCTTCACTGGACACAATAACATAACATAACATATTCTTTTAAGTTTCCTGTTGTTCCCATGAAAACTGCCAGGAGCTTTGAGTTGCCCCGATTTGCTCAGAAGTGTCCCAATAATTATTGAATTTAGTGCTCAATAATACCAGCAGACAGTTGTCTGGACACTGAGTCTTTTAACTTATGCCTCCAAAAACAAAAAGACAGGTGGAGGCAGCAAAAAAGTTTTTCTTTTTCTGTCCAGTGCCTTTCTATTTAGAGTTAATGCTCGTAGAAAACTTGTTTCTCAAGTGTTACCTGAAATTAACTATGTGATAGAAGCAAGAACATCTTCTGATTAATGATAAATATGTCAGCTTGGCTTTTAGAAAGTTGAGCCAGAGGCTTCAAGATTTGCAGACAATTCTATTTCCAGTGTGTTTGAGGAGGGTGTAGAAGGGGAGGGAAAGGTCAGGCAGCTTTTTCACAATTGCAGTTTTGCTTCTATAGCTTCTGCTTTAGGCATTATTTTCATATTGTTTTGGTGTGGAGATATATGCATGTCCTTGCATAGGCTCAGGTTTGCATGATTGATTTTAAAAAAAATAAAAAATAAAAAAAAAGAACCTGTTCAGTTCATCCAGCAGAATTCTTAGCCCTCTGGCATTTAATTATGTGGCTTTGCAAACTGTATTCAGGAAGCTTTTTATTTTTTTCTTTTTTTTCACAGGCTTTTCATAAGGCTACTACATCTTTATTGGCTACATTGAATATGTGTCAATGGAGTTGTTTTTCATGCTGCATGAGTGCACTGATGCTGTGATTTGCTTTTGGCAACTATACATATACAATATATATTTAGTACAATAGAAGAGGAACAGTGCAGGACACACAAGTGAGAGAATAGATCCCATGTAGCCTGTCTCTTATAAGAGTTGTTAATAATAGCTTAGGATCCTCTCTGAGACAGGTCAGATAAAATGACAACCAATTTAGTGGCATGGGCATGACAGAAACCCAATTTTGGGTTGCGCAATTACCAGCATCAAATACTATGAATTACTGTAAAATTTATGGATTTATAATTTAAAGTGCAGAGTACTATTGTATACAGAAAACTGTTTCATAAGACTTTGAAAACAAGGAAGGAAAAAAGGAAAAATTTTTATTTATTAATTTATTTATTTGAACGAGTGAGAAAACAGTTATCAGAAGACGGGTTAGAAATGAACTATCTAGTGGTAAATAACTCAACCTTGATAAATCACAGAGGAAGTGTACCTAATGTAAAAACAGCAGCTCATG
This sequence comes from Scolopax minor, assembly GCA_028566535.1. NCBI lineage: Eukaryota > Metazoa > Chordata > Aves > Charadriiformes > Scolopacidae > Scolopax > Scolopax minor. The sequence goes on from JAOXNG010000001.1 coordinate 213,050,403, forward strand.
AGGTTTTGTGCCCACATTACCAAAAAAGGTGTTCTTTGGATGGGCAGAAAGGAAAAAGCCAAGAGTCAAGCCAGCTGAAGTGGCCATCTCTTCTCACTATTTTTAAATGGAGACAAAGTTTGGAAGAGCGCCTACTGAAGAAGCACAAAACTAGATTGAATTGCTTTCAGGTAATGTGTCAGTTACAGATTATCTTGGCTGTTATAAGTAATAAGATTAAACATAATCGGCAACTGCATGTCGTTGTGCCTAAAACATTAACGTTAGATGTGTATGTCATGTATCATTCCTGATTTGCACTAATGACTTGTAAACTTGTTATGAATATGGTTTCAGAATCCTTATTAGTGCACAGCCAAGTACCTGACATCTTAAAAAGCTAAGTCAGTTCTTACTGATGCTTTCTGAAGTGTCAGCAAATATAATTTAGTAGGTTTTGCTGAAAATCATGGAATCTTCTTTGCAACATCTCAGGTGAGAGTTCTGAAGTAAGAGGTAATTCATTATATGAATATGGCTATATTAATTGTGTGGTGCATATAATGAGTGTAATATATTTCAGTAATTTAAAATGAGGTGTTATTCACTCTGCATTATGTTTTTCCTTGTCCATATTTGATTAAAAGCAAATTGAAAATAAAAATGTTTCTTGTAAACATAGCAATTATGAAAGAAGAATGTTGACAGTAGCTATAATGTTTAGAGGAGTGTGCAACTTCTGACCATGCTTCAGCTCCACAGTTTGGAGTCATATATTAAACTTCATGAAATAAATATATGTTTAGAAAAGGTGAAAATACAATAAAAATTTTATCTCAATATGACTCAGTAAGAGTTTGATTAAGTTCAAAGTCTTCTACTGACTTCAGTGCAAGCAGAATTTCAATAATAATATCTAAATACAACACCAGTATATTCATTAATAGCAGTGTTAGAGATTAATATAATAGAATGTATATAATACTATGTTTATGTTTTCAGGATATTTGTGTAGTGAACATATTTTCTCCTATGAGCTAATGAATTTATTCTCATCAATGCTGTTACTTGTAGGTGGACAGTTATAGTTCATGAATATAATGATATTTTGTTCTATGTTAACCTTCAAGCAGAAATCCTTTTAAACTTCGGAAGACAAAACTTAACTGTGTAAAAGAGTATAAAGCATTTTTTAATGAGGAACGGATTATATTATAGTTCTGGTAGCAATGCTTAAGTGATAATAGTGAGTAGGTCATAACAATCACTCAAAATTCCTTTCTTTTCAGAAGCCTTCCTTTTTAAAATTAAAGGCAGTGCTGGCTCTAATAGAGGATTATTTTAAAGAATTCTTATATTGTTCATATTCAGAATAATCATTTACAGAATTAACTACTGTATACTCATTTGACAGTGCTAAGTAGCAAAATAAAAAAAAAAAATGGAAAAAGCTTTTTTTCCCAACTTTTCTTGCACTTCCCTTTCCCTATCAAAAAAACCCAAATCAACAAATTTTATTTATAATATGTTTTTAAATTTACTTTGTCACTATCTCATGAAATAAGACAGAATTCTGTTTAAATGTACCATAACGCCTAATACTTACTATTAAAATAAATATGTAATTTTTTTATCTTTCCATCATTAGTATGTGCTAGTGGAGGCAAAAATTTTGTTGAAGAAGGCAACTTTGTGTAAATCTAAAATAGAGTGATCTAAAATATCATCATACTTCACATAGAAAAACCTATATATACTAGAATACTGGTAGATCTGTCATTCATTATCAACAAGACAAATATTATGATTCTACATGAATTTTCATATTATGATTTGTATGAAATGATTTGCAAAATATCTGTAGCAGTTTGGTATTGAATTTAGTGTAGGTGATTGAGTCTTAGGAGAAATAAAAAAGAGCAAACCAGGTTAGGTTCATATATTGCCTAATTTTGGGGGGATGAATAGTCAAGAATTATATTTATTAGGTGACAATAAATTGCAAGTTTAAGTAGCAAAGTCTGGATGATGAATTGTAAAAGGATTTTAAAAGAGATTGAGATAAAATGGCTAATGAATTTTAGCATGAATGATTATAAAATAGTGTACGTGGTGGTGGAGACTAGATGAGCACTTTTCATAGGGTGGGCTCTGGGTGCCTAGGAGAGAGATCTTAGAGTCATGATAGTTCCCAGATAAATCACCCCAGGAGTACTAAAACCCAAATCCTCAAAATTTTCTCTTTTACTAGAAATTATTATGAAAAGAATAGAGTACCCTCCTTTTTTTCCTCTACTGTCTCCTGTGGGACACAGGATACTGGGGAGATCGGCCACTTGGTCCAACTAGTTTTGATCTTCTTGTGTTCCTACATTTGGGTGGGAGGTTGTCAAACCACCTTTGACAGATTGTTGAGGGGTTGTTCGGTCTTTTGCTTTGTACTTGTTTTAGCTGGGATAGAGTTAATTGTCTTCATAGTGGCTTTGTATGGGGCTACGTTTTGGATTTGTGATGAAAATAGTGTTGATAACACAGGGATGTTTTGCTATCACTGAGCAGGGTTTACACAACATCAAAGCCACCTCTGGTCCTCAGGCTGCCCCACCAGAGGGTATGCTGGGGGTGCACAAGAAGCTGGGAGGGGACACAGCTGGGACAGCTGATCTCAACTGACCAAAGGGATATTCCATACCATATGATGCCATGCTCAGTATATAAAACTGGGGGAAGCAGTAAGAGGGTACAGGTGGAGTTACAGCATTGTCTTCCTACGTAACCATTATTCATGATGAACCCCTGCTTATCTGGAGATGGCGAAGCACCTGCATGATGTGTGAAATAATTCCTTATTTTGCTTTACTTGCCCAAGCAGCTTTTGCTTTGGCCAGTAAACTGTCTTTATCTCAATCCATAAGTTTTCTGACTTTTACCCTTCCAATTCTCTCTCCCCCACGGCCTACTTGGGTGAAACCACTGCTTTACTAAGGTTGGTAGGACTATTTTCTGCTGCTTCTCATGCCGTGCAGACCTGGAGGGACTCGGGGAACAGCACAACTAGTTTCTGTGATCTCTCACTGACCTCAGCAGGTACGTGTTTCACCTGCAGTGCCATCTGCTTTAATGGACAGAAGTTCAGCCTGGAAACAGTCTTACAGCTCCCTCTTCCTATGATTTATTTTTTTTAGCTCTGATCAAGAAAAAATACTGTCTTATTGACAGATGTATTCAATTTCTTAATGTAATTTTACCATAATTGGATAGGGAAAGGAAACGACTATCTATAATTGTCTTACTGTATAAATCTTTCCTGGCCACAACAAACCCTTGTGAGAAGAAATGCAGTCTTCCTTCCCCTTCTCCCTGAGTCTTCCCCTGCTGTCATCTTCTTCATCTTGCCTTCTGGTGGGTTGTTTTTTATTTTGAAGTTGCCAATGTAGGGAGTTTCAAAAGCAAAGACCCAGAGAAAATGGGTAAAATCCTTTTACAAAAAAAATAACATATTTCTTCTGTGTTACACATACAAAGCAGTTGTCTTCAGGAGGCAGAAACTTCAGCTCTCTTAATAATGCACATAGGTCAATATTAGAAAAGACTTCTGTTAACATCATTAAGAATGATATGCAATATTTCATAATGATAAATAGTGTGCGCCAAAAGATTTTTTTAAATACTTATTCTTGTACACTTCATCACATACAAGTTGATGATGATCTTTAGGAACTGTTTCTAGAAAACAACATAGTAAAGCTAAGAATTAGTAGCTGTGTCCTGTCCTTTTAGGGTGCAAGAGTTCCTTTGAACAGACCAGAAAGGGTAGGGCTGGAGAACAGCCTTTAATCTCATTAAGAGCTTCTCTGGCATCTGACTGCAGTCTGACTTGTATAAAACAAATTTAGCTTTTTAGATTACTAGGTTTAATAAAATCTAAAACAGAGGAATATTCCCAGACTGAAAAGAAAGCACAATATAATTTTACACAGGCTTAGGAACATCAATAAGCAGTAGATGGGACTGCTGTGGATTGAATTGGAAACAGTCTTTTAGAATCCTGTCACTGTGGTAGATAAGTACCACAAAATGTAGCTTTAATATGTGAAACCTAGAAATATCGCAGCTCTAACAGTTTTTGTTAAGGGAGCTGGAGTATTGCTTTGCTAGCTCACTTGAAAAGGGTTTATAGATACATTTCATAATTACATTCTTTGTGTTAAAAGTAAAATTAGCCTGCAAAACACTTGGAAGAGATGTTTGGAATTTTATAGTCGATGTGTATTTGTCTAAAAGAGTGTTCTTCTGGAATCCCAGTCTAGTGTGAATAATGGCAAAAGCTGGTATTTCCTTTAAAGTTTCTAATATGCCTTCTTTTGGACACAGTTTTCTGCGTGTGAAACTGGGACAAGTGTGATACCAAACCACTCTATGATGCCAGAAAATGTGTTTAGAAAAGCTTAAAGAGGAGTTCATACTAAGGATGGCAAAAAGGATCACAGAGGTGTACTGAAGTAGAAAGCAATCACTGTCCTGTTTTTTCTCCCCCATTCTCCAGGTTCAGAGATGTTCATTTTGTTCCAATACAGGATAAAACTCTAAAGCCTAAAAACGTTCATGAAATACAGTTATTTGTGGTCATCTCAAAGGCTAAGTAGGATTTGGGAATGAGGTCATGGGAATGAAGGAGGGCATGGCATTAACCCTCATGCACGGCTTCCATGGAGCTATTCATACCACTCCTCATTTTTCAGCTAATTTCCATTGAGAAGAAAATGTGTTCACAAAACTGGGTGGACAACAGTGTTATAGTAATGATGCTGGTGTGGAGGATTCCTGAACACTGCCTGAGTGGTGAATGCATTCAATAAAAGAATTTGAGGAACTGGAAGTTCTATATCATATATTCATTGCGATTTGCATGTTTTGATTACTCAGATAGTTTTACAAATCTGTTTTGTTTACTGTAGTTCACATTATACGAATCAAAACACATCTATGAATGCACTGCAGTGGGCTTTTAGGTAAAATCAGTAATACTTCGCTCTCATGATGAGTGTATACTTTCTGGCAGTTGGAGTGATGTCCTTGGATGCTACCATGGTAATTCTGTTGTGGTTTTTTTTGCTGAAAACTTCAATAGTCACTGCAATTAAATACATGGCAATTCTGATTCTTTTTTTTTCCCTAAACTTCAATAGTTGCTGCAATTAAAATCTTAGACATTGCACTCAGAGGAAAGCGATTGCTGTTGAAAAGATAATGGGGCTAATAAAGCTGCAGTAGTTCATCCTTCTGAGAGCTAATGCAATCTTTTGTTTGTGCTGTGAGAAACAGGAAACAAACAATGTGCCATCTTGTGGCTTCTGTAGCCGCTGCAGTTACTTTAATAGAGAATGGTCAAATGTTAGCTGAAAGACTTTACATGCCTTTCCTTTTATCTGATGAGTTTCATACAAGCTTTAGTTGAGAGAAGAAGTGGAAAGGGAACTCTTTTTGGAGAGAATAACAATTTGGAGAATAACAATGTAGGCCACTGGAAGTTTATTGAGGTGAAGCATAGGAATTGCATTATTTTTTATTTTTCTCTCTTCCCCTTCTTTTTCCTCCAGCTAATGACATCCTTCAGTGATCCTCTATAATTGCTCTTCACTTGTCTACATGTAATGCTCTTTGCAATGGTGAATCTGAGTTCCGGTTGTGTATTCTACTTGTACTTCATAATTAAAACAATTAGCATGCTGGCTGCTGTGTCTTAGGTGGAAGCTTTTAGTGGTATATAAACAGGTCCCAGCTTAACTGGGTGCATCATTTTACTTGAGTAGCTTCAATATAGGCAATCAAATATATTATTTTTCTACTGCAAACAGTGTGACAACGATCAGATTTTAGCTGGATTATGGAGTAAGGCAGCATAGTAAAACCTAGAAAAGAAACACAATTATTTTGCAGCCCTAGGTCATACATTTAAGAAATATTTGTCCTCCTTTTGATTCATTTTGTGGCATATTTTGACATTTTACCTATGCAAAACTGTGAAACAGAGTATTTAATGAAGAACTAAAATGCTTTTAAACAGAAATATGGAGTTATAGCCAGCGAGGCTCTACTGCAGTGTCAGGAATGATATCTCTGAGCCCGAGTGGCAGAAAATGTAGAAAATAATGGGGCATTTGTGTGGGCAGGAGTCAACTGCCAGAACAGTTCACGTATTAACAGCCACACCAGGCCACTTTCGTATGAGCTCTCTGCAGAGTGACCTGCTGTCTCCAGAAGGAATGAGAGGAGTGGGCTCCCTTTGCAGCGGGAGCGAGTATTGCAGAGGGCACAGAAGCAACAGTTTAAATAAGCAAAAGAAGATGGTAGATCTGTAGAAGGAAAAAAAACACGTGCCTTTGCAGGGTTTTTGTCCTGTGTGGCTGCCCCAGAGATGCCAGTGACAGAGACAATGACCAGAAATCCAGCTATGGGGACCAAGATGAGACCACAGCGATGACAGTGCAGTTCTGGGAGATCATAATCTCTTCTAATTTGTATAATTTCCCTTACTTTTAGAAGCAATGGTGTATCATCTGAGTTTGGTAATTTTTTCCTCTTTTAGATGAATAAAACAAATATGCATGAGGTATCTGAGCATTAATAGTGCCCAAGTCACACACCACACTCATAACTGGAAGGAGAGTAATAATCTGCATAATCTTATTTTAGGTTTCACCTGTACAGATTAGCTTGATTCACAGACAACTAACAAACCCAGCTTTGACCTGGTCATTCAATACCTGCATCCCTTCTTCAGTGTAAAAATTAACAGATAGTGTAGGGAGAAGTAAAATAACTGCATTATGAACACTCAGAGTTCAGAGTTCCAGAGTTAGCT
>JAOXNG010000001.1:213067908-213098931 GCA_028566535.1 Scolopax minor
GCTTGATTGCAGAAAGTATAATATTCTCAGCCAAAAGCAAGAGACAGGAACTCCTGAGCTCTATGCCTGCTTCTGAAATCGACTCTGTCACCTTGGGAAAGGCACCTACCCTGTCTTAGGGACACCACTGCCTGCTCACGGAGTTGCTATTCTTCAACTTTGGGGAAAAAACACAACAGGACACAGATCTAGAGAATCCCTGATTGCATAGAAGACAGACATATATATTTTCTCACCACTTTTCCAATAATGGGGGTACCTAATAAAATGATAAAGTAACTTTTTTTAAATATTATTTTAAAAAAAGGAAAAAAAAAAAAAAGGAAAAACAGTGGTTCCGTGCAATTTGCTTAAAATTTTGGAATTCCTTGCCACAACTTGCTATGTAGGCCAAAAGCTTAATTGGATTCAGAAATTACTAAATAAATGGTAATTAGGCCTGCTGGTGGTTGTTGAACATCTAGAAGCCCCTACACTGCAGACTTCTGCTAACAGAGTGTGCAGTCTGCTTTTTTATATTCTCCCCTAATTATTTGAGCCTGCTTGAGAAAGGGTATTCACTGGTCTAAACAGAAGTCTTCTCTAAACCAATTTGGTGCTTGCTAACAATCATAGCCTTCCTTGTTCCAAGTATTTTTAGATGCTTATTATCTGCACCTTTAAAAATCTCCAAAATCCTTTCTTTCCTCATGATTATACTTATATCCCACTGTCATATTCAAATGAATACCTACCTGAAAACAGCAGCCAAAGTTCCCCCCTCATGCTTTCTGGAATGCCCTTCAGCACAAGGTCTCTGGTTTTCTCTGTACGATACATGCAGACTCCTTGGCCATATTCAGCAAAGTGAATCTTCCAGGCCTGTTCTTTCAAGAACTCTTTAGCCTAAAAGCAAAGAAAGGCAGGCATAAAGAAGCAGCTTCTTCTTCTAACACTCAGCCTCACTGAAGTGCTAAGTCTAAAAAAGCCTGAAACGCCCTAACTTTTCAAGTTAGCAACAAGTAACTTGGCTACGGCCCAACTCTCTTCTTAACGGGCTACTTCCTCCCCTTTTTTAGTTTCTATTCCAGTAGAACTTGCTGTAAAAATAATATTGTTGAAGCAGTTCTTAAGAGCAGGCATATAACCTCTCCTTGATTTACATCCAACTTTGCTTTTTAATGTAATGAAGTTGTTTCTATTGGTAAAAAATACAGCACGTTCCACGCTTTATTTCAGTAAAAAAACACTGCCTCTTAAGTGTCTGTGGCAGAATGAAACCCTTTCAGTCAGGTACAGCACTCCAGGGTTTATTTTACCAGCTTGGGGTTGAACTCCTCAGGTGACCTCCGACGATACATTGTCATTAAAGCTTGAGTTGCTGTTGGAATGCCATTATCATTGAGATTGAACTGTCGCTCTCCCTCCGACTCAGAGCTGAGGCTTTTATGAGGGCTGGCAGAAGTTAAACTACTTGATCTTGTAAACACCTGTAGAAAGCAGTCACAAGCAATAGACATGGGGCTGAGCCAGAGCCTGGACTTCTCACTTCATTTTACTTCAAAATTTGTATATGCCAACAGCTAACAAAAACTGAGCAAATTAAATCACACAGGTACATTCACAGGCTGAGCATATGACAGCAGAAATTAAATCAGGATAGAATAACCAAATTGTTTCCAGTTTCTCAATAGCTTCTTCTCTCCAATTAATCAAATCCTATAATTAGAATTGCTAAGGTAGTGTGAACCCCAAGTAGCCCTGGGCAATCAAACCAGCTCCCATCAACATCACAGTATTATTGTCTGGCCAGGTGGCTCCTTGACTATCTAGAATGTAAGATTTATATATCACATATAGTATATGTATGTGTGTACACATGTATCTGTATATATGCTTATACAGACATGCACAAAATAAATTATTCTGTTCCCATCACTTTAAAAAAGTTCTACAGAAAATTCAACACTGTCACATTCTGATTTGAAAGAAAAATATTTTCTCAAACAGCTTTGAAAATTTGTCATGCTAAGATCTCAAATAGCAGTTCACATCAAATGCCTGAAATCAAAATTAAGTCATGCATGTCTATGTATGTAGTTATATTACTAAGTGCACTGATAATGCTTGCAATTATTAATTTGTGTTTAAAATTCAGTAGGTAGAATATGTGGATCCATTCAGGGCAAAAGATAAGACGAAGTTTCAGCATTGTACATACACACATATGTGCTCTAGTATACAACTACAACACCACACTAATTATACCTCACCAACAACCAAGCAAGTAAAAAACTGACTTTTAAGATTTACATAGCAAACAAGGTAGAGCTACTCAATGCAATACTAAAAAGTATAAAAAGTATAGGCTACTGCAGGCTTGTAATGGGAGATCTACCTACATAAAACCAAAGTGACACACTACAAAAGCTTTTCCTGCTTTCGATCTGTACTGCTAAACTTTGCTGAGTTTAAACAGTTCTGACAAAGTTGTGATATGAAGCACCCACATTTCATATATAAAAACCTAGTAATTCAGCAGAAGGCTTGATATTCAAGTGCTTGAGAAAAGTTTATCTAATCATATCTTTTAAGAACCATTTATTGTGCATAGGTAAATAGGGAGGTGGTTCAGAATAGGGCCATCTGATGTCCAGGACAAGGTCTGGCTTTTATTTGTTAGTTCAAATGTTCTAAAGTTCACTAACAGTGGACATGCAAACTTGCTCAGCTCAGACATTATTTTCTGATGAATCAAAGGATGAGATTTATCAGCTAAAGTCTTGAATAAAACGAGCTTCATATCAACTGATCAATTTTTCATTCATCAATTCTTAAAGTTCCACAATTACATTTTTACTTGGACAAGTTGATAGATATTAAATAGTATTATTCAATTAACCAGTTAGTTAACTATGGCACTTTCCAAGAAGATACACTGTCATTTCAAAATGTGGCAGCAGGAGTTAGGAGTAGCTCTTAGGTCTAACAGTAAAACAACAACAACAATAAAAAGATGTCTTAATCATACTATTTTAACTGTGCAGCTTAAGGAAGCTAAAGGCATTAACACAAAAGAGGTTACATTTCTGTGTACCAAGATCTAGTTTTATAAAAACTCAAGGATTTTTTCCTGGCTTTTCTCTTCCTGCACCAGTTAAAATTCCCTTCTAGCAAACAATTAATGTTCCTTCACATACCTCATCGTCTGAGCTGATATAGCTTCCAGAAATATTTCTTTCCAAGTATATTTTTGAAGTGGTTTGTTGCAGAAAGTCTGAGATTCTCTGTACAAGAAAGTCTCTGTCTTTCAAGTTGGCAAAAAGGAATGTCATTCTATTTTTCGTGCTGATGGATAACGGGCTGGGCAACACACTGGAGCTGTCTGCCTTTTCCACTATTGTCACCTATGGAGAAACAGTAACTATAGCTTAAGATCTTTAATCAATTGCTTGGTCTAAGAAATAATTTTAATACAATAAATCCATGTCCCTTGCCCCCTTACATTAAATCACTACGGATATCCTCTGTGTGAAAACAGGATTTGGGTGCATGGACTTACATGTCTGAAAGATGAAGACTGTCATCCTTCAAACAACTGGTTCCAGTACATTCTCCTGCAAAACTCCTTTGCGCAGCTTAGTTTGTTTTCCTCTTTATTTTAATTTAGAAGTATCTTTAGATACTTCTTTATTTTAGAAGTATCAGTAATTTTTTTTTTTTCTGCAGGATTCAGATCTATAGGCTTTTTTGTAGGACCTCCGAATCCCTCTCCTGCTCCCCAACAGCAGCGCAGGCTGAATCAACAAAAACTTTTGCTTAGTTTTTGTGGCCAATATATGTAAATGAGCCATTTTGGGGCTAACACTCCTGTTCTAGTACTGTATTATAGTTGCATATTGTAATAACAACTGTTACTGCAACTATATTTTCAGAGTACACAGAAAACAGCAACACAGGGAAACTAAGCCCCATACCTTTCTTTACAAAGGAAAACATCTAACCCTGTGGAGATTTCTGTTTGGCCTTCAACTGTTAGCGAAATGGTCACAAATCTAACTGAACCCCAACCTGCAAACAGTACTCACACCACAATCTACTGAGCACAGGGCACTAGTTTCCTCAACTTTTGGTAAAGCGTGGTAGCACAAAGAAATCTCAGGGGTAAGTCATACACTGTGGATGAATTACAGAACAACTGGGTGTTCTAAACACTATCGATTATTAGCCTTAAAAACAAATAAACCAAGTTTGTGCAGTTCATACATTGAACAAAAGTCAAATCACAATTTTAAGTACTTTTCACCACTGACTTTAAGCCATTTCCCAGGTAATGACAACTCTCCTACTCCCTTCAGAATAGAAGAGGGCATAAGTCAGTCATGCTAGGACCTTTTACTTTTGCTCTTTTTTTAAAACCCTTTTTAAAACAGAGATCAATGGTAAGACATTAGTGTATAATATTAATATCTCTCTAGCTAAAAGGATAGGATAACCAATTTTCACACAGTATTTTCTTTGAAGATACATTTAAAGACTGCAGTATGCAGCTCACATGCTAAATCACTTCTCTATATTTTGAGCCTCCTTTTGTTTTTCCGTTGACTACAAAACTACTAGTTATTCATTAGCTTAAAGGGCCACTAAGAGCATACTGCATTTACCTAAACTGTTCCTATGTCTTTTTTCTGTTCCACACAGTCGTATCTGAAGTGCTGATCTTGCAGACAGTGAGTGTGCAGTCAGTCACTGAAAACCATCTTTTTCTATCATCACTTCTGAATCAATGCTTCATTATTGTCTCATCTGTCAAAACAGCTCCAGGATATCAGAGAATACTGGAATTAGGCTAGGGTCTGTTCCAAAGCTTTAATTAAACAGGAAGCTTCCCTTTAATTATTAAAGGTACTGATCAGTTGTTCTGAGGACTGACGCTGCCCAGTGTGCTATTGCTAGTGCTGAGACTTAACCTGTTCCCACAAAGCACTTACTCCTTCAGCTATTTCTTTCTCTTAAAGCTTTAGAGCTGCTTTGAATCCCGTGATGTTGAGGGCTGTAGTTATCAAAAGCAGTTGCTGAGGACTTTGTAGTCCTCCACCACTCTACCTGAAGGACCCTTGCTCCCTTGGAGTTCTAGACAAACAGCGCAACCACAATCAAATGTGTCTTCCCAAATAACCAAAGTCACTGCAACACACTCTGGAGAAGCTGCACTTCAAAGTTTCCAAACAAATACCATTTGTTTTTATTCTTAGTGATTTGTGGGGGAAAACAGTGGCTTGGAATATTCCATGGTTCTTCAGACAAGCCAAACTGTCCTTGGTTACATCAGCTTTGCTACTATTTCCAAGACCTATTTTATACATTTTTCCACTAACCTACAAATGAAGTCAACCATAAAAAAAATTCCCCAACATATTTTTTTTAATTGCATGAAACTTAAATTCTTTTTACTGGACATATGCTTTAAGCTGACAGCTTTAAAAAGGGAAGCACACCAATTTGTAAAATGCTGACAAATATTTTCTATATACAGGAATAAATAATTGCAAGTCTGTGTGAAGAGACAATTCAGATCTTTACGATTATGAATCTTTTTATATCTTACAAAAGCAAAATCTTGTCTGAAAGATTTTTTAATTGAAGTTCCACTTTTCAATCTAGAAAGTTTTATCATCCATCCCTTCCTATGAGGCATAAAAATGGGGAATACGGGAAGGACTGACAAAGGTTGTAAAAAAATCACAGGGAAAACTCCTTGTGAATTTTAGTAGTAGGAACTTTCAACTAAGATACACAGTCATTAAATATTACTTAGAACACAACAGAATAGTATGCTCACAAGAGATAAAAGGGATGAAAAGAGGTTTTTCTCCAATGATAAAAAAAACATCAAAGCTAGGTTACAATTTCCAGTAAGATATTGCTTTATTATTTGCCCTATAAATTTACAAATACAAATATTTACCTCTCGAAGAGGGATAATAAGGCTGCATAAGTTCTCTTCTTTACTAGTAAAGCAAATGTAGTTTGTAGAAACAAACATCTGACCCAAGATATGCATTTTGTTGAACGGAGTCCAGAGAGTACAGTCTGTGTGTCCATCTAATTTCTCATCCTTGGGAAGTCGGAACAATGCACGGTATCTCTCACTCTTTGCTCTGGCATCAAGATCCCTAAAAAGAGCCCCACAGAAAACTTTTACTGTTTTAAGAAATACATAATAAATTTTAAGATATATTTTATAAATATCATTGCAAGTTACCTGTAACGTACCACTTGGTTACATGTGGAATGTATGGTGAAACAATGGAATTAGTTTGTATATGGGGGGTATACAGTCTCTGCTGTAGGAAGATTCTAAAACTACATGAAAAATAAATCTGCCAGGAATGACTCAGGTATGTTGATCCTAATTTCTCAGAGGGGACAGGCTGGGTGATCTTTTCACATTTAGCCTTACTTTCTGAGAACATACACAAAAATGCTTCTTTGAGGCTTATTTATTAACAAGATGGAATAATTAGGGCTAGAGACTGTTAACAATTTCAAGACTTAGCCTTGATAATGCGTTCCATGCAAAACATTGAATAGCTAAAAAGAGAAACCAAAATGTTATAATGCATTTCAGATGTCTCTAAGTAATGAGAAACCTAAACAAGCACCGATTACAGTTCTGTATGGTTCACTAACATGATCAACATATTAAAAAAATGAAAAATTAAGAAGAAACTATCAAATTGCAATATGATACCTAGAACAGAAGCAGAAATATTTCCCAGATAATTTAAAGAATTTTATGTCATTTTTTGTGCCTCTAACCCAAAATAAGTTATAGAGAGACTTCATCATCCAGAGCAATTTTTTAACTTCCAGCTATAGGACCCAATATGAATGTTAGACATTTCTTAATAACACTTAAATCGCTTCATTACCTTCCCCTGGTAATGCAAAAGGGCCTTACAAGAAATACCTAACATAGACAGTGTCAAAAGATACTTTAAAGAGCTTCTGAACAAACAAGAATTTGGCTAAAATATGTTTATTTTATTTTGCAACACGTTCATATTAAAATGTTTTCCCTTTCCTATTTCAGCAGCAGTAATTTTATATAAATAGTTATTCACAAATTTACCACCGTGGGAATCAATCATTCCTTTTCAAGTAACAGCAAATGGCAGCAACATTAGAAAACTTTTTGACAAAACGTTGCAAGTAAAAGAATTAAGAAATAAACAAGAGCCAGTGCTACTTACCGCTTTAGTGCGGATACTTTTTTTGGAGATTTCTTTTTCAGCTTTGGTAAAGACCTGTCTTGCTCAAATCCTTCATTGTCCAAAAGCTGTCGCATAGCTATATTGGCAAGCTGTTCCATTAATTTAAATGTCTCACTGATATTAAGGAATACTGAGAAGAAATGTTCACTTGACCTTGTGCTCACTTTGATCATATCAGGGAAGAGCAACGTAGCATTCTTCTCAAGTTGAGTGATATCGACCCAGCGGATGACTAACTTTGCTGAACAGAAGCAAACAAACAAAGATTCAGTACAAAAATTAGCATATTCAAAAGCATTTATCTTCCTCTTTTGATAAAATATATTCGGCTGAGATTTTCTTGCATCTTGAAAAGTTGGGAGGACAGCTTGTACGAAACAAAAAAACCCATGATCACCTGACAAACAGCAGAAAAAAAAAGAGTTTAAATATCATTAACTTCGGTACAGAACACTACTCAAAAGCGTTACAATAGTAGGTGGGCTAACAATTTATCATTGCCACAGCACTCGCTCAGACTCTGACGTCCTCATTTCCTATGGAAGCAAAGAAACATAGTCTAAACACATCAGGCAGGCTTGTGTTATTTTTATATTAAAAAGTTTCAAATATTACAGTGATGACAGATCCTTCGCTTTTCTTCCAACTCCACTACAGGTCAGGATATTGCCCTTAAAGCAGGGACTAAATCTATATTTGTTTTTTGTCAAAAAAAAAAAATAGAAAAATCAATCCAGTCATTTACTAAGGTATGTCTACACAGCTCAACAGAAATACCTGGGACTAAACCAATGCCCATAACCAAGTACTGCAGACTTTCTCCCTTCCACACTACTTAGAATTAACTCCTCTAGAGAAGACGGGTTGCATCCACACTATGTAGTTCTTAATCCTAGATCTCCTCTGAGCCCTTTGTGGTGCTCTGATGTTGTACAAGTGTAAATGTTGCATTTGAGGTTGCAAAATCTGCCAGACTAATACTGGAAGATTGTATAAGAGCAGAAGGAGCCAAAACTGGTGTGATCTCAATCCTATTCCCTTTTGGGCACAGTCCCTGAAGTAAGCCATGCCTCTAAATGATGCCCAGGTACTGTTTTACAGAGAACCACTTTGAGAAATACAAAACAAACACGGGAACAAGCGCACAGCTAAGCAGCGTGACAACTGGGGAATCGCTCCCTGCTCCTCTTTTTCTCAGCAATGTCTTTGCATCCCCAGTTGTTCAGCAGGTAAACAGTAACAAATTACAGAAGATTTCTAACAATTCTTCGATGCACAGACCACTGTCCCATGAAACATACCTTCCCTGCCCATGAGGAAAGAGTAAAAGCAAAGGTGATTAATGCTGAGATACACCCAGCCCTGACGAGGAACCTTCCCCTTCCAGTAACTGCAGGAATAGTAGTTCACTAATTTCTCTTCTTCCGGCATCCCAAACGTGTGACAGGGCAGAACTGGTTTAGGAGTGAGAAAGAAGAAAAGGGATCTGAAAAGCTGGCTGAGAATTTCAGATCTCCAGCTGGTGATCTGCACAGGGTCTGCAGAGGGACGCTGTCTGCGTGATCTCATCCTTGTTATTATCATCCTGTCTGAGAAGAAGCACCATGGCAACCAATGCATTTTCATTCCCTCGTCTTTAGGATGATGCTCCTTTAGTTCCCGGGTCCCTTCTTTGCTGAATGGGTGACAATCCCTTTACCAAAGGTAGGAAAACATCCTTTTGCCAGCACCTTCCTTCCCCTAGCACACAGCTGAGAGCAGACCTGGAAGGGGGGGATTCATCAGCTTTCAGTCCCACCTCCATGGGACAAAAGACTCTGTGGGTAGGGGATGGCTGTGACATTCAGCCCTCTCCCTTCCAGCGCATTTTGGATGCCTCCCATGTCAGATTTCACCTCCTGGAGAGACTCTCAAGGGGATTTCTATTGTGTATGCTGGCCAGGTTCCTGGGGGATTCACTTTTAAATCTCCTTTTCAAACAGATAATTAAAACGTAATGGTGTTTACATTACAGCTGGAGCTGAGAGAAAAATAATAATAGTAATAATAATCATAATAAACACTACTTTGCTACTCAGGGGAGTTTGTCAAATGGCTCTTGGAGAGGCTTGGCACACTTTAATGAGTTTAAAGAAGAGAATTTACACTGAGCAAACTTACTCGATTGTTCACACGTGACTGGTGAGGTGAAGAAGCATTCAGAAGCTTGCAACCAGAGCAGCCAGCACTGAGTCTGCAGCAGGACAAAATAAAAAAAAAAAAAAGAAAAAAAGGAAAGAGTATTAAAATCCCATAACTTTTATGGTTGTGGTTACGTAGAATGGCATTGCAGCTCTGCAGGGTCCAGAAGCTATTCTAAATTAACGGTTTGGCTTTTCCAGTCCATTCAAACAAGCTCATTTCACACAAGATAAATTACAGGACCCTGCCACCCTCACTCTCTGAAGAGAGCTTTTTATAATTCACAATGTGTGTGTAAGGGAATGGCCAACTGGGTTTTCTGACACATACCCTGTGGCACAGTGACCTGCTCTGGAGGCTGCAATATTTGATTCACCCAACACCAGCTGGAACAAGAAGTAGCTGTCGAAGCAAAAAGAGGAAAAGGACCAAAAGCAAGCTCCCGGTACAGCCAGCTAAAACAGCCCCATGAGAATAAAAGAGATTTGCTCTGTAAGTATCTTCTAAAACCTGGGTGGCCTTATTTGTGGGACAAACCAAGAAGCTCCATTTGGTAGCGGAGTCCAGTAAAGGAAAGGTGACGAGGACTGGTGTGATCTAAATCCCATTGCAAAAGAAATAAGGACAGCCCTAAACTATCACAGATTAGAAGTCCAGCTGTACCTCTGAGATTCCTTCTCTCCCCATTTTCTAGCGGTGGTAAAATTGGCTCCATCAACCTAAACAGCCCATAATTAGAGCTAAGAGCTTGACTTGGAAGGTGTCAAGGCAATAGCAAATATTCAGTGGACTTTGCCTCTAAGCACACTCCTGTTCCCCCTCTGCCAACACCATCTCTCTCACTCCTGTACTATGTTTTTGTCACCCATTTGGGCCACTTAATTACATTCCCTTTTCTTTTGGAAACAGCTGACATGTAATTATTTTCATGATTAACACTCTTGTGCAGCTAATTGTAATTATACCTTATAATCACAGTTGTGATCGTCAATTACTCATCTTTGCTTCATTTTAATGTTTTTTCTTTATCCGAGCTTCTGGAAGTTGTCTTGACTGAACGCACATGCAAAACAAACTAGCCCAACTTTCACAACTTCTCTGTTTTTCTCCAGAGGGATTAATCTGAGGTCATAATAATGAATAAAGACCAGATCATCGGTTGGTGTAAATCGATGCAGCTTCACTTGTGTCAGCACAGCAGTGGTGATTTACAACAGCTGAGACGTCAGATATTTTGCTAAGAAACTGGTGTCATCTAAGAAAACATATCTGCCTTCGAGCCACCCCGTGATATAGTTTCTGCATATCGAACAATGCATATTTTTCCTTTTCTTATCTCTAACTTCTTACGTATTTTGGAGGACCAAGAAAAATCAAACCATCCTGTATACTTGCTAGGTTGTACATTATGCAGCATTTTAAAAGGCATTTCATTCTGCACCTTGAAAATACACAGGGGACTGATTCTCCTCTTGCTCACGCCAATTTTTATGTGGTGTAGCTGTCAATTTGAATCGAGTGGCTCCTGGTTTACACCCTAGTGAGTGCAAACAGCATCTGACACCAGATGAATATATCAGTTTTACAGGGAGGCTCCTAGAATAATTTCTAACCCAAGCCACATGTACGAAGCTCAACAGCCAAAGCCACACACTTATGACTTACAGAACAATGTGATTTTCAGCTCAACACCTGGCCATGGTTTTTTCTGGGCTTGCTCTGGACCTGAACTATGATGGTTGCTGTGGAAATACAAAGTGGTAAAATGTGAAAGCCTGATGGAAAATTGTCAGGTTTCCTTGCTCCCCTGCCATCTTTGGGCACGTGCTTTCCTTCTGTGCACTGGGCTGGAGACTGGGCCTTCCCAGCCAGAGCACGTGCTGCTTTAAAAAACATTCCCCGTTCCCAAAGAATTGGATGAATGAGTAAAGAGGTGAACTCCCAACCTGGAGATTACTGCTGCATTAATAAAGCAACTGTGAACGAATTGTCTCAGATGCCTAAGCCAACCAGGATTATTAAACCAGGTCCCTGATTTAATTAGAGTGCTTAAAACTCCTGCTAAAAACAAAAATGCAGCTCTCAGCGAGAACACAAGCTTTGTGCAGGAAGGGTCACTGCAAAGGTCAGCTCTTCCCACAGTTTATTCATGATTATTGAATCAAATGGTAAGGTGGAACAGGAGGGCTCTAGAGAGAAGGGGCAGGGAGGGAGAGCTGTTGTCCCCCCCATCACAGAGTGACAGGTGATAAAAGAGTACCTAATCTTCTTAATTTTTCAGGTCCCTCTGTGAATTTCCTTTACCTGTAGAACACCACACTACCCTGTAGCACAGTGAAAGTTCCCACAGATGGTGGTATAAAATATAAACTTTCACTTGTACCTTCACATCATTTACCCTAAATTAATCAGAGAAGCAGATGCTCCCCAGTCCCTTCCCTATCCTGTCATTACCACCTGGCTGGACAGACCGTGCTCTAATGACTCCAGACCAAACTTCAGTTGCCTCTCAAGTGTGCATAGGTGTTTGTCCCAGACAAAGGGGGAAGGGTTGGCAATGTAGAGGCTTAAGAAACAAGGGAGCTTTCTCACCACACTCTGGAGTTGCTCTCATATTCACAGAAAGCCAAAGGCTAACAATGAAATAGAAAGGAAGCAAGGGAGGGGTTTGTGTATGGGTAGTGTGTGCAAAGCTTTCTTCCAGCTCTCCACTGAGCCGTGACCCGGTTTCTCCAGGAGCTGCCTGCTGTTTTCTTATTTTCGAAGCAAGTTCCTGAGACAATGCTTTGCATGCCAAACAGGGTCAGCTGCTCAGATAGGAAGGGTTCTGAACTGAACATGTACCTCTTTTCCATCTTCCCTAGTGTTTTGGCTATTCCTTTTTATTTTTTCAGTTTTTCCCCCCTGTTTTGCCTTTCCTTTTTCATAATGAGGAAACAAAATTAGTTCTTCGTGCATAGAGAAAACAGGGGGAACTTTCAGGGGTATTGGATTAAAGTTATTGTAGTGACTGCTAGATGCTAATTTTTTTATGGTTATTGTTATCTTGACAGAGTCCAAGAAGAAGAAAAAGGAAGGCAAGAAACAAGAGAAGATGCTGGATTAATGGAGCCAACTTGGGCAATGTGAGAAAGGGACATCAGCAAACATGATCAGTTAACAGTTTCATTTATACCTAGGCATTTTATCCTAAAATTATTTATAGCTTAATGGTACCATAGAAGGAAACAAGCAAACACAGAAAAAAATATCCTTTTTTTTATTACTTTAGTATTTTTATGTGTAACCCTAACAACAATTTTTAGAGGCCTGTGATAAGGGACTCCAAACTCATTTAGAAAATTATGTCTACTGTATATTGAACAATGTAGAGGTTTTTTAAAGTATTTTTTTCTCAAGTCTTGCCATAGGTTTCAATCTGGTAATTACTCCATGCAAGCAGAATCTGAACCTGTGTGGAGCTCTGCTGAAGCCAGTGCTGCCCTTTGTGAACACAGGAGATTGACTGGCTGCAATTATATTTACGATTGGGAACTTATATCTGAAAAAAAAAAAACCAGACTTGTTTCTTAAGTTCTTATTACACCTGGATAACTGTATGAAATTATTTGTTTAAGGAAAGGATGGGGGCATTTTTTTGAGTATTTACAGGCATAGATTTTTTTGAATGTGGTGAACGTTCATTCCAAAATGCCACCCTCTCCAGGTTAAAGGCAGTATCCCTCCTATCCTTGAGCATATCATGTATGATGGCAGGAAAAATTCTGAAATTTTTCAAGAGTTGGACATAGATGAACCCTAATTTTTCACAATTTTCTAGAAATGATTTTTCCAAGTGGAATGATAGCAAAAATTTGCATTTTTTAGCATATCACTGCTGGTGGATGGTAGTGTCCTCTGTTTTACCTGTAAAAGATGAAAAACGTTTTCTTATTTGTTTATTTTGCCAGAAATGGAGAAAATCCTTTTCTGAGAAATCTAGATGAAACTGTTGCAATTCAGCCTGATCCAACTCCCTTTTGTATCATTGGGAATCTTCCTGTTGATTTTAATTACAGCTGGTTGAAAAGTAGTATGTTTGGTGGGAAGTAACAGAAGAAATCTGTTTGGAAATTGCCTGAGATAGTTCATATTTTTGACCAAAAAAGGGGCATATCCTATTTGTTAGCAAAGCAGAGGGGAAATACAAAACTAGTATCTTTTGCTTTCTTCCATTTCTATATAAGCAAAAAGGCTTTGGAAAAGCCCAGTCAAAATAGAAATAGTTCTGTGATTTTTTAAATTTTTTTTTTAAATGGTGTGCAGGGAGAAAAATAACCAGCTGATTTTCAGTTTGTTCAATTTTCTCTATTTTAAATGATAATAAGTCTTGAGAAAAGTCACAAAGTAGAAGAACGATCTGACAAAGGGCTGGTCTGTCCCTAGATAAAGGATTTTCTAACCGACTAAAGAACCAGCAGACCAGACATTTTAGAGGAAACATAAGGGATTTCAGTGCCCAAATTAATTTCCAAATCATCACTTTTAAATGCTAAAAGTTAAAATTAAACAGCAAGAAATAAGCTTTGCTGTTTGTGTAGGCTGCAGGCTTGCCTGCTGCTCAAGAGGAATAATCTCCCTTGTACTGCTGTGGGAACCCACTGACTTCAGCGACGCTGCAGCAGGATGTGTTCATCTGAGTAAATCACATCATTGCTCTCTTGGGATTAGCTTGTAGACAAGCAGAGAATCTTTTTCCAGACTAACATCACTCCCCTTTTCTATGCAAAAAATTTGTAACAATTGTAGAGCTTACCTTCTTTTCTCTCAGATGGAGGGTATGGCTGATTTGAACTCACAGTGAGGCAAGTCCTTCTGTAGACGTTCCCAAGCCCTTTTGAAGCCAGCTAGCCAAGGCTGCACATAGCTCAAGGTAGACTAGCCACACAATTATTTTCCAGACACCTTGGGTGTGTTTTGCAATCCGCGTTGATGTCCTTGTTATTTTGACTATGCTGTTAGACATACCTGAGCCAGTGGTATAGTTAAAAACGTCCCCAGTGTGTGGTGGATATGCAATGACCAAATCCAAAATCATAAAGGCTCATATTTGGGTGGTTCTGGGTGCTATTTGGTGTGTTCGTGGTCTGATCAGGTCTACCTGTGCTTGTGCCTCAGACTTAAACTAATGGATTGGTAGGTCTGATTGAAAGCAAAGGGAGAAAGAATCTTTTCACTCACCAAAGGTTTGTCTGTCTAAATGCTGCATCAGTTCACTTAAAGTGGTTCAGCTTTGAGTGCAAAAACTGTTGCACCATTGTCTTACACTGGTTAATCTAGTCCATGTTTCATATGGAGCTGGCAGGGGTTGGGAATGATGCTGAGACCAACAGTTTGACTATCTTTTAGCAAACTTTAGATGTGACTTCTGATTTCCACCTCTGTGAGTAAGAAGAAAATAAATTCCCCTGTGTTTCCTCTGACACCTTATGGCCCTTATGATTAACTGCCCATCTGGCTTGTTAAAGGAACATTCCTTTTTTGAAGGAGGCCAGTCAAGTTCCTATGGTGGTGTAGGACCTCCATGGAGAGAGTTTACAGGAAAGGAAGAAACAAATAAAAACATACCCTGTTAGGACCAGAGGAAAGTGCAGCAGTTCTGATAGCAAAGGGTGTGAAATAGGAGAACACTTCCTCTGTACTACTTAGCCACATATGTTTGGATCTCTATTGGAATCTTGTTGTTGACAATAATTGGAGTTGTATCTGTCATAGTTTAAAAACAATGAAGAAAGTTTCCAAGAAACCATCAGAAAACATTCTGTGGAAATTCTGGCTATGAAGGAGATGATAAAAGTAATTCATGGCAGAACACAGAGGAAGATTGAATAGAACAGGTCAGTCAGGTCAGTTCTGAAAGGAGGTACCTGGTACCTAACAGGAGCAGTTGCTTCACTAGTGTCATTATCAAGAAAGCAAGAGGCAAGTAATGGAAGAAAACCTCTTCCCACTCTTGCTCAGTTTCCACTTGAGTCATTCTAGAATTTCTCCTTATTTCCTTTCTAATCTTTTATCCTCCCTCCTTTTGGGAGGGCAACCTTGTCTGACAGTGCTGTGGGGGTGGCTACTTCAGATGAAATATGTATTTTACCCTCTTGGTGCTATCCTGTTACAATGGAAAATGACTTAGCATAGATGTATTGCTTAGCTAGTTTAACTGACTGAAGCTTGTTTCACAAGTCCTTCTCGAGAAGTGGTTTCCATCTTCATTTGCTACAGCTAAAATATGGTATGGAGAGATGGTAGAAATCCCCCAAATGACAGCTTTTTCTGAGCTCTCAGATCTCTTAGAAAAGAGAGGGGTGAGCTGCTGAACATCAGCTAAGGATGAATCTGCATCCAGACTCTGGATTCTAGCAAGTTCAAACTTAGGGGAATGTGAGTGTAGCTCTCTTCCCTTCCTCTAAGTAGGTTAAGCCATGCTTCTAAGCAATTAGGCCTGTCTGTATCTTGATTCAAAACATTATTTGAGGTTTGATGTATTTTGTGACTTTGACAGGTCTCCTGACAGAAGTGCCCATATTGAAAGAGAATGGCAACCTAGCATTTAACAGACTATTAAGTGCAGCAAAACTGTAAGGCAAGGCTACAGAAAGGAAAAACATTTGTTGTATGTGTTGTTGTAACTTACTGATACTCATCTTTTAATTCCATAATGACATTCTGGATTGTACTGTTTTTCAAAGGAGAAATATTATGAGAAATGAAAGAATAATAATTATAAAACAAATCAACGGACAGTATTGGAGACTTTGTCAAGGAGAGACAGAAATGAAGTCAGGAGCATTTTATACAAACTTCTTTTGCATGTTCCTTGAATAGGGAAGGCTGGCACATTTGTTTTTATACTGATTTGTGCCTTAATGAAAACAGATGTATAATGTTACAGAGAAGTAAATTCACACTCCAACCTCACATAGAACCTGTCCAACAGAAGGCAACATCAAAAGGAGACAATGCTATGCTTTTTTTGTTGTTTAGGAGTACAAGTTCTGATGATGTTTATAGGAGAAAACGTAACTTATTTCTTTAACTTTGGTGTAGGTCCTTCACCACTTGGTATGTGACAATGGACAATTCAAGTAAAAAGCCAGAGCATTAGGATGAACTAAGCAGAAGTGAATACTTATGAAGACTGTTTACAGAAACAGGCTTATAAACTCCCTGAAAATAACCATGCTGCTGTCAGAGAGTGTCTGAAGATAAACATTGTGTAGCATTCCCATTTGTTTAATGGAATCCTTTAACATATGATGAAATTTATCTGAGTTTCCTTTGCCTAATGTCAATTCTGAGGATGGGACAAAAGCCAACCTGACTTTCCTTCAGTCCAGGAGCTGCAACAACATTAACAATGTAAACCTGCCACATTTCTAAAGCAAAATATTGATGAGGTACACCATTTTAACGTGATGCAGTAGTCTTTCACATCTTCCATGTTCTTATAGAAGGGCAAGCACTAAGTTAGTAGGGGTCAGTATCTCATCTTTTTAAACTCTCAAGGACAGTAGCTTCTGTGAATTGCTGCCTGTATTCTCTCCTTTGTGGAGACAGATTATACCTGTTGTCTGCCTTCCCCCAATCATCCCTAATTGTGATAGAATTTGTAGGTTTTCTGACAATTCTGCTGAGGCACTCTGCTTCTCAGACAAATTTCTGTGGATATTGTTGATCCTTCCTCATGCTTGAGGCTATATTCTCCGTTTCTTGCTGGATTGTTGCAAAACAGCCCCAGCAAGTCCCTACTATCAGGTACCTTTCATTGTGTCCTTCTAAGATTAAAAGACAGAGTAGGAACTTGTTAATGAGAAGATTATAATGAACAAGGACATATGAGAATGGGCAAAGACATTCCCTGGATTCAGGAGGAGGGTGGCTTGCTGCTGAAACCTTTGTCTAGCTCAACCTGGTTGAGGCTTCCATGGGGACAGAAATGCATCACATTTGATCGAAAATTAGAGACAAAGATGAAAGAGTGTCTGCCCTCAAACAGAAAAACACCTTACAGTGGCAAGAAGCTGCATCCTTTCCCACTGTGTCACCTTTTATTATAAAATTAAAAGGGAAGAGACATAGAGCTTCAGGGACAGTGGAAGACTTGCCTGAGTGAAGTGGAGCACAGAGAAAGCCTCTTCTACCCCATGGCTGTTTGCATTTAGAGAAGGTCTAGGTCGTATTATTCCTAGCAGCAGAAGACTTTGTGTGCTTTTGGAGCAAAACTAAATGCTGCTCAAGTCTAATAATTTTCCTAATGTCCCTTTTCTGCTACTCTTCAAAGTGTCAGTCTGCCTTGTGGCCTCAAGGATCTGAGGAGAAATGAGATATTTCAAGAAAAATATGAGAATTCAACTATATTGAACCATCATTATCTCACTGATAGGGCTGAGTATTCATTTTGCCCATTCTGCAATTTGACATTTAAATGTGGAGTGTCTTGGATGGTCAGGCCTCATAGTGCCCTCAGGGCCCTGAGAGTGCTCTCTTCAGATGGGTGTTCAAAGATACATGGTCTTGCAAACTACCCCACAAAGAACAGAGGATTCAGGAGACAAAAGGTATGCAATTAAATTTTCATACACCCTTAACTGCGAGATCCTTTGTCAACAAACCTCGAAAATCTAATCCCCTGACAGTGTACTAACAGCTGTGAAAAGATGTTGAACAAAAAGGTATTATTTCTTTTCTAAAAGGGAATGGTCTATTAGTATTTAATGCACACTAGGGTCCTCTTTTGCCATGTTCAATGTCCTTGGATAATTAATACGAATCTGATTTATTTGGGATTTTTTAATAGTTTCTTCAGTTTTCTCGCATTCTTTCAGCTTGTTGGCAGTTCCACAGTATGAATTTTCCAGACTGAAATAGTTTGTCTTCACCTGCCAAGATCTACAATCAGAATTTAAAAAAAAAAAAAAAACAGTTGGGAGGAAAGAATGAGGTGAATGCGGCTGAGCTGACTCTTGCCAACCAGTTGTCTTTGGAAAGATGAAGCATTCCTCCCTTCTGTCAAACAATTAGCTTAATTTATATGAAGGTGACTTTCTAATGTGGTTTATACTAGTTGGGTGTCTCAAGCAGAAACACCAAAGACTGACTGACTGGTCAGACCTCAAAAGACATGCTCTGTTTTTCCTGACATATAATCACATTTCCTTTGGTGCAGTTTGTGTTAATTCGCTCTTGCCTTTTGCTGTGCAGCTCTGAAGAGTCTGGTTCTGGCCTTCCTGTCACCATCCATTTAAGAAGAGGGTCAGCTGGATTTGCCCCTAATCCTCTTTCCTGGCCTGAAAACAGCTTTCTCATCCTGTCCATGTAGACCATGTACTCCAGCCTACTGACCATCTTGATAACTGCTGAATTCACTTCAGTTTGTTCATCTCTCTCTGTTAATGGGTAGACCTGTACTGGACAGACACAGTACTTCAGAGGTGCTTTCTTCATGCACAGTGGAAGTGAAGAATCACTTTACTGTATGTCCTTTCTATACTCCTACTAGTGCAGAGCAGTATATGATCTACCTTCATTGCTGTAAGGGCATACTGGTGACTACAGTTCAACTTGTCCATCAATTTGATGGAAAACTGGACTGGGGCTGATGGAGCTGGACCCCCAGCTCCTTCTCCTTTCTCTGCACAGCTGCTTCCAGTCAGTCCCGAGCCAGTTCTGCTGCTTGGGATTATTCCTCCCAAGGTGCCTTCCTTAACCTTTAAGGAGTTTTTGTCAGTGCATTTCTCCATTTTGTCAATATTCCTGTGAAAGACAGATGTGTCTATCTGTGAATCAACGACTCCCTCCAATTTGCGAACCGTGAACTTTTTTTGTTGTGTTTCCTCTATAACCTTCCTATGGACTGGCATTAGGAAGAACCAGCCTGTAGTTCCCCAGATCCTCTTGCCCTGGATGCGATGTTTACCTTTTTCATTTACCAGGACTTCCCCTGACATCACAGCCTTTGAAAGATGAGAGAGATGTTGCCACAAAATTGGCAAGCTTCCCAAGCTTCTGGATTCATTCCATCCAGTTCCATGCACTTGTGTGCATCCAATTTACTTAAGTGGTCTCTAGCTTAATATTTCTGTATTCCACGTATCACTCTACTACTGGACTCTACTACACCTTGTAGGGGCTTGGGAGGCTGGAGAGCAGACCTTGCCTTTAAGCACTGAGAAAGCAAAGTCACTTCATAACAAAGACTTTTCCACATCTTTGTCATTATGTCCCTACATTTTCCTTGTGCTTCTAGTGTTTCTATAGAAACCTTTCTTGTTGCCCTTCATGTCCATCTCCAATTTTAAATTCAGTTGAACTGAAGTAATTCTTTCTAGAGAATTTAAATATCAAAGAAAACAGAGCTGGAAAGTATCTTTACAAATAACACTATCTGCTTAGATTTACTGTTCCAAAATATTTTCTGAGAAGCATTAAATATTAGAGCTTTCGAATAATTATTTCCTTTTTCACCCCAATGACAAATCCTCATTGAACTCTTCCTCTAAAACTTTCTGTATTGCCTTCACAAGTCAATATGTACATCGGCTGAAAGAAATCTGGAATGCTGTTGTTGATATATGCTCCTTTTTTTCCTGTTGTAATTTTTTGCAATCATTATATCTATTTAAGAACATATTTAGAAACAGTTATTTTGGCATAAAAGCAATTCACTAATCAGTCATTAGTCATGAGGGAACAAAATTATGTTTGATTGAAATGGTAGATGAGCATGTCACCATGTTTTGCTCTGAACTAGTTAAAAATATACTTTCACATTTTTGTGAAGTTTCCTTTGAATAATTTCAGATTAGTTGCTTAATAAAGGCTAATGCTCTGTGCTTGGTGGAAAGGAGACAGAAGTTCAGGGAAAGTCTAGCCCACTCTTCAACAGCTATCATCTACAGATAGCACTGTTTATTTTTCTCTGGACTATCCATTTAATTTTATTTATTTTCATGTGCTGGAGTGTAATTATAGATATATTATAAAAGAACTATAACCATAGCTTGTACCAAGATTGCAAATTTAGCTTTTGTTTTATCTACAGACATTGAGTTCCATGAGTTAACAATGCATTTTATAGGAAACTTTTTTTTTGTTTACCATCTTTATTTCCATATCTTTCTTTGAAACTAGTAATTTATTCTGTTTATGGAATTCAAGTAATGTCTACATATAGATTATTTACATGGGTAAACTAATCCTTCATATAAATGATCATGTTAGCACATCATACTTCTAAGAAACTGAGTAGAAAGAAGAAACTCCATTGCATATTGCTGTAATCTGCATTGGAATGATATAATATAATATTAGTGAAAGCGAACTGATCACAAAGTAGTTAACCTGTATGAAAATGGGCTAAGAAATCCTATAGCATACTATGGTCTTAAAGCTATACTGTTAATTGAATGATAAAAAGGTTATGTATAATAATGAAAAATAATCAGAAAAATGTACAAAGTCTGTCTTGAATTAGTCCTGACCAATGCATAGAACCTAGATGTGATGTAGAGAGCATGTGTTAAATTTCATATCCTTGTAAGAATTGGGGTTAAAAAGTCACAGAAATATTAAAGTTCAAAAAATAAAATTCATACAAATCAAGAAGCTAGTTTTTTAGGATTTTTAAAAAAAATCACTGAGAGAAGAAAGTATTTTCGTGCAATAATTTACTATTGCTTCTATGCAAGAAATATGTAGATATCCATAATCTCTGACAATATAAATATAATGTATAAATATGGTAATGCCTGCTAAAGATTTTACTGCAGAAAAAAAATTAGTATTTTTTAAGCACACCAGAAGCAGAGAGCTTCTCAAAGAGTCACTGGAAGTAGTTCATAGGTGAGCAAAATTCAAAAGAAAGGGCCACTGAAAAATATAGAATTATTTTTAATATCTAATTAGCTGTTTGCTTCACTTTCCACTTTAAAGAAATGTTGGAAGTTGTTTTTTATCCTTTACAGGAAAGAAGTCAGGGAAACTGCCTAAAATCAAAGTGCCATAACAGAGGAATTTGATTAAATTAATAATTGTATACTGCTGGGACCATGCAGTTTTAGCCTAGGAAGGAACTGAAAATTAATATTATCAAACCACTAAAACAATGGGTATCCTATTGCTTAGGTTGCTTTTGGAAACACAAGAACAGAAGATGAAAAACGCAATTTTCTTAAAATAGATTTTAAAGATGATTCAAGGAGTTATATACTGGGAGGTCTGCCTTTACACTGCCTAAAATGATTGAAAAGATAATGTATTCTCACAAAGGAAGAGTCAACACAGCTATTCTAAAGGGAAGGTTTTGTCAAAAGACTGGTCTAATTCCTTGGAAGAGTAACTGAGTGTGTGCAGAAAGAAAAATGTATCCATACAATGTAACTTTGGTATTTTAAAAACTTCTGACAAAGTTCAGAAAAACGTGTCTGAAGAAAATTGCAGGAAACTATTGAAGATGAACAGAGGGGCTGTTCTGGGTTTGTGACTGCTTAACATGTATGAAACCTGGAAAGGCAGCAGAATGGGGTGAGAGCGCAAAGTTAGATGAATTAACCTCAGACTACATCTAACTGCAATTGCAGAAGAAGCTACTGACTCAGTTGACCAGCCCATAGGTTTGAAGCAATTGCATCTTAGTCTTCAAAAAAATTAAAAGTATAATTTAAATTTAAATCTTTGCATACATTAAGATCAGTAAGTAATATATAGTTTGTTTTATGAGCACATTTGAAGTATAGAGTAAATGTTTCTTCTGTCTCCCCATCTATCAGCCTACCTATCCAGAAATGCAGCTTTTTGAAGGACACGTTATTCTTGAAAGAGTCCAAATAGTCGTTGAGTATATGAGGAACTCTTCAATCTTAGATTGTCTTCTAGATAGAAGTAGTTTCTGTTGAATTAGACTGTTTTTTCAATACTTCAGGCCCTTTGGAAAATGAGCTTTGGACTCTTAGGTTACTTAGGTTCTTTAATAAATTATTAGGTTTCTATATACTGCAGTCAATTATTGTACTACTTGATAATTCATTTATGAAATTAGATGACAATTCATTCATAGAGAAAAATAGTTTCTTAGACATTAAGGAACAAAAGATGGGTGCCAGCAACATAAACATCATCCTGTGAGTTTGTCATAAAACTTCCTTGTAGTCAATGGAGAGGCAAATGCAGCATTATGAAATTACTCTTAATGTAACATAGGGAGTAGAACCTTTCTCAGAAGTGTCCCTTCCCTTTCTCATTGGGGTATTTGGTGAATTGATACTAGTTTGAGTTTTTCATTACTTCAAAATTTGCTTGAAAATTCTTAGTGTCTATTAATTAAGGGAAACAAAATGGTTTTGGGGGGTCTTTTGAGGGTTTTTTTAGTGTTTTGGTTTTGGGGGGTGTTGAGTAATTAAAAATATTGAATTTTGAAACATCCAAACAGATTTCTGAAGGAAATAAAAATTGTTCAGCAAGATTTTTGGGATTGATTTATTTTTGTTTTCTGAGAAGTCATTTCTGTGAGATCCTTCAGAATGGGCAGAGTCTTGGTTTACACATTGGCTTAATACAACTCTGTTTCGAAATAATACACCATATAGTAATAGTATTGCATTAATGATTTCAGACTTTTTTTTTCCTGTGCATTATTATTTCAGTATCTAGATTCAATATTTGTACATGTACTCCATGATATTAAGTTAATTAATACAGTTTGCCAAGAACTGCCTTTCAAGGACTCTCCAAGTATATGGGCTTGTTTTATCAATACTTCTTTCCATGTTAATTTTTAGGTTCTTTTTCATAGGGTTCTGGGCACTAACCTGTCACTCACACCTATCATGTAAAGCTGCAGAGATGTAATCCTGTTTGGATTACATAAACTGGAAAAAGTTTAAAGAAAATTGTAAAATGCTTATAGGGTGGGGCTGGTTTATGAGGGGCGAGTTAATAAACTGGATAAACATACTAACAAACCATGGGAGCTCTAGTGATCTTTTCATTTGAAAGTAATGATTACTGAGAGGTAAGAATGATTTAGAGGAAAATTAGAGAACAAAAATAAATTGATGAAAGAAAGGAGGTGGAAGCTGAAAGTAATGCACGCAAATGTTTCTCAGAGTGACAGCTATTTAACTGCAGAGCAGTTTTTCTAGTGAAATGTTGGAATTTGTTTCAATAAATGATGCAAAGCAAAACAAAAACCTTGCAATACACATCATTACCTACTTTTCAGCATATGATTCCTCAACTGTTCTTTGATTCACTCTGACATCTCCTTTGGGAATGTAGACTCTAGTTCTATGAAATAAAAGAGTAATTGTGGCTTCAATTTCAGGCTGCTCATTTTTTCTGGCCTGTACTATTCCTATCCTGTTTACCATCACACTTTAGAAGAGTAAAATGTCAGAGATTTCTACCAAAAGGAGAAACAGGCCAGACTTGTTTGAATTACATAAATGTAATTTGCTACTTGACAATGTTCAACATCTCTATTTCCTTACAAGCTAATGTGCTTTCTGTGTGATCCTGTTATATAGACCAGATTGTTTTCCTAAGATAGCAAGTGGTTCCGAGAGAAGTCATGTGTTTTGTTAACTGAGGGTTTACTTTCCTGTATGTTTAAAAAAAAAAGAAAAAATCATCCTCACAATTTAAAGGAAGAAAAGTGCTCTTCTGTATCACCATGTTTCCTCTTGCTTTAACCAACGCAACTGTCGATGGCTCAGGCACATGGCTGGTCCCTTACCTGCTGTATCCTGGAGATCTTCCTCCAAAGCATCATTCCAGGAAACGTTTCATTTTGGCTTCTCTTCCTAAAACCAAGTGGAATCCTAAAGAAGCAATGAATAGCAGGCTGCCTTTACGTCCACTGATACCGAGAAACTACTACTTTTTATATTGGCCATTAGTTTGTTTCCATTCATAGGCATAGTGCTAGTAAGGCTATTGTGATTGCCTGGGTTGATCTGCTATATAACGAACTCTAGAATTTTACCTTGTCAGTCCTGCATTGGGCTCAGCAACTTCCAGCTGTATCAAAGCAAAGAGCAGTTGGTCCAGGTCCTCAAGGTCATTTGGTGCAGATATGGTGTAATGCTCTCGGTTCTGCAAATAATGCCAATAGATTGTTTTTTCTCGTTGAAATAATGATGACAGATATTAAGAAATTATATACAAATCATATAAAAACTTCTTAAGTCCAGAGGGGCTTTGTTTATGGGTAAAGTTCTTTTTGATATAGAGCCATCAAGGATTCATCTTGCTTCTGAACCTTCCTTTCTTGATTCATGTTCCATCCTTCTCCTATAAATACAAAGCAAATAGACATGTTTGTAATTGCTTTATGAAAACACACTACAATATTTCTGTATGGGAAATCTTCTCAGACATTGTTTTCAACTGAAATGAAATCTGAGGGGTGGACAGGTATGGATTGATTCAGATCCATACAGATCTGAATCCATACAGATTTTCATGATTCTCTTTTATTCAGTGAGTTGAATTCCAGTCAAATGGCTGTGCTTTTGTTGTGAGAGTTATGTTAGTTACTTAAAATAATCCATCATTTTCCAAAGCCTGAAGAAGGTGCTTAGTACTTTGAATTCCCAGTAATGTATGCTATAAACCTTTTCTTTTTTGGCTGCACTTACGTAATCACATCTCTCTACTTTCCATTCATCCACAGTGAAAGGTTACAACTGGCCCATAACAAGACAGTGCCAGAACTGTCCCAAACTCTTTAAAGATGTTGTGTATTATGAACATAACACAAATAGCTTCATAGGGAAGTAACAATTCCTCATTGTCTGCTAATAAATTTGAATGAAGTTTTTTCAAAACAATTTTAATGGGAAGAAATGGGTCAGAAAGAGGTTGATGTTATAAGCACTACACCTAAAAACCACAGTCTTGAGTTGGTTAATTGGCATTCTTTATTTGCTACATAGATTGCCAGCACTGGAATAAAAATGTACTACTGCAAAAATTCTAGCTTGGTTATATTGTTCTTTTTCTTTATGCAATGCATGCAGTGCATATATATTTATGCAATGTGATTGTAATAATAAACACCTGATTAATTTATTTTATTACTATCTCCTGTGTATTTATGGTGTCTTTTTGCTGCTTAGGTTACTACCTGAATGGAGAACCAATGTAGCTGAATTTCTCTTTCAAAATCAGAAATCTCTCATAGTAAATAACATGCTGTTTTATTCCTAATTTAACAGAGACATAAATACGAATAGTTTAAGGTACTGAATATCTTGATGCAATTGATCTTGGAGATATGAATTTTAAGTAACTATTAGCCATGAGCCATTTTCTTATATGCTTTTTAATTACATGCAAAGCATTGATGGAGTATTAGGCTGATGCTGAAGTTCTGAAACACAGTTCCTAATAAAACTGGAAAGGCAGAATCTGGTCTTAAAAAAGCTCTTAAGTTTACCAAAGTGCTAGAACTAGTATTGACTGTGTAAACTAAAGGGGTATTAAAGGCATTAAAGTTCTTGGACTCAGCAGTGCTTATCACAAATTACCTGACCAAAGGGATTCAAACAAATGATGGTGGCCTTACTTTAAGTATTTAAAGTCTTGAAGCTGGCCCTCTATGTCCTCAACATCATGTGGAAAAGAGGTGTCAGTAAGTATTTCCCACATAATGAAAATGTCATTTGCACCAACCCTTGCTGTCCTTTCTACCCTCTGCATTTCATCTGTCTTCTCCAAACAGATCATTTTTTTCAGTTCCATCTAAGTTATTTTGCCTAATGGCTTTATATGAATCTAGTTTAGTTTAAGGTGAACTAAAGCACTGAAGTGCACTGAATTCTCCAGAGGGGAGAAATGCACAAACTATTTATTACATACCTCTATCTAAAAATAGCAGATACGGTAAGGGTTGTTTCTGTATTGGTATGGAAATTTTCTTTATTTCAGTCTTTCCACTGCAATTTCATGATTCTTTGATTCACTTGGATGTGAAATTGGTAAACCTGCTGCTCTGTTCTCCACCAGCTTTGACATGATTGACTTTGACTTAATATTCCCAGCTGAGGGTTGTTTTCTTCTGTTGATATAGTTCCCTTCCAAACCCTTGTCATTTTTCTTTTTTATTGTATCTTGATTTCTAAATTATTGTCCTTATGTTAACCCTAGGACATGCAGCTAGTGTTCAGAATGGATCTGTTTATATTTGTAACTCCTTAAGCTTTTCTACCCTTTTGTAAAAATGAAAAGAACATGCCCTTGATCATGCAGGCAGATCTGTTGTTCAGGGAGCTGTGTCTCAGCTAGTGCCATGCTGATATATTTGTATAAAACTTCAAAGCTCAAGATTCATTATTTTGTTTAAAGGATGTGTGGATCATACAGCTTTTTTAAGCAAACAAAATGTTACTTGTAAAGACCATTGTCAGATTTTGGTGAAATTTTAAAATAACCACCTTTTATTATATGTTTTCCTCTTCTACTATTTCATTTTTGTGCTGTAGTCCTGCCTGCCTCTCTTGTCTTGCACACCTGGAGGAAGGGAGAAAAGTGTCAGATGTGTCCTTCCCCACCCATTATGTTCTGCTTTCATTAAATGAAAGGTTTTTTTCATTTTACATATAGGATAGGGACGGAAATCAAGCAATTTTCCCAAGATTTCCTAGGTACCCTGTGATAGCAGTGTGTTGAGCCAGATCATTTGGCTCCCAGCCTAATCTTGGACTAATCACAACCGTGTCTAGTCCGTGTCACCACTATGTTTCTATACAAACATAATTGCTTTTCACCAAACAATAAAAAAAAATTACCTGCAAATAAATTGCACTTGACTTATTTCAATATACTTGCTAGCATATTATTAATTGTTCTCACTCTTTTTCTTTCTAGAAAAACATTTGTAGAGGTTTTAGGATTACTAAGTAAGCTGGTCTACTCCATGTTTATTACTCTTCTTTCATTCTGTGGTTTTTTTTTATTATGGTTGCATAACATCGCATTCTTAGTTGGAGGGGAAAATCTGTTACTACATCTAAATCATCTTCACCCGTGCTTCTAGCTTCCCTTTCAGATCTCTATTAATAATTTTTGTTTCCCATATGCACTTTTGGTTTCCCATATGCACATTTTTGCCCGAAGCAAACTCTCCTCGGTGTTTATTTTTGGTGTATGTCCAACATTACTGTAATCCAGTTACAGTTATTTGTGCTGGTAGAATATCAGCTAAATCTATTTGCTCCATTTTGTCATGCCTACTTAATATTTTAAAAAGAAAATTAGTGAGATTTTTCCACAACAGCATCGGGTCAAAGACAGTTCACACCGTGTACTGTACAATATTCAGTTTTGCTTAGTGCACCAGTTATTATCAAATTAGGGTGATAGTTGGGCATGTGGATTTGAGCCATGTGTTAATCCAAGTTCATGCAGAAGTGTGTGCCACCCTGGCTAATGCAATGGTTCAAACACAGCTGATGAAATCATATTATCTTTTGAAGCCATTGTACCATGGTGTCACATATACATCCCATATTCATGTGGTTTTGTCTCAACTAGGCTTTTTCAAACCTTAAATAAAAAAATACGTAGACAGTTAAAATATTTATTGATATAAATATTTTATTTTTTACTTTTTTTATTTATTTTTATTAATATTTTATTTATGGATTTTTTGAAGTATGAAGTAGCCTAGTAGTGTCAGGTAGAGTCAGGGCAAGATCAGTGGCATCAAATTCTTTGGAAAAGCCCTTTTTCCATGTTCTGACAAGAGGCTATTTCAAATATAGTGTTTTAGCAGCGTGTGAATGCATGTTAGGGTCAAGAAGATGACTTGCAGTTCAGCATTGTTCTGGCTGGGGTGTAGTAAGGTTGCTAAACGTCTGGACTTTAAAATATGGGACTTAAAAGGTTTGTGATAAACATTTTACTGTTCTGGTACAGGTGGGCTTGAGCCAATATTATTATGTAGAAATGTGTCTGGTGACAGAATGTGTAGGTTCTTTCTACTCCCCAACCATGTGGCTTGCCCTGATTTTTCTTTATATAATTTTTTGAGTGACCTTTTTAAAATTTATATGTGAACTTTTTTTGACTTCTGCAATTATTCAGATTTCTCCAAATAGATTTGAAAGACATGTTTAAACTGTTTCTTTTAGATTCTGACTGGCATTTGGAGAAGCTACAACAGCATCAGTATATTCTGAAGTTAATTGAGTAACTTGCTATGGGACAAAAAGGCTGATGGTCTTAAGCTGATGGACACTGCTAATACAGGTCTATGATGGTGACAATGAAATCTGATTTTGGCATTTTTAGTGTTTTGTCTTTAAGTATATATATCTGGTATATAAAAAACGTTGGTTTATATATGATATACAGCATCAACTAAGAGTAATTTATATGTGTTTCTTACATAGAGGTAGTCCTCTGGAAATAATGCAGCAATGATTTGGATTATATTCTTGTAGACAAGTTCTTAGGTGCTCAGGATTGACCTACCTGTTTTCTGGACACCTTGCATACCATCACTCTTCATCCTTGAGCAAAATTGCAAAAACATGGATTCAGTCTCATGTGTCTTTACATTTACTTTACATGTAGCCCTAATTACCCTGTAGACTCCCTTAGCTCAGATGTTTAAGTGCTGGCTTCCGTATCTGCACCTGCAATTACAAAGTGCATTAATATTTGTTTTTTAAACATGAAGGGACCTTAACTATATGAAAAGCTATGGGGGTTCTTGCAGTTGGGCACTTGTTACATGAAGGGGCAGAGCAAAGTGTGTGATTTTGGTTTTTCATCAAAATTCTGAATAAACCTTACATTATAACATGATGGTAGTATAATTTGGGACTAGCACCTTGAATGAAAATACAGTTAAAACTGGTGTTAGTTTCACATGCAACAATTTGAATTATAATGTTGTCAAAATATTTTCTTCACTGCTAGAGTGATTTTTCATTAAGAATTACTGCCAGGTTGTATCGTTATGTGCTTTAGCAATGTCTAAGCTTTGAGAATTTTAGCTTGGTAATTTAGGAAATGAATAATTGAATCATCTTATTGCACCAAAGCATTTGTAAAAATTCATTTGTCTCATTTGAGAATACATTTGCAGATAATCAGAGTTATCTCTTTGTCTTTGAAATCTTTAAAAGTAAATTTGCTTTAGTCTGTGGAATGGTAAAACTATGCATGTCACTTATGAATTCTGTTTAATTTGTGTGTACTTAAATCCTAGTAAAACACCAATAGACATAAAAGGATTCTATGCACAATCCTTTATTTGTTTTTAGAATTCAATTGGTTATTTTCAATGACTAAAAGTACATGAGACAGGCTTCAGTTAAAAGAAAATCCCTGAAAAATTTTGATATGTAGGGGTCCAAGATCCACTGAATCTTAAGGGGCTAAAGACTTATTCACATGAGACCAGAGTATATCCCTCAACCTCTCCACATGCTTGAAAGAGCCAGCCCAGATTTTATACACTGTACACCCCTGTCACTTCTATTAGAAGAAAGAAGAGAAAACACTTTGCAAACAAAGATTGTGAGAAAATTTAAGGAAAGTAGATTGTATTAGTAAGAAAAATCCAAGAGGGGATTTATAGAAAACTCTGTACAAAATGCTGTTGATAAAGACCAAAGAATTTGTAAAGGGTGAATAGACAGGAGAATATGATACATGAGTCATTATATTGAAGACCTTCTTCACAAATAAATTTATTCATATTTCAATATATTTAAGCTGCTAAAGATTTCTTTATTTGTCACATAGCTCTTTTCTAAGTGGCTATATTTTTAAAATTAGCCTTTTGCTCTCTTTCCATTACATTTATGTCCATTAGTACATACCAAGGTTTACACCAGGGTTTAGCATTTAGGGTAGTTCTTCCTGAGCTTGTCATTTACATCTTCTGAAATTTTGTTGACAAGGTCTTTTCAAGCATGCAGGGAAAAAAAAAACCACAACAAAACACTCCCGCGTCCATTTTGATCATTGGCAAAGGGGTATCCTTTTCAGGAGTTTGTCAGGATGCTATTTCCACAAGAAAGCACTTTGCCTGTCAAGCTTGTACATACAAACCCGCTTCAGCAGGGCGCCTGCAAGAGTTGTGTCGGGGTCAGCTAGAAAAAGGCTAAATCTTTCTGAAAATTCCAAGTGTGGTCTTTTGGTTTGGATTTGTGGTGGGGTTTGGTTTCTTTGTGTGTGTGTGTGTGTGTTTTGTTTTGCCTGTCTCTTTTTTTTTTTTTTTTTTTCTTTCTTTCCCTCCCGTGGTTTGTCATCCCGAAAGGGATGCCGGCGCGCGTCCCAGCCACGCAGAGCATTGATTGCTTCTGCCTGCAGCGGGGATGCTGTCAAGTCGCTGCGCGAGTGGAGTCCGGTATTGACACAGAGCTGCCGGCCAGCAGCTCCCGCCATGCCCTGCCGCTGACTGCTGCCAAGGGGGCTGGAGAGGCCCCGGCAAAGGACCTCACGGCTGGGAGGAGAAGCACTTGCATGCAAGCTGGCCGAAGGAAGCCCTGGGTGCGCCATGCACGCACACCTTCCCAAGCAGCACAGCTGTGGCAGG
>JAOXNG010000001.1:213099724-213111924 GCA_028566535.1 Scolopax minor
CTGGAGTCCCCTTCTCTGGAGATCTTCAAAGACCCACCTGGATGCAGTCCTGAGTGATGTGCTCTAGGCATTCCTGCTTGAGCAGGGGAGTTGGACTAGATGATCTCTAGAGATCCCTTCCAACTCTGACAATTCCATGATTCTGTGACTCCATGAATGTTTCCTAGTCTGGGCAACCTCAGTTGAAAGACCCTTCAGAAGGACAACAAATGATTGGCATCACACTCCAGGTGAGAAAATGGGGTGCTGGGGAGGGTGTGCTGCCCACGGGGAAGGCAGGAGATCAGATCTTACTTGGTAGAGAAGGGACCTAAGCTTCACCTCCCTACACTCTACCTGGACACGCTCAGTACCAGAGAAACCCGGTGGTTTAGATTTATTAATAAGAGAAAGTGTGAGCTGGTTTTCCTCTTTTGAACTTCAAATGTAATTGAAATCTTTAATAAATATGAAATGGCTCTTTAACTTCCACAATCTTATAGATTTTTATTTAATGGCAAGGCAGTCTATTTAAAATATAGACCAAGCAGGGTCTAGGATGTGTACAGATACCTGTGAGCAATTAGAGAGAGTGATTACACACCAGATAACCCAGCACTGTAAAACAGAAATCACAGTGACACTCATATGATGGTTAATATTAAAAAGCATAAACACTTCCTCCACTGATGCATCTTTTCATTTCTCCCATAGAAGTCTTTAAGGTCATTCAAAAGCTTTGCATTATGTCAATATCAAATCCTTTTGTCATAATTTCACAGTAAACAAAAGCAGAATTTAATGTTGAAATAGGATTTTGAGATATATGTTTACTTACTAAAATAGTATACACTAGAGCTTAACTAGCCTTATCCCACATTGAACATGTGCACCCTCTCTAGAGATTAAATCAATTCTTTGATGAACATGATTTTAATATATTTTCACTGAATAGCAAAGCAATAAGGGAAAGGATTGTCAGATAGTGTAGCTGTACTTTATCTTGTCTTATCTTAAAAAAGTGATGCTCTGTTGACTGAAAGTGATTGCTATATATAAAAAGCTTCCTTTTTGGCCTCAAATATATTACCAAGTAGATAAAGTAAGTTTTCTGATAGATTTTTGAGTGACGAAAATGTTGCATGTGACTACATGTAGATGTTATATATTTTCTGTCATATTCACACCACATACAACTATTTATGTCACAATAAACCCAATGTTAACACAGTATCTAAAACAAAGAACTAGACTGTGTTCTAATTATAAAAAGCTCTAAACATTTTCTTAGGCCCTGAAGATTTTTGTTTTGGAAAAAGCTTGAAGAAAAAAATAATGGAAAGAGTTCCTTTTGTTTCAAAGGTCTAGAAATCATAAACAAAAAAAAAAGGAGCAATTAAAAAAATTAATTATTTTTTTTTTAAATTAACAGTCACTTGTAAGAATATTCCAGTACCTAAGTTATAGATGCATTGTAAAATTATTTCAGTATTTTCAATGCCATTGTAATGATATCCGCTTCTGTTTGCGTAATGTGAAATTGTTCAGATGTACATATTTTCTTGTATTTAATTTTGAAGTCTGCACTGCAAACTTTCTTTACTATATGTTCTTAATGCCAACTACCTTATTCTGTTTAGGAAAGCCCCTTTCTTGGCTTCTGTGTATAATTAATCAACTTACCATCAATCAAATTCATGTTCTGTGCCTAGAGATGGACTAATGTATTGCTTTGGCAAATACTGGGTGGTTTTTATGTCGTAGAATTGTGAGAGAGTTTGTTTCAAATTGATTTTTTTCTCTGTGCAGAGTAAGCATTGTGCAAGCTATGGGAAGAAAGGAGTGTGTAATATATATGTGCTGTGTATGTATACTGCTGTACATACATACACTTTGACAATCAGTTTATCAATTACATTACATAGATGCAACATGTGAAGACATAATGGAGATGCCTTTAATAATTGCCCTTACTTTGGGGATACAAGTTGAAATCAGTGATGTTTTCCAAGGGGAATGTTGACTGGGAAAACTGTGGTCTTTCTCACCAAAATAAGGAGCAGTAGTGAAATGCTTATATTTGCTAGCCTTAAAAAAAGGAAAATTGAAATTTCCATCTTATGTGTAAATATGATAATCAATAAGTTAATGAAAACTTCAAAGGCGGAGGCATTTTTCTGTAAAGTCCTAAGCATATTTTTCTTCTGCTTGACATTTTTGGGAGAGATGAACTTCTTCAAGCATAGGGAAGACATAATACTTTGGAAAAACTTCTTTTCAATTAGTACTACAGCACCAAATTTAATTCACAGGTCCTTAATTCCTAGAATGTGTACCAGGCAGCTGTCAGTAATGTACAGTAATGACATCCTGATCCTGACAAAAATGTTGATTTTTATTACTGAAGGCAGGCCTCCATTTTCTTTACCAGTTCCTCCTCCTTTAGTATGTCAGAGCAAAGAATGGCACTCTGGTATTATTAATATTTTAACTGTCTTAAAAATTCTGCTTTAGTAGCCTGCATATTTGTCCTTGCTCATAGTTTCATGTTGAGTTGCGGGTAGAAAAATGCTTTCTACATATCCACCTAGAAATTCATTTGGAATTACAAAAAAAAACCAAAACAAAACACCCAACCCTCTTAGTTTTGAAATCGGTAGGTGGAAATTTGATTCCAAGAACTGGAATCTGTTTTTTTATTTCCAGACCTTTTTAACCAACTCATTTACTGTTCTGTTTTTTTTTATTTAAAAGAAAACAGAAAAAGAAAAAAAAAAAAAAGTAATTAATAGGTAAGTCATGTATTTATATGGCCATGTAGCCTGGAAATATTTCTTGCTTCTCTGCAGCGCACTGGCTGTCTCTGCACTCTTAGTACCATGGAGTCATAGAATTTGTGTGATTCACTCTGTGATTTCATATCTAAGATCAGTATTATGCTGTGAGAGATCTGAGACAATTTTCTTGGGGGGTGGGGGTGTGTGTGTGCAGAGACAAGGAGGTGACCTGCAGTTTTCCATGGGTCATTCTCATATTGGAGGTAGTTTGTAACATTGGATGAACTTTCCCTGTTGGTACATATAGACTGCTGGAACACATCACCTACCAATTAATCAGATAAGAAACCTATGATAACACGTGTAGCTGCAGGTGTACAACAAACAGCTATTGTTTGTGCAGAAGGAACAGAGGGGTATTGTATTGTCCTGATTGTAGGTTGAAGAGGAAATTTCAGAGATTAAGCTGCTGTTTTAAGAAGTCCAAGGTACAAATTTTACTTCATGCAGTCTATATGAAAGAGGGCCTCCTCTAAACACCTTTCCAATATGTGTAACTTCATTCAGATCCTAGAGCTCAATATTGTTCTGTTAAAAGGAAGGGAAGAGGTAGAAAGTGGATTCCCATCTTTGGCTGTTTCCCAGTTCAGAAGACAATATTGGACAGCACTTTAAATCAACTAACTCTATTTGCTATTTAATTTTTGGCCCTTCTATTTTGAGATGTTCTCAAGGAAAAACATCTCATATCAGATAGTATCTTAGATGTGTAAAAATGCATACATATGTTTTATTTTGAAAATTTACACCAAAGGGTAAATTTTCACATATTTTTAAATAGTTTACTGTCAATGTAAGCTTTGATGAATTTTAGATGAATTTTTTGGGTTGGTTGGGTTTTTCTTTCCAGCAATACTAGTACAAAGTAAGTGCTTTTTTTTGCAGTGTCTTTTAAAAGACATAGCATCACTGGGCTGGGTTGTTGCCTGGTAGAGAGGCTTGCCATCTAGATGTGACATGACTTAAAAATAGCAGTGAGTGGCTAAATTTTGAAGCATCAGTTGAGAATAGCCTTTTGTCTTTGAAAGCCTTTGGCACTGGTGCTGAAGTTTCGCATTTGAGAGCTCTTTGTGTTATGAGATGAGGTGAGAGCTGGCTTCAAGGCATTTTGCTACAGTACTAAAGCAGAAGGTCTTTGACAAGAGACACCGGCTCTTCTAACAGTATAAAGAAATGATTTGTCATGGATTCTGTTTTTGAAACCTTAGATTGCTCCTTTCAGGTTCACAGATTCCACATGCACCTGGCCATTCTTCTGTCAAGTCTCCCAGCAATGGAGGCACAGAGAGCCATTTCCGTTAGCCAAGGGAGATCTTTTCACTCTAATTTAGTATGTTCAAGTGTGAGTAAAATAGCAACTAAAGGAGTGTTAAATAATGCTGCATATTTGGGTTTCAAACTTTTTTATCTCTTTTTAATCTTCAAGACGATTGAAAACTAGGTGACATAAATTGAAATATTTGATATAACTCTGACACTGTTAAGAAGGATGAAACAGAGAGGAGTAGCTGAGCAATTTCTAATGGAGAAAGAAGTTCATATCCCATTCTCAGGCTGGTATCCTCTTGTCAGTGGATTTGGGCCACAGATGCTAAATTTTGAGGAAATGTATCTTAATTCAGCATCTTGCCTTCAATGGATCATTGTGCTGCATTTACAGAAGTAAACTTGCTTGTACATCCTTTAAGTGACAGCTGCACAGATTGCTGACAATGTTTCCAGCAGAAATACAAAAGCTGTTGGCATTTTCTTTTGTGAGATGAGCAATATTGTTCTAACGATTCCTGTGTCCCATCCCACTGACTGAGATAGGACTTCAAGAAGTCTACAGCATTCTGGGTGACATTCGTACCTGACTCTCTCACAGGACTGCTGCTTTAGAAATCATTATGCTTTTGCATTCATGTTTAACCAATTTCTTCTACACAAACCAGGAAAGCATACTGAATTCATAGCATCTACATTACGTTAGGCATAAAAAGACTCAAGGCCAGGCTGGATGGGGCTTTGAGCAACCTGCTCTAGTGGGAGGTGTCCCTGCCCAAGGCAGGATGATCTTTAAGATTCCTTCCAATCTGAACCATGCTATGACAAAAAGGAAGTAAAAGATTACCCTTTGAGTCCCCTGTGTTGAGATCAGCAATCTCATTGGTGATGTAAGGAACATTCCTAGTTAGAAGAAACATGAAATATTGCATATTTATTCAGAAATACAGTTTCTTTAATGTAATGGCTGATCACATGATTCCGATTTGAAAGATGGACATGGCATGTCATGAAAGGACCAGA
Organism: Scolopax minor; assembly: GCA_028566535.1. Taxonomy (NCBI): domain Eukaryota; kingdom Metazoa; phylum Chordata; class Aves; order Charadriiformes; family Scolopacidae; genus Scolopax; species Scolopax minor. The sequence continues at coordinate 213,104,830 of JAOXNG010000001.1, forward strand.
AAATAAACATGCTGAGACACATTTGGACTCTCTCTAAAGCATTAAGGTTTAATAATAAAGGAAAAAGAAAACCCCAGCACTAGTCATGAGGCTTTGTGCTCTGCAGACTTGGGAACTTGGGGATGTGCCTTTTCCAGATTTTTCACCAAGTCTCAAGGGGTGATTCAGCCACCTCTGCCTAGATTGATAATGTAGCATTGCTTGCAAAGGCCACTGGGAGTAAAAGAAACGTGGATATTATTTCCTTTCATTGTATAATATTCTGTCTCCTTCTATTAATGTATCAGCTCTTGCATCAGTGTTAATATTTTTGATAATATAATAATTTTAAGTGGTAGCAAAAGCAGTTAAGAAATAGGCACGGTTACACAGATCATGAAAGTATTTGTGTGCAAGATGTTCAATATATATTAATTTAAATACTGAAAAGGATAAATAAATGCTATGTACTGCACTAACCAATGCTTGTAGTGATTTGTAGTTTATCTACACACATTTTGGCTCCTGCTGATTGTTCAGTCATAAATATGCTAATGCTTAATTTGCATGATTTGTTGCACCATATTTAGATTTGCATTTAATTAATCCCATGTTTCAAAGTTTCTCCTCCTAGATGCCTCAAGAAGCCAAGAACATTTTCTCCCCTTGACATATAATTTGGCTTCCGGGATTTTCAGGGGGGATGAAAGGGGGCATGGGAAGGGAATTGTAGAATTTCGAAGAAGATTGTTTATAGCATTGGTAATTGGCCAAAACTGCACAAGTGCTCTGATAATCCTCCTGCTATTGATAAATTTCTCTATTACTTGGCATTGTATTCACGCATGGATAAACTGTTCATCATATTTGAGAACAGAAGGGCATTTCCCTAGGACAAACTGGCAGAGCCCAAAAGAATGCCCTGTCTCTGGAGGTGTTTCAAGGCCAGGCTGGATGAGACTTTGAGCAACCTGGTCTCGTGGGAGGTGTCCCTACCCATGGCAGGGGGGTTGGAACTTGATGCTCTTTAAGGTCCCTTCCAGCCTCAACCGTTCTATGATTCTATGATTTTAGTCTTCATGTCTCTTACCCTGGTTTGTGAGGCTACAGGTTGCTGGAACTGTTTTGTAGCCTGTCAACAGGACTGAGAGACTGGGTTCACTCTGGACTAAAGGAGAAAAAAAAAGTGTTGCCTTACCGTTTGCTTGAGATGATGGGAATAAGACTTGATAACCCAGATTTCTCTCTGATGTTCTTCTACATTTAAATTAGGTGTTTAAATATGCAAAACCTTTGCAGCAACTCAACAGGATGGTTTTGGTCTACTCAAAACAAAGCAAGTGAAGGATGATGTGTGACAGTTTATAGCTGGATGCTGAGCAATAGCTAAGATTGTCTCAGCTACTTTGGCATGACCTGAAAATTGATTTTTGTTTTGGAAATGGCTATCCCTACTGTTCTGAGGTATTTGAATCAACTGTGAAAATGTCAGAGTTGTCCACAAAAAAATCTAAAGGGAGTTTCTGGTTGCAGTATTGACAGGATTTACAAAGTTTGCCAATTTAGCTCTCAGTTTCCTCATATCTGCATGTGGCTTTTGGATGAAGGTTAAGAAAAATAAAGCCAAAAAAGCCAAAAAAGAATTATGGATTAAATTACTTTGCTTTTAGGAACTGTGTTTGCTTTGAAATAAGCCATGGATTGTTACAATAGAGTTTATAAATTAAATAACATATACTCATTTACCTTTTTATAAGTATTTTTTTTATGAATTGTTGCAGTTAATCAGATGAATCAGCTCAGTGGTCACCTAATTTCAAAAACTCCCATTGTTTTGAGAGTTAGAAATGCAGGGATCAAAAAGGACTTCTTATGTATTCAAAATACAGGTTCTGTAATATCTAAAATGAACATCTTAAAAACAAACAAAATAATCCTTTTTGTAAATTCCAATCCTAGTATAATCTTTCTTTTAAGTCACAGGAGCCAGTTACGAATGCAGTACAAAATCCAATTTAGCAAAATAACATCTGGGTTTGGTTTTAGATATATTGCCCTTTTAATATGGAGTTTTTACCTTTCTGATTAAGTATTTGCACAAGGAGAAGCAGGTTACTTCAGCAGCTGAAATTGCTTATATAATTGGTCAAACAGAACCTCAGACAAATGATTCTCATTATGCATTTTCAATGAGATCAGAATGGAGTAATGCCATGGGCTTCCAGTAACTGGCACAGCGGAGCAGCTGTCCTGAGCCCAGATATGAAAACAGTTAAAGAGAGGCTTTTAAGACTCCTTCTTTACACTTGTTTTGCTTTAAAATTCTGATAATCACTTCCTCTGCACTGAACTGGTATTTGTTGCGTTCACGATCACAGAAGCTCTTGCTCTTTATCCGTGTGCTGCTCTGCCCAAGATTTTACGTTGCAGTTCAGCGTTCACCTGATAGCTGAGCACATGAAATATTTATTGAAAATGTGACTAAGCTTTAAGCTCTGATTTTACTTTTCCTCGTTCTGTGGGGTCTGTTCTGTGAAAGATGTGGTTTTAACAGCTTTGCGAAGGAGAAATACTGCTGTGCTCCACTTAAGAGTGGCTGCCAGAGGAGTGGGGTCCCAGCCCCACACTTTGCTTCCTTCCTGCAAAGGCGCTGCTTTGTACAATTGTGTACTGAGATCAGGGACCTGACGTGCCAGAAAGTTAATCCAGAAAAAAACCCAAAGGTGTTTGAGATACCTATTTCATGCTCCAGCTTGATGTCCACTGGCACAGCTTCTAGTGCCAGCACAAGCCTGAGAGCAGAAGTGTGTGACAAGGGCCGTGCCCCAGAAGATAGAGCGCAGCTGCCTCTCTCAAGGGTAGTCACACTTAATGTGCCATCTGATGTCTGCCTTTGGGTTTTGACAACACAATAGCTCCTGGGGGCCTCCCTCTGCTAAGTGCAGAAACTTGTATCAAGCTCTTTGCTACCTCCAAGAACCCAGACAAAATGATGTTTCACTTAGGAAACGGAGAGTTTTGGGGACGCCTTGTTCTCTTTCCCTTTCTATTCTCACTTTCTGTTCTGCAGACACATCTGGGTGCCCTCGAAATTGGTCCGTCTTGCAGTCAGGAGTATAGAAGTCACTTGTCACAGGTCAGTTGTTGCAACTGAATTTAGCTCTGTGAGACTGCAGTCAGGCAGCCAGACTCAAACAGGCAAATGACAGGTATTTGATAGGTATTTAATAAGAAAGTATTTAATAAGAAAGTAGTAAAAGAAATCAGAGCCTTGATCTCTCATTCTCTCTGTGGCTGACATTTTCACATTTCCTACCATGTTCTGAATGGTCTTTGGTCTTTGTACACCATCAGACTGCTCAAGCATAGGTTTATGCCTATACCAAAGACACTCCTCTAATTGTTATATTTTCCAGCACTTTACTTCTCAAACACAACTTTTTTATGCAATGTTAGGAAGACATAGTTGAAAAAATAAAACAAAAAAACCCAACCAACCAAACACAGTTATTAAAACTTACACTATGTAGTACTGGAATATAGATCTTCCATGAATACGGCTGTGTCCCTGTACAGCAGCTTTCTTAGGCAGCTGCTATTCCTGCCCTATCAGTAAAATACCTTACTCCTATGACATAAACTCTTTTTCCTTTTTTAAATTGTATGTGTAAAAATGAAAAAAGGGTAACATTGATTATGCACATTTATAGTTTGCAAGACCTTTATAAATTCATGTTTTAACACATCTAATGTTTAATACATTCATAGGTAAATGATGTTTTGTGCAGCTACACGCAAATCGACGCAGAACATATATTCAGGTCACATCTTCAAATGATGGGTAAAGTAAGGAATTTTCTTAAATCGATAGGATATGGAGTTATTTAAAAATAAAAGATTTAAATAGGTCAAATATAATCAGTTTTCTTCATTAGACATGTATATCTTTGACTTATCAAAACTGAGCACAGCTCCCAGTTTCAGACTTGGAGGCATTATGGTACGTTACTCTGCTCTTCTTTCTAACATCCAGAAAAAAAAACATATATAGAAATAAAACCGAAATGTTTAAACTAAAAATCCTTAAAATGTGTGAATGAAATCCAGCTTCCACTGCAGCTTATTACTATTTTTCTGGCTATTAATCCTGCTAATGTGTATGCATTTGTGTATGATATACATGAAAACTTTTGCAGTACTGATATTCATTTGGTTATTGACAACTGTCTATCCTTAGTGTCCATTGATTTAGTTTTTCAGGAACAGCTTTTTAGTATTCTATATTCACAATAACATATCAGGGGATTGACTGTGGGTGGAACTTGTCTGCAGGGGAATAACACAGACATTGTCATGCAAAATTTCCATGTATAGAGACATAGTCATGCAAAATTTGGGGAGTACGTTAGGAAGCGATGAAGGAAGGTGGTACCACATCTTCATGCTTTTAAGGCAAAGTCTAATTTTTGGGAACACTCACTTAGCTAGGTATCCACTTCCACTTGGATTCACATATTCTGAAAATCCTGGCCTATAAGATTTTCAACAATTTGAAAAACACTTAGATATTGTTATTATTATTAAGTCAATATTCTTGAAATATTAAATGGTTTTAAAGAAGCTATATCCTACAAAAAATATGAAATGAGGCAATATCAGTTTGTGGCAGTTAACTTTGACTATAACATACTTTTTCTGCAATGTACTATATGTAGGTATAATATATGTAATAAGCAGAGTCATGATATACTGCAGTTGCCTCTGGGCCAGTTATTAGCTTGCTCAGCAATTGCAAGTATAAAAATGGTAGCAATTTGATCATTTCTGCGGGCATAAATCTGTAAAAAGGCTGCCTCTTGTAGTTCTACTTTTTTTGTTTGAGTTGTCATGGTAGTATTCTCAGTGGATCTTCTGTTTTCACTGAGATGCATTCAAGTCCATGTAGTCAGCACAAACTTGGAACTGATACATTAGTCTTTAAATAATTTGTGCTGAAAATTGAGGTTATCACTCCTAGTTGTTTTGGTTTTAAGCATTGGTTGCTGTCTATCAGCTAAACTAGTCCATGCACCAAGAAGTAAAACATTATGTTAATCATAGAGAGAGTACAGAAAGGAATGAATCAGCTCTTTGTAGTGGATGAAAATGCAGAATTGTGGAAATATTCTGCTGAATGGTCAAAAACTAAAAAGCTCTGCAGATTCATAATTCTTGAGTCCTTGTATCTTCTGATGGTAGCCCTTGTCATCTCAACCAAAAGGTTGTCTTTTGCTCATTTTATGTAATGCCCTTTCAAAACACATTTTGATACTGGGGAAATTAAAGACTTGTTTTCCATCTCACCTTTGCCCCTTTCTGTCTTCTTTTTGAAGAAGCCCATTAATTCTACATATTTTTTTTTCATACCTCATCTGTATCTTCACTTTTTTGAATGGCTGCCAAAACAGTAGTGGAATTTCTGGGTTTACCTTTACGCTCTTTGTCTTATTTCCAGATGGAAGTCTTTTTTCTTGTGGTTCACTTGCCAGGATTTGTCCTCAGGTGATAATAACTTTAATGTACTTTCTGCCAGTTTCTATTTCATCATGTTGCTTCTTGCACTTGAGGGTTCAGCAAATCTGACAAAACAGAAAAATACAAAAGGGAACAGACTTGCCACATCAGAAACCTTTGGTGACAGGGGGATGAGGGGAAAAGGAGCTTTCTTTTGTTTCTTAACAATAATAGTAATAATAAAACAGCAAAGATGAAGGAATTTCTTTTTTTGCAATCTCAAGTCTTAGTTGGTTTTCAACAAAAAAACAGGGGCAGGAAAGGTGATCAAAGCAAAATTGATCCTATTTTTGTTTTCTCCAGATGTCATTACTCTCTGATGCCTTGACATTTCTTAAAGCGCCTCAGAAGGGACAGCTATATGATTCTTTTGTTCTCAGATACGTTTCTGAGTTAGGTCAATGTTCACTCAATATCAGACTGGGAAGGCTGAGCCAAGGAGGTTAGTAAGCATTTTGTGAATTGCACATAAAACAGAGGGGGAGCTTTGCATTTTCAAACCCTTTATCATATCCTTGTCCTGGAAACAACGGTTCAACAAATTGAACTATTTGTTGAAGTACTCTAATTTTTAGCTGATTTATGCTTGGTTTTGGCTAATCCATCTGTTTGGAAGGGTATCTGGAATCTGTTCTGTATAAGGGATTCAAGGGCTTCTGCTGCTTGTGGCCACCATGGAGGTGTGGCATCAAGCCCAGTCCCATTGTTGGAAAACTGAGTGACTTCCTGGATCCATGAGCCTGTGTATATTGATAGCATTTCCATCTTTTCAAGCTTAGCAGTTCTTCCTGTTACTGAAGAAAGATTTGCAGTGGGCAGTAAGGACTTGGTCAAAGTGGGTCAGTTTGTATCAGTCCATTCAATCTATGAGAAACTTAATCTAAAGGAAGAGCTTTACTCTTGGGGTGACAAACATACTGCCTTGGAGGTACAAAGCAGTTACTTGGTCAGCAATACTTTTTCAGCCTTTCCATCAATAATCGATGGTCACTCCAGCAGTTTGAGCTGATCTCATTGCTGGGATGTTTGTGTGGAGTTGGACAGCACAGTTTAACTAGGTCTTGTATTACTAACTTCTTTTAAAGTCGGAATAAGAGGAGAAAATACTGAAAATGTAAGAACAAAGCAATGACACAAAGTCATTAAAAATAGCTAAAATTTCTTAGGCAATATTTTTCTTCAGGGATATCTGAAAATCTGAAGTTCAATAATAAGCCATACCAGTAGGGAGGAAAATAAAAATTTTGTGGACTGCAATTCAGCCGGTGCTTCACTATGTTCCCTAAACACACTGAAATAGCCCTTATTAGTGGGGCTTGGCATTACCAGCAGGACTTTGAATGCTTAAGTCAAGCTAAAAGTTAAGTACTGTGCTGAACTGGGAGTGAAGAAGTAGCCTAACCTGCAATTAGACTAATGGATTAGAAGGCTTCTTTTTATTTTTTTTTTTCAGTTTGTGCTATTGTCTTTTATATTTCTATGCAAAAGTAAAGAGATAGAAGAAAAGTCCTCAAAATTATATCTAATATGTAAACAGGATTTTAAAAAAAATCACAAAAAATC
>JAOXNG010000001.1:213121537-213131597 GCA_028566535.1 Scolopax minor
GGTGCAGCCCAGGGTAAGGTTGACTTTCTGGGCTGCTGGTGCACATTGCCAGCTCATGTTCAGATTCTCATCCACCAATGTCCCAAAGTCCTTCTCCTCTGGACTTGCCTTAATCTCTGCGCAGCCTGTATTCGTGTTTGGGATTGCCCAACCCAGGTACAAGACCTTGCACTTGGCCTGATTGAACTGCATGAGGTTTGCAAGAGAGCCCCTCTCAAGCAGAATAATACAATAATAATACAAGTTTAATGTTTAAGTGGGGTATATTCCTTAAAAGGGATGCTTGAATGTAGCCAGATTAAGGTATAACAAGATACAAAGAGTAGAAATAGGATTTTTTTTTTTCCTCACATTTTTAAATTGTGAGGGAAATCCATCCCAAAAACTACAAGAAAATGGCACATCTACATTTCCACCATATATTGATCTAAAGAAAATGGCATCATCCTAAAGGGACATTCTGTCTTTTCAGTCAAGCCTGGTGGTATTACATGACTTCATGAGAAGAGGCTTTGCGAATCTCAGCAGCCTGTGACATTCTTTCAGGGTACTATAATCTGTAAAATTATGGAAAAGTGGCAGTTTTAGCATGCAAGTCACCTACAGAGCACCCAATCTCTCAGGCAGGATTTCAGTGAGAAACCTGAGATTAAAAATGGTTGGCAAGCCCTATAGTTAAATGTTAAATACTTGTAATTTTGTAACAGTACATCTCCATTGAGAAATGCATTTTATCTTACATGAGGCAAAACCTTGTAAAGTGCCTGATTTGCCCTGAATCCTGGATAGCTTCACTTGAATCACTAATGTTCCTTATCATTTGAAATAACTTCCTGTGAGTGCAGTCATTCTGCAGTGATTCGGGGTTTGAAGGAAGCTGTCGGCAAGCAATATATTTGGAATTATTTTGTTAATTTTATTCATAACGTAGTGATTCTGGGCCATGAAGGACACTCTGGTAAATCAATTAAAACTTTTCCAGAGGACATTAGAAATTTACTGCTACTGAGATAAAAATCAAAACCATCTTTGCTACATCACAGTCCAATTTAACTTTGTTGCAGATATTCAAAATCAAGTATAAGTTTTTAAGTTCTTCCTAAATACTGTTAAATATACATTCATTAAGTGAATGCATTTGGCAAAATAGTTTTGATCCTGCAAATCCCTAACAGAATCAGTAAGTTAAGTTGCTGTATTTTATAGACCACAGCTCTCCTCCTGGTAATTTAGGTGCTGAAAGAGGATCAGTGATGCTTTTGGTACTTCTGTTATACGTGAGAACCCTTCCTAAAACTCTAAACATTTCGTCTCTATTTCATATTCATTCCTCTCCTTGGAGAGTTTCGCTGTAGCACCAGTAAATCTTGGTCTCCTCTGCTCTTGCCAAGCAGAGTTAAGTGCTCTTTGGCACTGATTCCATTATTTCTGGGCTGCTGTATATAATGCTGAATGTAATTGATTAGTTCCTGAAAGCAGGTGTTTGGTTCTTTGGAATTTATCTTCTGATAAACCTCTTGAGTAAGTAGTGAATTCTATTAATTTCCCTATTTCACGTTTAGTTCCACATTCACATATTTTTGTTGTCTTCATCCAAGTTGTAATTTTTAGTCCGTTTGTTTCTGTGATCTTGAGGCTGGTTATAAAAGTCTCCATGCAGGAATAAATGTTACACTCAACTTGCAGGTACTTCAAGCTGTAAAAGGCTAACAGAATCAGATCCTGGATAACTCCTTTGTGAAGTTGGTGTGCCATGATTTTAAAAGTAAAATTCACTCCCTGGGTGATTCAGCCTTCACTTCGGAAGAGAAAGGAAGGACAGAATGTCTGTGGTTGTGCTTTACTTTTGTTTTCCCTTCTCTGGAAGGAGTTTTTGCTTTGTGCACATCAAGGCTGAACCGTACACTTGTAGCGTGCAGCCAGGTCAAACAAGATGCCTAAAAACTGGTTCCATGCCTTTTTCCTAGTCCATGTTTGAGTTTATGCGCATGCATCTGTATGTGCATGTTTGTATCTGTATAGAGCTTTGTATCTATACATATGTACACACTCGTCTTGTTTCTGTAGAATGTTAAAACCCAGTTGCAGTGAAAAAATATTTATATATATATATAAATAGATATAAATATTATATAAATCTATTAAGTAGTCTACACTCGTGACTAACGCCATAAATCAATATATTTTCAGGTAAATACCTTGACAGGTATTTGAGATTACTTTCCTGTTCTTTTTGTTCTGTACCTTTTCTTGAGATTTACAGTTTTATAAAAAATCTGCACCCATCTGCAGTTAATGAAGTTAAATTATTGTTAATGTTTAAGAAAAAAGGGTAATTCTCAAATCAATGAGACTGTTTACCATTGTTAAGAAGTCTGTGGTTAACATAAGCATTTTGTGTTACAGTTTTTTTCTCCTGGATTTTTAATTTCTGGGTATTTAGCTAATATGATTTAAAAATGAGATACAAAATATGAAAGCAGAATATTAATTTGTTGAAATAGTTCTAAATTATTTTTGCTTATTACAGCTTTCATGAACCTGCTGATTAAATGCATGCACACTCTACAAATCCTACGATGCAGAAAAAAAAACCCTTAATATTGAGTAGAATCATATTAGCTTATATTTTGACTCTATTGAAGGAAATCAGTGTTTTACCATTAACTTCATTTATGCAGGGACTTTCACTCAGAAATTTTAAGATCTGATAGATGTAGAAGAATGTTTAAATTGGAAGATGTAACCTGGTTTGGTAATTTCATAGTATAAAGTAAGTCAGCTTAGCTCCTGGATTTTCAGTAGCATCCATCCCACTAGTACCATCCCACCACCATTTTCAGTAGCACTCCATCACATAGCATAACATTCAGCAGCATAACTCCATTTTTGCAGTCTATGTATCTATTAATTTAGATTGCAGTGGCAAAATTTTTCAAATATTTCATGTTTTTGTAAAATTGTTATAAATTTTATATTTTTTAAAAAGTCTACATATCAGATGTCAGAGCTTTGAAGATAACAGGCTTACAGAAAGACCATATGGAATGTATTTCTATTTTTGTTCTTGATTCTAGAGTTTCTATATCCAGAGTTAAGAACACACCAGAAACTGGCATTGCCTGGATTGGTTGAAGTTGTTATTTTCTTAAGAGATGTGCTTTGACACAGATTTTGGGGAAAGTTCTGAAGCATGGTGGAGATCAGAGCAGAGATCGGAGCAGAAATCCATGTAATAAACGAATGCTCTGGTCCATTCATTTTCAAAAGGCTGTGAATATGTGCTGAAGTGGTACATCCTAAAACAGGATTTAGGCCTAAATATCTGTTCAAAGGTAGAGCACTGGTGTATGACTCTTTACATCAATTTTTTTTGTGAGTCAGTAGAGATGTGAAAAAGGGACTTCTGTGTGAGTTTTAGTATGGCATTTGGCATTCTAGAATGAGACAGATGGAGCCACCCTGTCTAGCAATAGGAAGGTTATCACCTCAAAATTTAATGTGCAATAACATTTAGTTGAATAGTATCTTCACTAGAAATTCAGATGTACCATAATTATCCCTCATTCTCTATAGACCTTTTCCCATTGACATTTCTGTGTCCTTCACTGGATCTGATATTGGGCAAAAAAGTTACTATTACGCTAATTATCAGTACAGGTGAAACTTCACCAAACAGTAAAGTAGATGCTTTTTTGCCATTCCCCCTGGCAGCCTGTGGATCCACACAGAAGTGTTATATTTTCCTTAGGTCTAAATTATTTGTTGTTTAAATAATGTCACAGCTAAGAAAATTTAAAATAGGAAATTATTCCTACAGATTAAGAAACAACTCAAAAGCCCAAGACCTAAAATAAAGCTACCGTCTTTGAAAGGCATTATTTACCTTTAAATTAAATGGCTTTATATGTGGTTGCAGTATATATGTAGGAAAAGGTCTTGAGGATTTTTTGAGGCAATTTTCTTCTGTTCTTGATAGCTGCAGCCTGCAAGCAAAGCTGCTTTTGACTTCTGTTTTATGTCTCTGAATTGTTTGCTGAAAAGTCACTCTTTAGATGTTCAAAGAGGCTCCCTATCTTTTATATTTTCTGTTTAATAGCAAGCAAATGACTTTTTCTCCTTTTTAATCTTACAGTTTGTAATTCAGTGGTAAATATGACAAAAAGTTCTGTGTGTTCTGTGATCTTGAGGCCTCATAGAATGCCAGAGAATTATTGTTTTGACAACTAAATTATCATTTAATCTTTCTTACCATTGTGTGTCAAGGTAGACCTATTTCTTACAGTTGTGAAAGGAAACTTTTGAAAACATGAAATGAATTTAAACTAATTCAGCATTACCTTCTTGAGGCCTCAAACAGTCTGATGCTTAGCATATCTGAGAGATGCAGTATGTTCTATTCATGTATACATGTTGGGGCTGCTTCCCTTTGTATTATTAAGACACAAAATACTAACATTTTGAACTACAATAAAACTGCTACAGAGAGTGTTCTAGAATTTAGGGCTGTCTGCCTGGAAGGGTGAGCTCTTAACTCTGACCTACAATCCACAGGTGTCTGCAAAAAGCAGTAATAATCCACTGACAACTCCACTTACTTTTAAAATAGTAATACATACCCTGTGGTATTGCTGTGAACTTCACCACCTCCTTATTTTGAATTTACTTAAATTTAATAATGTAGATTATAGTAGTGATTCCTTAACAGTAAAGCAAGCAATTGAGAGTTCTCAGTCAAATTAAAGCTAGGAATAAATATACATTGTTAGTTTCAAAATTATCATATACTTGTTTTAGTGTTTTCTGGTTAGGAACTAATATGCTGTGCTCATTATTTATAAAATATTTATGTACCTATGCAAGTAGCTTCATGGTCTGATGTTGAATACAACATTGCAGAGTAGAAACAGTTAAAACAAGGAGTTATGAAAGTTCCAAAAATAATGAAATTCAATATAATATGGATAGTCTATAAAACTGTTAATGTTGTAAGTAAAACCATTGTCAACAAGGACAATGTTAGTGCTTGTGGTAGGGGGAAAGTTCATCTTGTCTGAGAGGTGTGAGTCATGTCATACACTTGTAGAGAATTTGGTAGCAGAGTAAATGTTCATGAACTAGACTATGTGCCTTTTTGTTCTCTTTCTGCTGGCTTCAAGTGCTTTCACTGTGTCTGGCTTTTAAGTTGTGCTTTTGGTGGAAAAGCAACTAGACTGCCTGACTCGCTGCAAGTAAAACAATTTCACATATATTTGTGGATGGAAAGTCTGTTGTGCTCAAGTCCTTTAAAAAGAAGAATAATAAAAAAAAAAAATCTTCTTCCTCTTTTTTCCCCCAAAGCTATTCAAGTTTTATCCCAGCTATGTCAATCTGTCACTGCAGCTGTCAGCGTGATGCCTTTTCTTCAAAGCACAGAGATGGCTCAGCTGAAAGCACTGCTTCTTGTCAAGGGCAGGAAAAAGGTCTATGCAGGACCTCTATAAGTAGTTATAAGGCTGAGAGCCCACATGGTACATTGTCCCCACAATATAATACTTAATGTATAGGTAAGGATTAGGGCAGAAAGGAGAGTGTATGAGAAAAGGGGAAAACAGAATCACTCCACTACACTCGGTAAATTCCCTCTTTTGGTGATTGATTTGGATTTATTTTGCAGTTGCAGAATTGTCAATATGTTCATGAAGGCTCTTCCCATCTTTAAAATCTGATTGCAGTGTCTAGGAGCCCTCTCTATGCTACCTGGTTTAAGAAAGGGCTGTCTCTTTCATGAATTACTACTGATTTGAATTCATGCTGCAAGTTAGGCAATTAGACATGTAAAATTTTAAAACTCCCAGCATATATGTTATTTAGTTCTTGCCATCCTTCATCTCTCTTAAAACTTTGACTGCAGTAAGCCAGTTTTGCTAGAGCTGTTTTATAGCTGGGAAAAGCTAGGTAAAGAGTAATTAAATGTCTTGTTCAAGACTGCAGAGCAGGTCAAAGGGCAGAGATAGTAATAAAGTCATTATCTTTGTCTTCCAGAAAGCCATTTCTTGTTCTCCTGCAGTCTCAACCTTAGATAGTGTATAAATTTGGGGGTATATAGAGTGTGACAAATAAGAGCCAGTGTTGGCTCAAAGGCATAGTACAGTAGGCAGAGATTCTTAAGAGACTCTAGCTTTTTTGTGTGTTAGCTTTTGTTAATTTATGCAAAATTGGAAGTATTCTTGATGAGCTGATGAACTGTTATTACAAATTTATCAGTGTTCTCTATAAGAAGTGTGCAGATATCTGAACATCATTTTTTAGAATTTGGTGAATCAGTGCATATGACATGGTTTTGTCAGAATAGATATAGGCACATCATCCTGGAAGGTAAAATCCTTCTCATTCCCTGTTGCTGCTGATCTTCTCTTGACCTACCCCTTGAGTAACTTCTCTGGGATTACAGCACAATTTTGATGCTATTGTATACTTTATGGAGACCACTATATTTAGGGCTGTCTCCAGTGGTTGCAAACTGTCTTCTCAACTCTGCATGATTAAAGCCTCTGACTTTTCTTTAAAGCATGAGATGCAAACAGGACACAACTAATAAAATCAGCTCTATTTCCTGCACTTATATGCAATGTTGTAGCTCAGGATGTCAGTGTTCTTCAAATTACCATATCTTAGAGAGACTGAAGCAAAATGCTTGTAATAAATCTGTTTTCCCAGTTAAAAAAAAAGAAAAAAGAAATCCCCAAATCACCACACAGACTCACTGTCCCACACATGCACACACACATATGCATGCACAGACAGGAACAGGAGGAACAGTAACAGGAAATGCACTGATGATCTTAGTTGTGAGTGAATGGTTATAGTCACTATATCCATCTGAAACTACTGCTCTGTGAATTTTTTTGTGCTCATCTGTCTGATCAGCATGAATACCTCAGTAGCAGCAAACCATCAGTTTGATAGTTGAAGTTCAACTCTTCCAATCAGTAAAGAATACAGTAAGTGCTGTGTTAAGATTAACCCTGAAAGGTATCTGTGCTTGAAAGCTGATTCTTTACAGGCTCTGTAGGAAGGCTAGGAACACTATTCAAAGGAGCAACTTAAATGCTCAGACTTTTGCTGTGGAAAAGGTGATGGACCAAGTGAGAACCTGGGGGTTAGAATTAGGTAGGAAGCTACGAAATGGAAGCATCCTGGTGGGTGTCTCCAGGAAGCCTAGTCAAGGCTCATAAAGGACAGAGGAAATTACAAAGAGGCAGATCACTTTACAAAGGGTATATTGTGCCTTGCCAACCTGACAGCTTTCTGTGATAGGATGACAAGCTCTGTGGAAGAGGGGAAATCAGTAGGTGTCATTTGCCTTGATTATAGCAAGGCTTTCAGCACACATTCTCAGCCTTGTAGTCAAATGACCGAGATGGCGAATGGTTGGATGTCCTAGAAGATGAGTGGGAGACCCGCTAGACTGCTAGAACCAAAGAGTAATGGTCAGCAATTCAAAGTCCAGTAACTCTTGGCAAATTACTTTTGGGATTTCTACAGAGTTGATACTGGCACTAATGCTGTTTGTCATCTTCGTTAATAACCAGAATTATTAGATAGAGAGAGCAGACTGGGCAGAGCAGATGACATATCAGACAGTTGCTGTTCAGAGGGATCTCAATAGACAGGAGAAATGGGCTGAGAGGAACTTCATGAGGTTCAGTGGCAACAGGCAGGAGTTTTTGCACCTGGACAGAATAAAAACTGCAGCACTCCCAGCCAGGCACAGCAGGAGCTTTGCAATGTGGAGAACAAGTTGCACCTGAGTCAGCCACGTGTCCTTTCAATGATGAAGGCTAATAGAAAACTGGGTTGCACCAATAACAGCGTAAGCAGCAGCTTGAGGGACATTTCCTCATCAGCTGTGAGACTGCATCAGGTCTACTGTGTCTACTTCTAGATACCCCAGTATGCTAAAGTGTGTTGGGTGGAAGATAACCAAGATGGTGATGCACAAACCAGTGTGGGGTCTGGTGCACAGAACATAGAAGAAAAGGCTGGGAGAGCTCAGTTTGTTCAGCCTGGAGAAGAAGAGGCTTTGGGAAGTATCTAACTGCTGTCTTCAGCCATCTAAGGGGTGCTTAGAGAGCAAAGTCACACTCAGAGATGCAGAGAAGTACAAGGTGACACACACAAGTTGCATTAAGGGAAATTCTGATTAGATGTAACAGAAAACTTTCCTCAGTGAGGGTGGTACAGCACCGTAACAGGGTTCCAGTGAGGCTGTGAAAGTCCTTCTGAAAATAAATACAAATTACAGTATGAAGGACATGAAGGTTCTGCTTGTGCTTGTTTGAGAAAGTAAAGGAGTAGATGAGATTTCAAAAGAAATTCCAGGTCCCCTATATGTTCTTTTTGATAGTGTTCCCACAATTATAGTTTCTGATTGAGAAATCTCTGTAGCTTTACTTCAGGAAAATTGGATACAGGTATAAGTCTTTTTTCCCCATGAGTTAGAAGTGATTGGTGGAAATAGGAGAGTGCTTTGGAAAATGACTACTGAAAAATGTTTTTTATTTTAGTAGAATTTTTTTTTAAAGCAGTGGAAAGATGCTTTCATTCTGAAGATTGCGAAATTTATATTTGGTGGTAGACATTCTCATAATATATAAAAAATAAAAGAAAGTAAAATCAATGAAAGGCAAGATTTGCTAGAGACAATAGAATACTGTAAAAAAAATTTTTTTTCTTCCTGTAACAAAGGTAGCAGTCTTTAAGTGCATGAAGCTAAACATTTATGTAATTAAAAGCTATGAATCTAAAAAGGAACCTTCAGTGATAATACAGTTATAAATAATTCCATATGCCGAAATCTGAAAATATTATAATCAAATGGCCTTCAGTTTTTATATGTCACTCCAAAGTGTCCAGTATTATAGGGCAAAGTGGGAATAATTGGGTATGAGGGTATAATATCTTTTCAGATACCAAGCATTTTAATATTACACTGTATCTTACTATGATAACTATGGTAACTGATACTTGCAATGAAATATATGCACAATTGCATGCATTTCATTTTTGTTTTTTTTATACACAATTTTATAGAAATAAGGCATTGATCATCAGCAGCTGTTGTGCAGTAGCATCCAATTTCTCTGAACACAGAATTATCTTGCAATCACTACACCAAAATTGGCAAGAAGCTGTGATATTCTTAAAGCATTCAAATTGCTGCACTGATGTTGCATTCTTAATTCAGATTATGTTACTTAGGTTTTGAAATCCTGCAGTGAATATTTTACGATAGAAAAATGATCAGTGTTTTCAGTAGTGCTGCAGTCATCCCTGCTATGCACAAAGAGACTCTGCAATCTATAGAACTTTGAAGGACAGACAGTCAGTCATTGGCTACTACACAGTGTAGATAAATGAGCTACTACACTAAGCATTAGTATGTTCATCAGCCCAAAACAATGCTTGAAGAGTCTTTGCTGACCAAGCAGTCAGGCAGAGAAGGGGTACCCTCCACCACTTTTTGTACTACACTGTCTACATGTTGATCCTTCTCCTCCTGAGTCCTTGAGTGATTATCAGTCCCATCTCAGCAGTCCTGCCTCAGTCTGGTATTGTATTTATGGTGCATGGCTCTGCTCCACACTTTCTCACAGCTCTGTAGTTTTCTCCAGAATCTGAGACACATCTGAGCCACAAAGATGGGAAGGAACACCTCTGCTATGAAGATAGGCTGAGAGAGCTGGGGTTAAAGCCTGGAGCAGAGCAGGATCCAGGGAGAGTGGAGCCAATACTTCCAGTACCTAAAGGGGGCCTACAGAAAAGGTGGAGAAGGACTCTATATCAGGGAGTATAGTGAGAGGATGAGGGTGACAGTTTCAAACTGGAAGAGCAGAGATTTAGATTAGATATTAGGAAGAAATGCTTTCCTGTGAGGGTGGTGAGATGCAGGAACAAGTCACCCAGGGAAGTTGTGGATGCCCCATCCCTCGAAGTGTTCCAGGCCAGGCTGGATGGGGCTTTGAGCAACCTGCTCTAGGGGGAGGTGTCCCTGCCCAGGCCAGGGCAGTTGGAACCT
>JAOXNG010000001.1:213145362-213160175 GCA_028566535.1 Scolopax minor
GGGCTACAGGGGCTCCTCCACCTACCCTTGTGCCTCTGCTTATGTGTGTGTGCAGCTTTGATGGGCTGATGGCTCCTGTGATGAGCCTGGGAGCAGCCAGGCAGGGTGTTAGTTGAGCTCCTTCACCAGCTGGTGACTCTGTGTGTTCCTTTCTGGGGGCAGAGGACCTTTTATCACATTCTCTAACACTCCAGATCCCAAATATGGGGCAAGGCAGGAAAAAATTTAGTCATGAAAAATAACACGTCTGTGGAGCAGGCAGGTTGGAGCACAAACAGTGTAGTAAAACCCAGGAAGGCCTCTTCAATGGCCTTGTGGATATTAGGGAATTTGATGTCCAAGAGACATGTTATACACAAATCTACCGATGGTGGTTACTGACCACTAACTTTATTACATGTTGGTGAGATAAGAACCAGAATGTTTTCCAAATCTCTGCTGCCAGATAGTTTACAGTTTAGATGTGAAAATTGTAGGTTCCATTATGTCAGGAAGCTTATGGAGAACATAGTAAAGATACTTCCAATAATTGGTAAATTATGCTCTACTTCTGAAAAGAGCCAATGCAACACTTGACATTTTAAAGTGGGATTACATAACATGCCAAACATTTTCAAAGTATTTCTGTGTTGCAGTTGTGCATTTTAGTGTATTAAAGCTATTCTTTGAGTAGTTTTTCTACCACAGGTTTTTATCAACACTGCTTTCTTAATCTGAGGGAACTTATTGTGCAGTGCAAGCTTTTTGAGCTTGCTTTAAAGAGCATTATGCGTCAGCATTTTTCTCAAGCTTTCTTTTGGCTTTTTCCTTAGTGCTTAAGTAAAGCATCTCTGCTGTTGATAGCCTTAAAAGCATCATCTTCTTTTTTTTTTGTCTTAGAATACTGAGGCACAGCACAGAAATTATTTCAAAAGTAACATTCAGGTTCACCTTTCAAGATCCCATCTTTGTATTGAAAATGCAGCTGAAGGTGCATAAAAGTGATTTTTCCCTCTCTCCTTAGATTAAGTTGAAAAAAATTTTATGAAAAACTGAAATTTTTCTCAAACTGATGCAAAGCAGTATCTCCTACCAAGAAAGCTGAGAAGCATTTGGAACAATTTGCTGAATTTTGGCTAGGCTTAGATTGTGACTGGCAATCAGTTGTGCTGTTTTAGCTGCTTCTCAGGGTGTGCACTGTTAATCCCTGTGAACAACAGTTACATCCATTTTCTTTCCCTGAGCTTGTGAGGAGGAGCAGAAAACCACTTTGATTTTGTCTCAGCCATTCAGATTGTCGTGTTTTGGGGTTTTTTTTCTTCTTTTTTTCTTTCTGCAGCAAAATTAATTGGGCATGAGGGAGCTGTTCTGCTATGCTTTTAGTTGTAGAGGACTGTGGCTCTCTGCCCATATATACACTAAAGAATCTTCCAAGATTTTAAGAGAAATAGTGAACCTTTCTGCTGCTATAAAAATACTTGTGAAGTGTCTATTGCGTAAAAAGCTTGTCCTGAGGAATACATTAATATTTGTTTATAAGTGTAGATATGCTTTATTTATGTGAATATTCCGTGTTACTCATTTTTATTATTTGTGCAAGCATTTTCTTTGCCTTTTCAGGCCTCCTCCTTCCTGCAGGTTTAAATGCATCCAAAGATGAATAAATGTAACATCCATTACATTGATAAAAGCCCAGTGACACCAGTGGGATTGTACCAGTGTTACTGACAGTACAGTTTAGCCTTCAGTAGTTGTGCAAGAGTTAACACACGAGAAGATAAGAAGCCACATTGTGGTTTGTTCAAAGGCAAAGGGGTAAGAGAGCAGGGAGGGGAGTATTAACTCTCAAAGGTAAACAAAGCTACCGAGGAACATTTTTAGTCTCAAAAATAGGAGTCAGAGTACATTGTAAATTAAAAAATTGCAAGAGATTAGATTATGTTGGTTGTATATTTATTTATTGAGGAAATGGGGCCTTCTCATTATGTATATTATACATATTTCATTATATGATTGCTACATAAATATGTCATGGATGTCAAAGAATGCAATAAATTATTGCTGTTCTTTCCTTGCCATTTCATTGCCTAAAATTTTGCCATTAAGGATGCTATTGATTTCTTCCTAAAACCGAGAGAAAATTTTATCTTAAGTGTTTAAATGAATCAGACTTAACCCACAATTTATGTATTAATTATTTGCCTTTTAAACACTCTAACTGGAGCTACTAACTCTTTAGATAAAATTATGCAAATTGCATTATTAAACATTACTAAAATAAGGTTGTAAGTCCCAATTTACAAGTATTTCATAATCTTTGTTGATGAAATAAGGTCAATCAAGCAACAGCAATTTTCCATTTTTATGTATCTTGTATATGGAATGAAATCCTACACAGAAAAATGATTTCTAGAAATGTATGAACTGTTCAGGCTCTTGAAAAGTTTGATGGATTTTCTTCTAAAACCAAAATGGGCCACAGATATAGGAACCTGACAAACTGAGAGTTTATGATAACTGTTATGTTAAGGTCCCAATGATGGCAGAAGCACAGAAGAAAATGGAAGGCAGAGTGACTGCAAACTTCTGAAGCCATACAGTAAATGACCTGAATTGCACAAGAAATAATCCAGGGTTGCAGAAAGAAATAACTGCATCCAGGCTTCTGGAATGCACTGTTTCAAATTCCTGCACTGATGTATATTATAAATTTAAGATACAGAAATGCAAGGAATTTTACAAAATTATTTTTTTAGGCTGCAAATCCTAAAAGTCTAAAGTGGGAACTTAGTGGAAAGAGACAGCTTCATCAAATAGCAATTTCATCCAAAGACTAAGGCATACCCTCTCTTGATTCCTCTCTACAGTGCCTGTGGGAAAAAAGCCTAGATGGCTGCTTAAATTAGATTTCTACCTATTAAATAGGTAATATGATGGCATCTGAATTCCTCTTAGTGTAAGAGAGAGGGTTGTAGGTACAAAAGCTGAAATTTGCATTTTTTCGCCTGAAGAGAATTCACACACAGATGTAATTTCATCTCTATTTATTGTGAACCCCGATTGAAATCATGATGTGTGCTTTGATCTACTTTGTTTATGCTTAAGAAACTGGGAATTTTGTGATGTGTCTGCTTTCCCATACAAACATACGGGCACTTTCTTCTGCGGTGTATATGCCAACATCAGAATATGGGAAAAACAAAGAGAAGACAAAGGAAAATTTGATAACTTACATTGTAGAGAACAGAGTGTTATCACTTAACATATAAACCACATAAAATAGTTAGAATACCTAGGATAAGAGTATCAAGTTATGTGTTTTTCATACTGTACAAAGTGTCAGATCTATGGAGACAAAACAGCTAAAAAAATCTAAATTGTTGCTGAATAGGGGAAAAGGTTGTGAGAGCAGTAAGTAGCAGAATCCAGAAGAGAATCCTTCCTTTGAACAAGATTTTGAAATTGTGGTTAAGCAGGTGAAGCTCATTAGTGAAAGGAACCAAGGTACATGGAGTGTATGAGCAACTCAGTAGAAGCTATGGGAGGATAATATTGTTTTTATAGTTTAGTTGGAAAAGATGAAAAGGTGGAAAGCTGATCATGAATAATCCTTTGGATGAAGTGGGACTATATAAAGTATGTTTAGTTCAGTATGTATGTGTGTGCATCTGTGTGGATGAGAAAAGGAAAAGAAACAAGTGAAAAACATGAAAAGAATGAAAACCAGAGAAAGCAGTGGAGGCTGAGGTGGAGACATGAGAAGTTGTGATTAGAGCTTGGGGATGGTGATTCATAAAGGATAGAGAAAATGTGATTGTGTTCTGAACAAGATTTGAGAAATGAGGTAGGATAAGATAAAATTAGGGATTTGGGAATCAACCAGAGATGAGTGATAATGGTTACTTGCTAAATGGATGTTTTCTCTGAGAGAATTAAAACAAAAAAACCCCAGGGTAACAGTGAAGGAGGAAGAAGAGAGGAATGGTACACAAACAGTGATGAAGGATGACTAAAAACTAAGACTTGGAGAAGGATATAGGAAAGATCTAAGAGGAAACGAATGACCAAAAAAAGCACCCTTTGAGCAGAATACAAATTGTTCATGACTGTGCTTTAGATATTAACAGATGTTGACCAGGAGCTGGATTTGGATTCTTGGAGCTCTGTTAATTATGTGTGAAAGGTTATATCTTCCCTAAAGGCTATACAATGACTGAGGGTCCAGTGCACTGTAGGCAAACGTGCAAGGATCCACAAGTCAGCAGCACATATACTGTAACAACTATTCCTCAGAAATTAAAAATTTCTTTCCAAACCATATGGTCTTCCACTCTTCATTCTTCACACCAGAACAGTCATATTATGACATGAAAGTTTTTGGTTATGATAAATTTTCGTTCAAAGAGCTTAACATACTGTCCTTGTTTCCCAAAGGAGATACGGGTGAAAAGAAGGAAGTGGGCTTAGTTATGCACTGTGATTGAATAGAGATGTGGGACCTCTTGTATAAAAAAAACCCTAAAATGCACTCACTTACATAAAGAAGAGTAGCATGAAAAACTTTCTGTCAGCCTCTTTAGGACAGCTTGAAAACACAAAATCATAATATTTGAAATCAGAGAACACAGGAGACTGTTTTCTGTGTATTTATATGTAGTGAGAAACTTTTAATGATCTCAGAATGATCAAAAGGACATCAGCAGGTTTCCTTTGACAATTATTGAAGAAATAATCTACATCTGGAGATGGCAATGGGCTAAATAAAGATCACTCTTTGGTCTTGCTGATAAAACAAAAATCATGACAGGCTATTTAAATCTTATACTCATTAAATTACCCAAATGACCTTGATGGTTCTGAAATGTAAAATGGACCATCTTAATTATGCAGCAAATTGGAAATTTTTAAAGAACAAATACATCCTAGGGCTACTTGTACAACAAGAATTTGGCAATACTGTATTCTGGTCAGGTTTGGGTAGCAACTGTTGAAACCATACAACCAAACAAATAACATTGGAATGTTGAGTGAAGATCAGTGGCAGGATTGCTATCTTCCTATGCATATGATCATAAAAGTAGACGAAGCATTCTTCTTTCTTGAAGACAGCAGAAAACCAATATCCAATTACATGTAATTAAAATGGAGTTTGTTTGAAATAAAAATTTACTGATGTAATTTTTAGGCAAAGCAATCTCTTCTTGAAAATAAAACTAAGCATAAAAAACAGTTCTACTGACGTAAATTTTATTGGAAAGAATAGGTATAGTGGTTTTGAAAAATTACAGTTGTATAAAGTGTGTTTTGATGCTGCTGTTGCTAGTTCTTTTCATTAAAATTCATATGATGACATCTTTATCTTATTGAGGGGGTGGATGCAGTTGTAGAAGTGTAGAAGTAAAGCAAGAAAGAAATTGGCAATGTTTACTTGTTTGAGTATAAACAGGTCTATCAAATCAAATAATTTCATAAATAAAAAGAGAGTATCAAATTATTATGATGAAAAAAATCTTTATAGAAATCTTAAAAAAGAGAAAGAGTATATGAAAATGAAAAACCTAACAGAATATTTTTCTCAAGAATTTTGGGAATCTATTATATTTTGTAGAACTCATTTTCGTTAAGGGACTACATCATCTGTTTATGCCATCCTTAAACTGCAATAAATGAGAGAAACTTCCTGGAAAGTAAAATTTGGACATGAACAAACAAAACTGAGTTTTTCAGGTTGTTGGTGGTCTGTTTCTTGTTTTTCATAAAATGGTAGATGAAAAACTCTTTTTACCTTTTCCTTATTTCTCATCCTTCTGAAAAAAAACTGTCATCTGAATGTGACTAGTGCTTTCTTCTTAGAAAGTTAAGTGAACTCTGGTAGTGATTAGAGCTTCACCAGGAAATATCTCTTGAGCACTGGAATCTAAGAAAGAGAATCTCTTTCTTAAAGACATTTCCTTGTCATAAGTCTGGGAGAATCCTCCAGTATAATAGGTGAAGATATAAATTAATATATTGCAATATATTGCAACTCAATTTGCAAGTAGTTGCTTTAAACATTGGGACTTAGATGAATTATGGTAACTTATTCTACAGGGGCTTTAAGTTCATCACAATCCATATCATTAGTATATGTAAGGTCAGGAGACTGAGAAGCCACCTTGCATCAGAAGTGTATGTCGGTGATGCTGTTTCTGAACAACAGAACAACAAAGGCCCTCAAAGTTATCTGGAGGTCTCATGAGGACCTGTTCTTCGTGTAGCACTTATATAATATTTAGGCCTGGTCATCAGTAACTTTTTTTTTTTCTGCTGAAAATAAAACATGTTCCTGAATAAGACATATTTTGATTCCAGACTCTGTGCCCTCAAAAAGGGATATGGTTGATTGTGTCCTCCAGTGGGTCTCATCTTGTACACGTTGTACCCACTTCTGCCAGAGTCCTCTGGTCCTGGTACTGTCACGGGTATTGAACATTCTTTCTGCAAAGTGGTGACATCAGTGTACAGTGTACAACAATGTATCTTGGCTTTGAGCTGTTGGAGGAGTGGAGAGGCTGAATTGTTCCTTGAAGACATCCTGACCAGTTGGGCTTGTGGGAGCAGGTGCTGGGTATCACAGCATGCATGTGCTGCCAGTTGCAGGTGCAGACAAGCCCAAAAAAAGCAATCAGAAAAGCTGCCAAACCAGAGATTTGGCCTTTCACTGGTGTATAATAGTGAAAGACATCCGGCATCCCTTAAGCAGAATTTTGTTACCAATCCATAGTTACAGGTAATGGAGAAAAAAGAGGTTTAAGGCAAGTAGTCACCAAATATTACACATTGTTTTTAGACTCCATCTGTACACAGTAAAAGAAAACCTCAGGGGCTCAATTCAGCTGACCTACCTGAGATATCTCGTGTAGGATGAACTTAATTACAACCTAGAAAAACCTGTTTCTTCTGAGTATACAAAGAGCTGGATGATGACCTCCCATTTCAGCATTATAAATATCAAAATTTAATTGAGTAAAAATATCTTGTTTTTTCAACCTTGCACTCCTGCAAGATAGGAAAGAATATTCCCAAACTGAAATATGGAAAGTTCTGGTAAATTCTTTGACTGTGAAGGAGAAAAGAAACCCATATGAAAAATGTCTAGAATTTTTCATATTTATCTAATATCCTACAGGCCATAGTAAATTTTGCTGTGTGGTCTTGCTGCAATCAGATATAAAAGCAGAATTCAGGAAACTCCCGTGAAGAGAGACGTAGGAATAGTTGCCCACAACTTGAAAGAAATGGAAGTTGTAGGTTCAGATGGCACCTTTAGGTGCTTTGTCAGGCCAGAGACTGTCAAGTTAGAATGGGCAAAACCAGAAATTATGTCTGTATGCTGCTAAATGAGAGGACCAACAAGCCAGTTCCAGTGCTGGAGCCATGATTCTCCTCCTGCTTAACTCTTGTCTCATTCCTTGGCTATTTGTTTCCAGCAGGATCCATACAGAAACAGCCAAGCACTGAGACTTGGCTGAAAATTGACTCTAATTTACCAGTGTAGGTGCAGCAAGAGTCTAAATGTGAAATAAAATGGTGTAGCAATGCATGGTACTGTATACATCATCGTTCCACCTGCCTCAGGTAGGTGCAATATCTTATTAGATCCTTTACGAAATAACTGTATTGGTCTTCTGAGTTACCAGCAGGAAAAACAAGGCAGTGAAATGCATATGTAGATATATATGCTTAAATAACAAAAGGAGTTGGATCAAGATCAGCTTTTTAATTCATATCATCCTTGCTGCTATGGAACTTGATAATGGATTTCTGCTGAGATTAAGGGCTATTTGAACTGAAGACCTTATTGGAATTGTGACTGCAGATGGTAAAAGAAACCTCTCAGATGATCATAATCAAGATATTGTTTGTGTGCAAATAGAAATTGAGTATTCAGTTTGTGTTTTCTCCTTTCATCTTCGTACAGAGGTTGCTCGCTTCTCATGTCCCTCTTTTTCCCATTTTGCTGCACTAACGAGTTTTTAATGCAAAGGAAAAGTGATTATAAGCAATGAAGCAAAGACAGCTTTATAGAGCAAGACTGAGGAATTGAAGACGTAGATCAGAGCTATCCACCAAACTAAGATGAAAGGGAAGTTCATGAAAACAGAGACATATAGATAGCTTTGATTTCATTATCATTAGACAAGAAAGGATGAAAAATGGAGTAGCTATAAAGCTGTTCATACTAGTAAGCTGCCTATATTAATAAAAGAGTCTAAGCAGAAAGCATTAAAGCAGTAACATAGAACAGGAAAACATCTTACAGTAAAATTTTTTTCATATCTAGTTTTAGTGTAGTGTAATGTGATTACCAAACTGTAATAATGTAAAAAATACAAATATTATGTATGTATTAAATATTTTATTCCTTGATGCTGTGTTTTCCTTTCATTGTTAACCATGGGTTATTTGTTTGGACTTTTCTGCCCCTTTCCTTTTGAACACAGACTCTGGAGATTGTATTTCTATTACTGATTTCATGGTTTATCAGATTTTGGATTGCAGACAAATTAAATAGTTGGTGGCTCTTATAGGAAGCTTTGGTTTGGTAGGTACATGTAGCTAGTTATAATATTCACAAGAGAAGTACCTAATTACATCTGAAAGGTGCTTGACTAGATAAAGAATGGTTTGTGTACAGTGTTTTCCGATTGCAGTTAGAAAGCTAATACAGCAAATTAGCAAGTGGGAGTGGGGAGGAGTAATAAATGTTCTTGTTCTGAGAAATAACAAATTTGTTCCTCCAAGATTAGGCCAATCATAATGCCTCACTTCACTTTGGCTCTTATAAAATATTTTTTTTTCATTAAGTATAAATTAAGTAAGCGCTAAAGCAAAATTGTTTTACAGGAAATGTCCAATCATCACAAAACATAAACCTGCATAGTTCCTGGACAATATCTGCATTATTTTTGATTAATCAAAAAATTATCAAAAATGATTATTTTCTGTCCAGATTAAAAAAAAAATACTGACTAGTTTTAGCTAACGGCCACTTTGAAATTCTTCTGAGATTTTAATAATTAAAGTATTTTCATTACTGTGCAGCTTATTTACAATACAGACATCTTTTTTTAGCTTTCTCAGATGTGGTACTCTACCCATTTAAGAAACAAGGAAACTAAGAAAGGGATGTTAATTGAGTTGCCTAGAGGACAGAAAAAATCCATGTTAGACTGGACAAGGTTTCAGAATACTGCTTAAATCAGTGTCATGTCTTCAGCTGATAGATTTCTTGTCCAGTGCAATCCATTTTGGTGCTCTATAGTTTGTAGCTTAATTTATTTTGACACTGAAACTCAGCGTAAGAATTGCATTAACATTCAGTGCCTTTTTGCCATTCAGCTGTCTTTTGCAAAGGTCCTCTGTCATGTTCTTGCCCTAGGTTAATATAGTAAACAAGATGTATTTCAGTATATATATATCAGTGAGTAGTTTTTACATAAGTACTATGAATTTCCTGTCTGTTTTTGTATCACAAAGTAAATTGGAGCTTGTAAGGCAATGAATAATTAATCTTTCTTCCATTTGTGAGAATAATTTTTAGAAACGGGTCTTCTATTTTTGGCATGAAACTATTACCTTGGAAACTATTTAAACATTTGCACGTAGTCCATGAACATGCTGTATCAAATATCAGTCATATTATGTAAGTGACTTACTAATCCATTATTTCAGTGTTTTACATACTGAACTTTTCCTGGTTTCCAATTTATAGCCTTGGTTCTATGGCATTCAAGACAAAGGGGGGCTAAGTAGGCTACAATTTAAATTGAAATATGTGCCTCAGTAAACTGATCATACTGGAACATCTGTTCAATATCCCCACCAAATTACCTTCCATGTGCATTTAAGGAATTGTCTGATTTTATTTTCTTTAGGTCAACGGAACAGAAATTGAATATGAATTTGAAGAAATTACTTTGGAGAGGGTAAGTACAAGTTATTCTTCTCTTGTAAGAAAAAAATATAATCTGGAATACAAATAATGCAATTACTTATAAAATTAAAAGTAGTTAAAAAATAAACTTATTTAGATTTTAAATAAAGTTGTCCACTGTTATTCTAAATTATAAAAATGTGAGTGCTACGACAGGATTAGCTTTTCATGTTTTTAAAATCTTTCAAGTGTAGCTACTGGCAGACCAGTATCAAGAATGTTTTTCTTCCCCATAAATATGTCAGTACTTGACTAGATATTTGATTATTGGGAAGAGTCCGTGTGACTTACTAACTTCCTTTTAGCTTGCAAGCTGGAATAGTGGAATCTTTTCTTTTTTTGCCTCCTTGATATCCTTACATATGTGCATGATAATAGAAGTCTTATACCATAAAACAGAATTTGAGAAAGTGTTTCTAATGTTGAAGTGGCTGTATAAAAGCTGTAGTCCATATATGCCTGTGTAAAGAACGTGTTTATGCAAGTCTGAATTACATGAGCTATAATCAGGGCTGGCAGTGAAGGCTTTGTTGGCAGTGTGGTTTAAAAGTAGCACGAAAAAAGAGAGAGATATAAAATTTGTGCTGCATCATATCTTCCTGGATTTGGTGGGTTTTCCTTGCCTTTTGGTTACATAACTGTTTTCTTTAGACTGTGGACATCATTTGTCATAAGATCAAGACCAGATGGGCCACATGTTGTATGAGAAAGTCAGTCAAAGCTTTGTCATGTATCATTAGTGTTTACTAAGATTTCTAATGGATGCAAGATTGTCACTGATTAATTCCTTCAATATTCTACCATAATCCCTTAAATGTGAAGTTTCATCATCTTGAAGAAAACACTGTTAAGCTTCTTTCTACATAAAATATTTGAATGCAAGACTGGATTTACCAAGATGAGACTGATGCAACATGAACAAATGCCTGTGAGGTAGCAAACTACCATTTAATTAGATACTTAGATTATACAATTCTTTGCACTTTTTTTGCATGTTATATTTTTAATTGTCCAGGATAATGAATTTC
The DNA here is from genome assembly GCA_028566535.1 of Scolopax minor. Lineage (NCBI taxonomy): Eukaryota > Metazoa > Chordata > Aves > Charadriiformes > Scolopacidae > Scolopax > Scolopax minor. Next base: position 213,156,346 of record JAOXNG010000001.1, read on the forward strand.
ATAACCATTCCACTTAAAGGGTTACAAGTTTATGTTCTCACTGATTTGCTCTCTCAGGCAAATTATGGAAGAGCAATATATCTTTTTACCATAGCATATCCTCATAACATATAAGGTTATAGGCACTTTTTATCTACTGTCTCTCAACTTATTTGCGCATCACTAGTTATTCATTGGACGAGAGTTTCCAAAGGTCACTGAACAGAACACATGCCTCCTGGGTGATATTTTGAAAACCACTTTGTTTCTAATAGATGTGTAAGTTATCAGTATACGTATTGCAGAATGAATGTGATTTGCCTCTCCTGTGCCTATCTGATGCAGATAATTAGGTATTCATGGTATAATACCGCATGATGTCAATTAATCAACAATAGCAAAAAAAAAGCTTCAGATTTAAGTGGAGGATATTTCAGTTGTTTTCTGGATGCTGCTGAATCTGTGGTTTCTGATTATTACTGCTTGAAATGTTCCGTCACATGTATTAGTGCTTTGTCTCAAAGGCAGGGTACTGTGTCTGCTGGTTTTTGTGTGAGATATAAAACTCAAGTGATTGCCTTTAAATAGCTGTCATTTATGTTAGACTAAAAGCATTTTCAGAAGAAAGACATTCTCTATGTTGATTACGCATTTTCTTCCACAAAACTGCTTTTAGAAATTAGATGGAAAATCATCTCTCTGTATTTAATGGCAAAACTGGAAAATGTTTTAAGGTTGCTGCTGTTGACACATAAAAATGTAGTTTGCCCATATCAAATAGTTGGTAATAAACTTTCCATTTCGGTCCAGTTATCCAAGTTACAGAATTCTGCATCCCCAAACCAATCTGATATTTTCTTCATGACATTTATCCACATTTTGATATAGTCCATATAATTGAAAGGGTTTTATGATGTAAAAGATAAGTTGGTTGAAGGTCTATTAGCACTCTTTCCTGCTTTTATTTTATAGCAGAACGACAGGGAATGTGGTAAAGAACTGAATACTTCAGGGAATCTTCCAGTCTCTATAGACTTGGCAAGGACACCATTAATTTAATTGTAGGAGTGAATTCTGGGATGTATTCCTGAAGGGAACTACTGTCTTAAGTATGATCCTTGTCCCAGGATGATGAGGTGGCTTCATCCCTTGGGGTAACATAGGACCAGTGTGTCCACACTGGCAGAATGTGTCCCATGTGGTGCTGGGGAGCAGATCAGCAGGGTCCCAAAAATGCCAGAACGAAACCTGCTGAAAAAATGGGGGGACAGACAGTGCAGACCTTGCTGAGCATCACCGAGCTGCCTGATACCCAGCTGGCATACCAAGAAATGACTGCAAGGATACAGTGGGCTTGTGTAGAAAGCATTTTTATCTTTACTTTTTTGCTCAGTTGTTTCATTTTAAAATATTGTGTTATAGTTTTGCATTTAAAAAGGCTTGGGCTTTTGAGCTTTAAAAATGATGAATTTGAGGCAGATCCATCTTAAAGCTGTGATCAGTGCTATTCCAGGAGTTAAGGAAGTTTAAGTATGCCTCTGCCAGCCCCCTCAGTGGTATGCTCTTATCCTTTTACTGTTCTCTGGTTGTGCCAGCCATGTATCAAGAACCATCATCAATCCCTGAGCCCATGAGGATCACTGTTAAATAAGTGATCCTCATTTAGAGCTCTCATAAGAACCTACTTGAGTAACACAATTACGCAGTTAAGAGAAATCAAACAAATTATCTTCTCCAAAAAAAACCCCAAACAGCCCACAGTTTTGAAATCCTTCAATTACCTCAGAGAATGTGAGTTTCTCTGCTAACTTGCAGACATAAAATGCAGATCCAGGTGTAGACTAAGACTTGGCAATTTGTAATAATCTACAATGCCCAAATGCACACTTAGACAAAATTCCTTAAAATAAGCCGTTACCCTGCTTTAGCTTGAATATTCAAGACACCATAAAAAGGAAACTCTACATAAAATGACTCACATTAATGCAGTGATGTTAGTCTTCCATTACTGCAGGACTTGAAAAACGTATCCAGTGCTACCAAGAGACCAACTGGCACTTGTAAATCACTGGTCAGTGGATGAGATAATGGAATAGACTCTGTGACAAAGCCCAGCCTGACTTCTCTAAGCTGGGGGAAAGTTTTAATTGACTGACTCCTTGGTACAGCACTGTGCTTGGAGACATATGCTGAAGAGTGGTTTTAATAGAAGTTCATGTAATGTCAGCCAATATCAATAGTTGCCTTGAAGAAGAGTAAAGAAAGACAGTGGATAACTTAATGATTCATGTTGGATTCATGCAGAGTTCAACGTCTGAGTTCAGATATCAGTACTTTTTTGCTCATCTAACCTTGCCTATTCTTTAGATGTTAGAGAAAAAAAAGAGGCCAGTTATGATTAAGAAAGCTATTTTCACAGAATCTTTTGATGCTTTGGCACGTATTTTCATTTGTACCTGTATAAAAGTAAAATTACTTTTTGTGGGATAGACTGTTAATTCTATCAACACTGGAACTAAAGACATCTAGTTCCCAGTTCATTTGCATCATGAGTTTGACTGACCTTGGTATCTGAACAGGTCAAGCTCTCACTGAGAATTTTCCCAAGGTTGAGACATGCATGAAGTGGCTCAATTTCTTTTTCTTTTGTACTCCTGTGGATTCCCTGGCCTGTGGTAACAATTCAGGTTACACTGCAGGATGTCACTGTTTTTAATGAACCATGTCATTTTACAACTTTTTTGGAACTTTTGTTTCCTTCTCACTTTTTCAGGTTTGGTTGCAATTGGCTATTTGGCTTACTACTTCAGAGGGACAAACAGGCATGGATGCTCATGTAGCATAATTATTTCCTTAGAAAATCAAGTTAAATGTATTCCAAAAGAATAAATTCTGGTAGTGTGCTGAGATAGCTCTGATTATTTTTTTTCTGTATCCACTACATTCTCTGTTCACTGGAGAGACTGAAAATCTGCTCTCTTTTTTCCTTTGACTCAATATTTCACTAACATCAAGTGCTGTCAGATTTCATTTTTCTAGTTCAAAATTTTTGTTCTCTAAAAAGGCTGGGTTACCATTCAAATATCAACTAGAATGTCTAAAGTTGTAATCATAAGTAAACTTAAAGAGTAAAATTTAAAAATCCTGGAAAAACAGTGGAAAAAGCATTCTTGTATATTTTGGTAGAGTAATTAATTTAGTTCAGGCCTGGGTTTTTATTTACTTTGGTATCTTGTAAACCGAAGAGATAATTACCCCTTTATTATTAATTATGCTGTTTTCATCACTAATTTCCTTTGTGAAAATGCAGAAATTTGCAAAAATATAGAGAGATGCATTTTACTGAATGCTGAAGAGCAGTGGGAATTGTATTGTACTCAATGACAAAAGGATTTTTATTTGCCTCAATGTCTTATTTTTTCTATCTGTCTTTTTTTAGCAGAGATCATAGAATTACAGAATCACAGAAGGGGTTGGGTTGGAAGGGATCTTTAAAGGCTATCTAGTCCAACACCCCTGCACTGATGAGGACATCTTTAACCAGATCAGGTCACTGAGAAATCTGTCCAACATGACCTGGAATGTTCCCAGGAATGGGGCATCTCCCACCTCTCTGGGAAACTTGGGCCAGTTTTTCACCACCTTCAGTGCAAAAGGTTTATTCCTTATATCTAGTCTGAATGTACCTCCTTTAGTTTAAAAAACATTACCCCTTGTCCTATTGCAACAGGCCTTACTAAAAAATCTGTCCTCCTCTTTCCTGTAGACCTCCTTTGAGTACTGAAAGGTCCCAGTAAGGCCTCCCCAGAGCCTCTCTTCTCCAGGCTGAACAACCCCAACTCTCTCAGTCT